>JAYDYQ010002528.1:0-314660 GCA_034814905.1 Penstemon davidsonii
GGAATAAAGTATTAATCAGCCTGTTCTTGCAGATCGGGGACTGCTTTCTCACAGAGGTGAATCGTGTGTCGATGCTGGAAGAGGAGTCCGATCGAGTCCACATTGCTTATATGGATTTGCTCAAGGAGGAATCCCTACTGCGTAATCGATTCTCTTCTGTCCAAGCAGAATTGGAGTCCATGAAAGCCAAGTATACCCCTGCCGTCGAGGAAAACTTGGTTAAGGTCGTGGAAGAGAAAAGCTTGCTCGAGGAGAAAGTTAGGAAACTTGAAGAGGAGCTTGCGCAGACTAAGGCTGATTCCGAGCTGTCTTATCAGCGGGGCAAAGAAGATTCTCGCCTAAGCTCGATAAGAGAATTTTTGGAGTCTCCTGCATTGGATGCCATAGCTCGAGGGAGGGTCGGCGAAATCCTTCAAACTACCTTTTTCAAAGGTGTTCAACAATTGGCCGCGGCAAAGGTTATTCCCGACAATATGACGGAGTATATAAAGCATATGGACATCATGAAAAACTCTAGCGGGAAAGACTATCGAACCGCGTCCTCGAGCTCGGCCAACTGGGAAGAACATGAGTTCGCTCCCTTTGTGGAAGAATTTGGAGTTCCAATACCCAACCCTGACTTGATGGACTTGGATACCTCCAGCTCAAGCTCGAGTTCAGGTAGCTCGGACTGTTCGGATACCTCTGATGACGATTCCGATGGGGACGATCATGAGGCTTCTGGAGATGATGAGGTCGATGTCGAGGGTAACTCCGAAAGTGAGGGCAACGAGGCGCAGCCAAACCTTTAAATTTCTTGTAATAGATTGTAAGATTGTAGGATCGTTTATCATATGCCCTGTAATTGTTTCGATCATCTAAAGAATATGCTTTATCTGTTTTTCCGAGTGCTCTCACCATTAAATTATCATACTGTTCGACTAGACAAAAGTCTTTGTAAGCCATAAGGTTCATAGAAAGAACGTCGATATCAAAACGATCGATCTTCTTAAATGAGCGCGAAAATCTTGAAATTCGCGACTGTTGGGCTCCCAAAAAGGCAACATTCCTTTTTCTTATAAATAGACGGTAGTTTAAGATTTGTCACTGAAATTATAATTCACTCTTCGTCGGAGCTATTCGGTCGATACGTAAATCGAGCTCTCTTCTGCATTAGAAACCTACAAATCATGGAAGGCCTGGTGAACTCCAAGATCGACCCGAGGTTGTTGCTTAAAGTCAAGAAAGAAAAACCTTCCAAGTCGAAAGTCAAAGAACCTAAGTCCTCCTCGGAAGCAGGAAAGACTTCTAAGGACGACCGAGGCAAGCACAAGGTCGATTCTCCTTCGAAGGCGGTCATTGAATCAACTGGCGACTTTAGCAAAACTGTGGGTAAGCAATCATCTGGCTCCGAGAAAGGGCCGATCATATCAATTCCGGACTCCCCCTCTCAGTCGAAAATTAGCTCCGAGGGTAACAATAAGGTCGATAGGCCTAATAAGCAAATCACATCTGGTGATTCTGAGCCTGCTCCAAATAAAAGATCGCTCGTGGACGGTCTGATTCCAACCTCGGCCTTGATTCAAATGACTGGGGAAAAGAAGACAATAACTGATAGTGTTCTGGCCTTGGAGGCTAATAGGGATGTGGTTGAGCCTCCCAAAAAGAAGGTCAAAATAAATGACCCTCCCGTCGACCAGAAGAAAACTCCCTCGTCGGGTGAGAATCCAGAGTCCCAAAACACTGTCCCTATCGTTGCTCGGACGCTTAGCGCCTTTTTTGAAGAGGTGAAAAGTAAGGCCATGGCCGAGCCAGAAGGGAAAAAAGCGAATGAAATGGCGCGATCGAGCACGGATCTGCTTTTCCAAGTAAGTATTGTACCCTCTTCCCCCCCCTTTTTTTTTTTTTTTTTTTTTTTTTTTTTTTTTTTTTTTTTTTTTTTTTTTTTTTATTTTTTTTTTTTTTTTTTTTTTTTTTACTAAATAATTCTTTTGTCCCTTCAAGGTCGGACAACAGTTATTTGCCCTCGGGCTGCAAGTCGAGCAAGAAGCCGAGCAGCGTGCGAAGGTTATCCTCGAGCTGGAGGCAAAGAAGGTTGCATTATCAAGGTCCCTTGAAGAAGCCAAAGCCATCGAGCTGAAATTGGCCTCCGAGACGGAGAAAGCTGTGAAGGAGAAGGAGAGCCAAGTCCACGAGGAGTTGAGTAAGGAACTGGATAGGCTGAAATCACTCGTCGAGCAGGAGAAGAAAAGCTCCGAGCAGCGGGAGAAAGAGGCCTATCAAAAAGGTTATGATGCTGGGTACGAGGCCCGCAATGCTGAAGTCCGCAGGCTTCTGTTCGAGAAAAGTGCTTAAAAATTTCATCTGTTGCTCGACTAAATGTTGTATTTTTAAATTTTTCCTTTTGTACTTGTTTTCCTTGGTGGAATAATAAACTCTTCCTTCTTTCTAGCCGATGATGTGTTGTGTTCTGATAAAGTGATTTACAATTTATACTCGAGTTAAGAGTAAATAATCAAGTATCATTCTTAGTCAAAACAATGTATACTCGAGCTAAGAGTGATCGGTTGAATCGTATTAGTTGTAGAAACAATTTATACTCGGGTTAAGAGTGATCGTTCGAATTCCGAGCATAAGGTAGAAATGGAAAACTTCTGCACTGCACTTTTGGCCAAGTCATAGTATTCCCCTTTTTTCGGCTAAGTTTCAGATAAAAGCTGTACAAACAGTACCTTAATCTCGGGAATTGGAAAGGTCATCCGTGATAAATGCCTTAATCTGAGCCGTTGGTTTCGTTGCATACTGACCGTCGATCAAATCTTTCTTTTAGTATAAATATGGCATTTGCTCAGTTGTAAACCTTTACCCTCCGCTGTCAAAGAATGTTTTATCCGAGGACGACGCTCGGATCCATCCTTCTTCCCGTTCAAGCCTTTGAAATTTGGCTTCGAACGTACATTCGATGTTTCGTGCAAGGCATAAACCTCTTTGGTATGGGTGGAATCGGAAAAAACGAGTACCTCCTCTATCTGGGGGTCTCTGATCCCTGAAGGCGGGATCTCCCCTTGAAATACCAACAAGTGACTGACCCTTGCTTGGGTATTTCGGGCAGGGTTAGCATTGCTGGTTTCGAGGGGTATACCCGAGGGTGGAAAGCTGGTCAGAAAATCAAAAGGAAGTTCATCCTCAAATCACCAATTTCTTCCTTTCTTCTATGGAGGGTGGTAATTTTGGGGTTGAGCTTCCCGATCGTACAAAGATGACCGGCCGTTCGTGGTTGAGCTTTTGGATCTTACAATGAGAAATTTTAACCTTACCAATGGTTGAAATTTCAGATCTTAAAATGAGGAACTTTTAACCTCGGACGCCAACTCGGGGAAGTGATCGAGCTCGTCTGGTAGCGAGAATACTGGGAACTGTATGGAGATCAGAAAATATAATCTGCGATCCATACTGTTTAATTTCAAACCCAGATATCATCAGACGATAAACATATACTGCTCGAACACTGTCACATTGTGGTGCAATCATTTGATGCTCGGCGATATTCCTGGTCGGTAACAGTGAAAGATGCTCGAAGATTCGAAGACCATAGAATAGGATACTAGTTGTATTTGGGCTTCATTTGTACCTTCAATAATTTTGTAGTCTGTTCGATGAATGTCAATAAAGTTGTAACATTTGCCTTTAATTGATCATTTGTAACTTGCTCGAAAATAATAATGAGAATCTTCCGTTTCAAATCAAATAATTGCAACTTTACTTTTCCGCCATCTTAACATTAGTACTGTGCTCAAAACAACCAACTCGACGACGAATTAATTATCCGATGAATCTCAAATTTCGGTATGATAAGATTGAACTTGTACCTGGAACATTTATTGATCGATGAAATATCCTCGGAAATATTATCCCACACTCGTCCAAGTGAATTATCTCTGAATAATTGAACTTAGGAAATAATGATCCCAACTTAAGAAATAGCAATCTTAACTTAAAGAACTTGCAAGTGGTAAGAAATTCTTGTAGGGTGTTCGGGTTTCGAGCAGAACTGCTTCATCCATGCGTGAGCTGGATAGTCATCCTGGATTTTTATCGAGGGAAAGTCGTAGCATAAGCTTTCACCTTCAACCGATATTTATTTTCGAACATCATCTTATCGAGGGAGGGTCATAGCAAAAGCTTTCACCCTCGGCCGATTTTGATTTTTTGAACAAATTTTATCGAGGGAGGGTCATAGCAACAGCTTTCACCCTCGGCCGATTTTGATTTTTTGAACAAATTTTATCGAGGGAGGGTCATAGCAACAGCTTTCACCCTCGGCCGATTTTGCTTTTTCGAACATCATCTTATCGAGGGAGGGTCATAGCAACAGCTTTCACCCTCGGCCGATTTTGATTTTTTGAACAAATTTTATCGAGGGAGGGTCATAGCAACAGCTTTCACCCTCGGCCGATTTTGCTTTTTTGAACAAATTTTATCGAGGGAGGGTCATAGCAACAGCTTTCACCCTCGGCCGATTTTGATTTTTTGAACAAATTTTATCGAGGGAGGGTCATAGCAACAGCTTTCACCCTCGGCCGACTTTTTTTGTCGTGGTACTCGGAAAACAATTTGAACTTGAACCGAGGATTTCATTGATTGTCCTTACATTTTTGGGAAAGTAAAGTTTGGGAAAACTGTAAATTACAAGAAAAATTAAAAAATGAGAACATCTATCTTCCATAATATTTCCTCAGATTGACTGCATTCCAAGTTCTTGGCAAAGCTTCACCGTTGAGGTGAGCAATTTTATAGGATCCCTTTTTTCCGACTTCCTGCACGATATAAGGACCGTCCCAGTTTGGCTGAAGCTTTCCGACATGCTTAGATACTTCCACCTTTTTCAGAACCAACTCCCCGACTTTGAATGTTCTTACCCTGACTTTTTTGCCATAAGCTTTTTCCATGCTGGACTTGGCGGCTTGTATTTTTATGCATGCTCGGTCGCGTTTTGCATCCGCTGTGATCGATATCCATCTCTCTCAGCAGTTGATTTTGATCGGGTTCATAAGATTCGACCCTTGGCGAAGGAACTAACGTTTCGACCGGGATTACCGCTTCCGAACCATATACCAAAGAAAAAGGAGTTTCCCCTGTAGCAGATTTTATGGAAGTCCTGTTTGCCCAAATTACTCCAGGAAGCTCATCCAACCATCTGCCTTTTGCTTCGGCCAAACGTTTTTCCAGCGAACGAACGATTTCCCTGTTGGTAACCTCGGTCTGCCCGTTCGCCTGGGGATGCCCGACCGAGGTGAAATTCTGCTGGATCCCAAACCTTTCACACCACTCCAAAATTTGCTTTCCCGCGAATTGAGTTCCATTGTCGGAGATGAGGATCCTTGGTATACCAAACCTGCAAACAATATTCTTCCAGAGAAAATTTATCACCTGAAATTGAGTAATTTTTGTTAGCGCAATGCATTCGATCCATTTACTGAAGTATTCCACGGCGACCAGGACATAGTTTTTTCTCGATCTGGCAGTTGGGAAAGGTCCCACAATATCGATTCCCCACTTGTCGAAGGGCCAGCAGATCGGAATCGAATGCATCTGCTCGGCGGGCTGATGGATTAGATTTGAATAAACTTGGCAATGATGGCACTTCTTGACATAATCGATGGAGTCCGAAATCATAGTGGGCCAATAATATCCCGTCCTCGAGCACTTTAAGGCTAAGGCTCGTGCACCGCAATGAGTTCCTGCTTCACCTTCGTGAACCTCCTTTAAAATGAGATCGAACTGACTCTCGGGAATGCACTTCAATAAAACCCCTGAGCTTGATCTTTTATAAAGGCTATCTTCGTTCAAAACATACATTGGCGCTCGATACTTAATCCTTCGAGCTTGATTTGTATCTTCCGGTAAAGTACCATCTCTTAGATAAGCCTTCAAAGGCTCCATCCAAGAAGATTCTCGAACATCTATCTCCATTATCTCCGAATTGGTGGTTAACTTCGAATCTATAGCCGGTGAGTTGGACATCAGCCAAGTTATTACTCTTTCCTTCCGTCCATCTACCGACCCCGTAAACTTCGAAAGCAAATCCGCCCAACAGTTCTCTTCTCGAGGGATAGCTTGTATATCAAATCTTTCGAACTTTGTCGCCAGATCCTTTACCCTTTTCAAATATTTCACCATGTTAAACTCTTTTGCTTCATAAACCCCTTTCACTTGTCTATGTACGAGCTCCGAGTCGGTTAACACTGTCAACGACCTTATGTTTGCTTTAATTGCCATTTCTAAACCCGCGATCAAAGCCTCGTACTCCGCTTCATTGTTCGTGACTACAAAATCTAGGGTGATCGCGTAGTTGAGGTCCTCTCCCTCGGGACCTTGGAAATGAATTCCGGCGCCACCTCCTTCTCTGGTCGATGACCCATCGACGTGCATTAACCAAATTTTCTCTTGATCTATCACAAGGTTTACTTCTGTAACTAACCGATCTCCCGAGCCTGCTCCTGTCGACTCCGCAACAAAATCTGCCAGGACTTGAGCTTTGATGGCTGTTCGGGGTTGGTACTCGATCTCGAACTGTCCGAGTTCCACTGCCCATTTAATCAATCTGCCGGATGTCTCTGGTTTCGATAGAACTTGCCTTAACGGTTGGTTGGTCAAAACAATAATTTTGTAAGTTTGGAAATAAGGTCGCAGTCTCCGCGCGGCAATAACTAAAGCCAGTGCGAATTTCTCGATCTCCAGGTAATTCTTTTCTGCCCCTTGAAGCAACTTACTCAGATAGTATACCGGTTTATGCTCGGAATCCTGAACTCTCACCAAAACAGAACTTATTGCCTCACTTGATACCGCTATGTAGAGATACAAGGGCTCTCCCTCGACTGGTTTTGCCAACATCGGAGGGGAAACCAAATATCTTTTAAGCTCTTCGAAAGCTTTACTGCACTCCTCATTCCATTCGAAATCTTTCGATTTCCTTAACAACTTGAAGAAAGGCAAACTCTTGTCTGCTGATCGGGATATAAACCTATTCAAGGATATTATTTTTCCGATTAGACTCTGTACTTCAGACAACTTAGTCGGCGGTTGCAGCTCAGCAATAGCTCGGATTTTTTCTGGATTCGCCTCAATTCCACGTTCGTGCACCAGATAACCGAGGAACTTTCCCGATCTTACCCCGAAAGTGCACTTGGCCGGATTTAATTTCATTCTGTACTTCCTTAGGATTGCAAAACATCTGTCAAGGTGCTTTATATGTTCCTCCTCAGTCATGCTCTTCACTAGCATATCATCAACATAAACTTCCATGATCTCACCAATAAGATCTTTGAACATCATATTTACAAGCCTTTGATAAGTTGCTCCTGCATTCCTTAGCCCGAACGGCATTACAATGAAGCAGTATACTCCTCGTTCGGTAATAAAGGCTGTTTTATCCTGATCTCTCTCATTCATAAATATTTGATAAAACCCTTGGAAAGCATCCATCATACTAAAGAAAATGAATCCCGCCGTCGAGTCGACCAGCATATCAATTCGCGGTAAAGGATAGGGGTCCCTTGGACACAACTTGTTTAAGTCGGTAAAATCATTACACATCCTCCATTTGTTGTCGACCTTCTCCCCCTTCGACACCAACACCACGTTGCAAAGCCATTCAGTGAAAGTTATTTCCCGAATCTGTTTCGCAGCCAATAATCTGTCCACCTCGGCATTGATAATTTTGTCTTTTTCTCTTCCGTGGTTCCTCTTCTTTTGTCTAACTGGCTTTGCTTTAGGATCGATATTTAAAGAGTGAGTGATCACTCTTGGGTCGATTCCGACTATATCATCAGAACTCCAAGCAAAGACATCGGCGTTGTTTCTAAGGAATTCGATCAACATGGTTTCCATCCCTTGACTTAGCTCGGTTCCAATTCTGGTGAACTTCTCGGGAGAGCCAGGGATTAACGTTACTTGTTTATGATTTGGGGGTTGCACGCTCATATCGATCTCTTTGCCTTTTTTACTCTGCAACTTTTCACAATCTGGCAACGGGAGGTCGGATACTGAGAATACTTTTTCCTCTTCTAATTTTCTTTTCGAGGGCAACACTGGCTCAAACTGCTTCTTCATATTTAAAGATGTGTTGTAGCATTCCCACGCCATGCATTGGTCGTTCCTCATTTCTCCGACCCCAGCCAAAGTGGGAAATTTGACCATCTGGTGGTAAGTTGACACGACCGCTTTGAATATGTTTAAAGCCGGTCTTCCCAAAATTGCATTGTAAGCGAACGGGGTACTCACGACCAAGAACTTAACCATCTTCGTAACATCTTTTGGTTTTTTACCCATAGTGGTACTCAAGAGTATCGTTCCGAGAGGAACAATTTCCGATCCGCCAAAACCAACGAGCGGGGTGGATACCCGTTCCAGTCGCGGATGTTGTAGATTCATTCTGTCGAGCGCCTCAGAAGAGATTATGTTTGCCGAACTGCCATTATCGATTAACACCCTCCTAACCTCGAAGTTAGCAATTCTCAGGGTCAAAACCATCGAAAAATCAGGGTCATCTTCATTAGTATCCCAAGTCACATCACTAGGTCTATCTGCCTCGGAAAAACTAATGACTTGATTTATCGAGGGGGCTGGTCTTAAGGACATGACCTCTTTCCTAGTCGATACACCAGTCTTTATTGACCTAGCGGTTCTTTTCCTCGCATTCCTGCTATCTCCCCCAGCTGGCCCACCAGATATCATATTTATCACCCGATTAGTCTGGTCCTCTGCTTGTTGTTGATCCTCACGGTGTTGTTCGGAGGGCCTTCTAGGACTCCTGGACCTGTAACGGCTGTTATGGTTCTCCTTTCTGACATATTCCTTCAACTTTCCCTGAGCAATCAGTTTCTCGATCTCTTGTTTTAACTGAAAGCATTCCTCGGTGCTATGCCCCCGAGCTCGGTGGTATCTGCAATACTTATCGTGATTCATAGTTCCCGGCCTAGGTTGTGTGATACGCCGAGCTCCAGGGACCAAATTTCTCTCCTCGAGGACCGTTAGGATCTCGTCCCTTGAGGTATTCAGTCTGGTAAAGTTGCTTCTTTCATGCTCCGTCCTCGGGGTCCTCTCTGGAGATGCAGGTCGACCGTAGACATTAGATCTGTGGGTCGGAGCCTGAGGTTTATAGACCTTTAGTCTCTGCCAAACCGAGCCTTTTTGCTGCGCGTTTGACCCTCCGTAGTCGCTTGGTTTAGGGATAGGGGCCCGATCAGGTTTCTTCACGATCGGGGGCCTAGGATTCTGTGCGTTTTTTAACTTATTCATTTCTTCCTGGATCATGTATTTCTCAGCTATTTCCATAATCCGCTCGAAAGACTTTGGTTGTTTTCGGCAGAGAGCATTTCCGAACTGGCTATTACGAGTCAGCTCAAACATTAACGACGATAGAAACTCAATCTGTGGGGTATCAACTTTCAGAAGTTCGATACTAAATCTAGCCAGCCACTGCCTCAAAGTTTCCCCTTCTATTTGCTTCACAGTCCCTAAATGATTAGCAGGTAACCTTTGTTTCCTTTGGCTGGCAAACTGATGTTTTAATTTATCGCATAACTCGTCGAAAGAGAAGATCGAGTTCGGAGGCAGTTTTCCGAACCAATCCAGAGCAATTCCTTCGAACGTGGTGACCATGATTTTGCAGCAAAAATCCTCCGAGTGTCCATATAAATTCAACACATTTATGAAACTGTTTATATGCTCCCCAGGGTCAGAGGTTCCATTATATCTTGGCAACCTGGTAGGGACCGACTCTGTTCCTCGAGCTTCCTTAATTTCTTGACAGAAAGGCGAGCATCGCATAATATTTGTACTTAACTCCCTACTTCGCACATCAGGGAAAACGGCCCCATCCTCTTTGGTCTCAACACCTCGGGCCCTGTCACCTGTGGGTCGAGTTTCCTTTACTAGCTTCTCTTTCTCTAACTCCTTAGCAACCCTTTCCTGCACCATCCTTTCCAAGTCAGCCTCTGTTACCTTTCTATAGGCTGACTTTCTAGACCTCTCCACAGCTTTGGGTTGACTTTCCCCGACTACGGAATCCTCTAAGTTTTGTATGTTCCTAGAAGGTTGCCCAGATCGGACGACGGTTCTAGCATGTGGTGGGTTGGGTCGAACGTCAGATGGTTCGCCCAGAGCGGATCGACGAACACTTCGTTCCCTTGGCCTGTCGGAAATCGGACCCCGAGCAGCAGGTTGATCGACCGGGGGATGTTGACCTGGTAGAGTTTCACGATCTGCTCTCTCCGTGTTCAAGAATTCTCTACACATAGTTCCGATAATGGAGCGCAAATCAGCCACTGTTGTATGAATAGGCATATCGTTCGGCGGGTCGAGCGGCGGCACCTCAGATTGGTGGGCCGCTCGGGATTGGTTACTTGGTTCATTGTTTACAGAACGTTGAGCTCCTACGGCGTGTGAAGGCTCGCCACGATTGTACGTAAATCTCCTAGTAGTAGGCATATTTCGATCTAACACCCGAGTAGGCCCCACGGTGGGCGCCAATTGATTATGCTGTATTTCGTTCGAGTTCAGTAAGGAAAGTAAAGCACAGCAATATGTGAATCGAGCGTACGAAAACTGTATATTAATAACGGTGTTCGAATGGAAATTACAAAGCGGGTCTACCCGAGCGTTACGGGATACCGTACTACTAAAAAGACTAAATACAAAGAGAATACAAGGTAGTTCCTAATCCGAACAGTAGGTCCGAGCAGAAGGAATATCTTGGAAGTTGTGCCGTCCCTGATGTCATAAATGCGCCGCGTATTTATAGGAACAGTAATGAGCTAGCTGGACCGTTCGTAGGAGAATACCTCTCAGCCAGCTGTACAAAGTTGTAGGTCGGCCCCACAGTAATTCCGAGGATAGAAGCAGATCAGAAGAAAGGGTCAACCTCGCATGTGCCACTTTAGGAAATACCTTCTGCTCGAGGTCGACCTCGATCCCGACCAGAATGGTGTTTCCCGACCAGAAGAACATGGTTTCCGATCAAGCCAGTTCGATAGCTCAAGACCCTTTCTTCTGATCTGCTTCTATCCTCGGAATTACTGTGGGGCCGACCTACAACTTTGTACAGCTGGCTGAGAGGTATTCTCCTACGAACGGTCCAGCTAGCTCATTACTGTTCCTATAAATACGCGGCGCATTTATGACATCAGGGACGGCACAACTTCCAAGATATTCCTTCTGCTCGGACCTACTGTTCGGATTAGGAACTACCTTGTATTCTCTTTGTATTTAGTCTTTTTAGTAGTACGGTATCCCGTAACGCTCGGGTAGACCCGCTTTGTAATTTCCATTCGAACACCGTTATTAATATACAGTTTTCGTACGCTCGATTCACATATTGCTGTGCTTTACTTTCCTTACTGAACTCGAACGAAATACAGCATAATCATGAAGTTTTGCCAAGAACTTGGAATGCAGTTAATCTGAGGAAATATTATGGAAGATAGTTGCACTCATTTTTAATTTTTACTATAATTTACAGCTTTCTCAAAGTTTACTTTCCCTAAAGGTGTAAGGACAATCAATGAAATCCTCTATTTAAGGTCAAACTGTATTCCGAGTACCATGACAAAGAAAGACTAATATTATCGGCCGAGGGTGCAAGCTTTTGCTGTGACCCTCCCTCAATAAATCATGATCAAAAATAAATATCGGTCGAGGATGCAAGCTATTGCTATGACCCTCCCTCGATAAAATCATGTTCAAAAATAAATATCGGCCGAGGGTGCAAGCTTTTGCTATGACCCTCCCTCGATAAATCATGATCAAAAATAAATATCGGCCGAGGGTGCAAGCTTTTGCTATGACCCTCCCTCGATAAATCATGATCAAAAATAAATATCGGCCGAGGGTGCAAGCTATTGATATGACCCTCCCTCGATAAAATCATGTTCAAAAATAAATATCGGCCGAGGGTGCAAGCTTTTGCTATGACCCTCCCTCGATAAATCATGATAAAAAATAAATATCGGCCGAGGGTGCAAGCTTTTGCTATGACCCTCCCTCGATAAATCATGATCAAAAATAAATATCGGCAGAGGGTGCAAGCTATTGCTATGACCCTCCCTCGATAAAATCATGTTCAAAAATAAATATCGGCCGAGGGTGCAAGCTTTTGCTATGACCCTCCCTCGATAAATCAGGATCAAAAATAAATATCGACCGAGGGTGCAAGCTATTGCTATGACCCTCCCTCGATAAAAACATGTCCGAAAATCAAAATTGGCCGAGGGTGCAAGCTATTGCTATGACCCTCCCTCGATAAAATTTTGTTCCAAAATAAAAATCGGCCGAGGTTGCAAGCTATCGCTATGACCCTCCCTCGATTAGGACTTATTCAAAAAGAACATGACCAATCAGCTCGGTATAATCAAAAAGTTCAACCTTGGGTAGCTCCGACTGACGCTCGGAAATGTTATAACAATTATAATGAAGTAGTTCTGCTCGACATTCGAAGACTTCTCAAGAAGTTTGTATCATTTGGAAATTCCTCAAAATTGGAATTATTACTTCTTAAGTTCAGATTATGCGCCAAGGAAACTAAGGAAACTTCTCACATTTTCAGATATTATTCATTTGGACGTTAATCAGTTGAAATTCTTCCGGGAAGATTTATCGATCAATAAGTGTTCCGGATTCAAGTTAAATCTTCATGTTCAAATCTTTAAAGTTTCGTCAGATTATTAATTCGACATCGAACGGGTCGATACGAGCAAAGAACTAGTAATAAGACAATGGAGAAGAAAGAAAGATTGCAAGTATTGGATTTGAAACAAAAAGTTATTATTATTTCCGAGCATGATACAAAAGATCAACGAAATACAAGAATTACAACTTTATTGATATTCTTCGAACAGATTACAAAGTTGAGTGTCTTTACAAACAGTAACCTATTACAACTACTGTGCCCTATTCTATGATCTTCGAGCAACCCTTGATGTTCTCGACCGAAAGGATCGGCGAGCGTCCGATGAGTGCACCATCGAGCTGTCTATGTTTATCGTCTAATGATATTTGATTTTGAAGTGAGGCAGTATGAATTGCAGACTATCTTTTCTGATTATCTCCATACTTTTCCCAGCATTCTTGCTACCAGACGAGCCCGATCACTTCCCCGAGTTGGCGTGCAAGGTTGAAATTCCTTATTTTTAGATCCGAAATTTCAACCATTGGTAAGGTTGAAATTTCTCATTGTAAGATCCAAAAGCTCAACCTAGAACGGCCGGTCATCTTTTTATGATCGGGAAGCTCGACCAAAAGTCACCATTCTTCAGGGAAGAAAGGAAGAAATTGGTGATTTGAGGATGAACTTCCTTTTGATTATCTGACCAGCTTTCCACCCTCGGGTATACCCCTCGAGATCCGTAATGCTAACCCTGCGCAAAGTACCCGAGCAAGGGTTCATCGAACATTGGCATCTCGAGGGGAGATCCCGTTTTCAGGGATCAGAGACCCCCAGATAGAGGAGGTGCTCCTATTTTCCAATTCCACCCATACCAAAGAAAATTGTATTTTCATGATGAGATCGAAAATATGTTCGAAGCCGAATTTCGAAGGCTTGAACAGGGAGAAAGAAAAGTCCGAGCTTAATCCTCGGATAAAACATTTTGACGGTGCAAGGTAAAGATTTTCAGTTAAGTAAAAATGCCCTTTATATACTAACAGGAAAATCTGATTGACGGTCTGTATTCAACGAAACCAACGGCCTAGATTAAGGCATTAATCACGGGTGACTGTTCCGTTTCCCGAGGTTTAGGTACTGTTTGGTCAGGTTTTCTTTGGAACTTAGCTGAAGAAAGGGGAATACTATGACCTGGTCAAATATGCAATGCAGAAACTTTCCATTTTCAGTTTATGCTCGGAATTTCGATCACTCTTAACTCGAGTATAAATTGTTTTAACAGTGAGACTGCAACTTGAATGTTCACTCTTAGCTCGAGTATAAATTGTTTTACGACGAAAAGAGAGTAAATATTTTCCTCAGATACACAACATCATCGATTAGAAGCGAGGAAAAGTTTATTATTTCGACAAGAAAAACAAGTACAAAAGGAAAAACAAGTACAAAAAGGGAAATTTTAAAAATACAACATTTAGTCGAGCATAAAGAAGAAGTCTCTAGACATTTTTCTCGAAGAGGAGCTTGCGGACCTCGGCGTTGCGGGCCTCGTACCCCGCATCATACCCTTTTTTATAAGCTTCCTCCTCCCGCAGCTCGGCATTTTTCTTCTCCTGCTCGATGAGGTTCTTCAGCCTACCCAGCTCCTTGTTTAGCTCCTCGTGAACCTGGCTCTCTTTCTGCTTCACAGCTTTCTCCGTCTCGGAGACCAATTTAAGCTCGATGGCTCTGGCTTCTTCAAGGGACTTTGCCAATTCAACCTTCTTTTCCTCCAGCTCGAGGATAGCCTTAGCACGGTGCTCGGCTTCTTGCTCAACTTTCAACCCGAGATTGAATAACTGCTGTCCAACCTTCAGTGGAAATAAATTGATCGGTTAGAAATAATAAGAAAAAAAAAAAGAGGAGAAAGAGGAGACGCTCACTTGGGTAAGCAGATCTACGCTCGATTGCACAATTTCCCGTGCACTTTTCCCTTTCGACCGTTCTTGCTCGGCCAACTGAATGCTGCTAAGGAAGTTTTCCCAATTGCTCGGACCAGCTCCTGCAGCCTTATTTTTCATCTCTTCGAAGTAGGCAGCAAGCGTGCGGTCTACGCGGGAGACCGAGCTCTCGACTTTGGGAATTTCACCCGGTGGAGGTTTCTTCTGGTCAACAGAAGGGTCATTTATTTTGACCCTTTTATTAGGAAGCTCGCTCGTAACATTCTCATTGGCCTCCAGAGCCAAATTGCTTCCAGCCAATGTCTTGTTTTCCCCAGTCATTTGGATTAAGGCAGGGGTCGGAATCAGATTCTCCACACGCGGCCTCTTTTTGGGGGCAGGCTCGGAGCCACCAGGTGTGACTCGCTCATTGGGGATAACAACCTGCTTATTCCCCTCGGATTTGTTCTTCGACCTAGAGGGGGAATCCACAGTTTGTATGACCGACCCTGTCTCAGAGTGAACGGGCACGGAGTCAGACAAAGGATTGGCTTCATTATGGGCAAGTTCACCCTTAGGAACCTCGGATTGTTTAGGCTCGGGATTTGGTGGGGATTCGACCTTATTTTTGCCTCGATCGGCCTTAGAGATTTTTTCGACCTCCGTGGAGGACTTGGACTCTCTGACTTTGGACTTAGGGCCCTTCTCTTTTTTGACCTTGAATAATTGCTTTGGATCAACCTTGGAACTCACCATACCTTCCATGATCTAAATTTTAGTAAAAGAAAAAGGCTCGATTTGTTTTATCGACCAATGAGCTCCGATGAAGAAAGGATTATAATTTAAGTGATACAATTCTCAAACTGTTCTCTATTAATAAGAAAAAGGAACGTTGTCTTTTGGGGAATCCAAGGGTCGCGAATTTCAAGTCATTCCGTGCATATCTATGAAGGTCGATCATTTTTATACCTCCCAAAGAAGTCTATCTTAGTCAATGGGTTTAACTTATTATAGGTATTATATCTCGAGCTCACCACAGCTTACTAAGACTTTGGTCTAGTAAGCTGTATAATCAATCACAAATAATCGGAAAAACGCTGCTAAATAAAGAAAGCAGATTTCGTAAATAACCAAGGAGATTACAGTACATACGAAGAGAAATCCTATAATCTATTACAAGTAATTTTCCTAAGGGTTCTGCTGCTCCTCATTGTCCACATCCTCGATATCGACCTTGGCATCTCCAGAGGCCTCTCGATCATCCCCGCCTTCAGATGTATCCTGACCATCATCCTCTCCAGAACTATCTTGGCCGCCTTCGTCATCTGAACTGTCTGAACTAGAGCTCGTGCTCGACGTCTCCAAATCCAGCATATCGGGGTTGGGCATCGGAACCCCGAACTCTCTCACAAATGGAGCGAACTCATGGTTTTCCCAATCTGTGGAGCTCGAGGCTGAGACTCGATAGTTCTCTCCGTCCATGTTTTTGAAGATATCCATATGCTCTAGATATTTATTTATCTGATTGGGGATAACCTTCGCGGAGACCAGCTGTCGAACGCCCTTGTAAAAAGTGGTCTGAAGAATCTGGTCTACTCTTTTCCGAGCTATGGCGTCTAGTGCGGGTGACTCCAAAAACTCTCTTATCGAGCTTAGGCGTGAGTCTTCTTTGCCGCGCTGATAAGATAACTCTGAATCTGCTTTAGTCTGCGCAAGCTCCTCTTCGAGTTTCTTGACTTTCTCCTCGAGCAAGCTCTTCTCAGCCACGACCTTCACCAAGTCTTCCTCAACGGCCGGAGTATATTTAGCCTTAGTAGACTCCAGTTCTTTCTGAACGGAGATGAACTGATTGCGGAGTTGGGACTCTTCCTCGAGAAGATTTCTGTAAGCAATATGGACTCGGTCGGACTCATCTTCTAACATCGAGGTGCGGTTTACTTCGGTGAGAAAGCAGTCCCCGATCTGCAATGACAGGATAATTAATATTTAGTTCAAAGGTTTAAACAGTTATAACCATTGCGAAAGGCTTTTACCGTATGATATGCTCGGCAGAATTGACCCAATACATCAAGATCGCAGTGAGCCAAAAGCTCCTCCTGATCCTCGGCGAATCTCCCCGCCATGAAGATCTTTATCGCCTTATCATGCTCATTCTCGCCATTCGGGTCGCGATCACTCCTAATCGATCCCCTCTCGGGATAACCCGCCGCTCGATAGCCTCTGAGTTGATCTTCAATAAAATCCACCATGTCAGGCCTGCCCCGACCGGAACGGGAGGTGAGGGCTGTTCGGTGTCGACTCCACAGACCGGTCCTTCCTTTTGCCTCGGGAGGCCCTTCCAGATCGTCTCGAGCTCGCTTGTTAGAAATCTCTTTCCCTTTGAGCTTTTTCATAGTGAACATACTGTACCCTAGACCAGCTGAAGAAGAAGGACCAGCTTGGTTAGGGGGAGGGATCATTTGTATGGGTTCAGCGTCCTCGGGCTCCCCCTCATTACCGATCTGCCGAGATCGGGCAGAGCCTCCTCGAGGGGGGTTGATAGTTAAACTGGGTTGCGCGGAGCCTGACCTAATTTGTTTTCTCGGTTGGCCAGGCGTCTTCTTCGAAGTAGATGCCACTGTCCTACCGACTATGGAAGCTCGGTATTGTTCTACCATGCTACCTGATGAAGGAAAAGATAAAATTGATTAGGAATGAAGTATTATGGATGACTTATTATTATGAACGCTCGATGAAGATTATCGTTCTTACTTAACGATCGAGGATCATCAGCGTCTGCAAGTGGGTATGTAGCTCGGCTGAGATCTGCTTTCCGAAGAACAGGTTCCAAAACGAGGAAAGCCGACTGGTACGGGTCGGAGCGCATCGCAGTGACAAGGTCGTCTGGAATAACCTTCGTAAGCTGACCTAGCAATTCTCGTTTTCCGTACACCCAGTCTCGCTCACCTGGCCACTTGTGTGGAACCATCTCCGAGCTCCCCTCGGAAGCGGGTACTTCAGGTCCTCTGATAAAGAAGAACCGTCTCTTCCAGTCGAGAGAGTTGCTAGAAGTTATGGTCGATAAGACCGAATGATTTGAACGCTGGGAAAAATACACAAACCCAGCGTTCGAGGCGGAGGAAGTGCTGACTTTGAAGAACTGCCAAAAATGGTGAAAATTTGGAACTTTGCCCTTGGCCTTCATCAAGACACTGAAAGCTATCAAGTACCCAATTGAGTTCGGGAGGATCTGTGCGGGAGCCAGGGAGAACACGTCTAGAACCCGCTCGAGTAACGGGACAAAAGGGATACGCAGGCCATAGTCAAATTGCTTAGCATAGAAAGCTTGACATCCTGCTGGGGGCTGATTCACTCTTTGAGAGGAGGTCGGAATAACTAGCGAATAGCCCTCGGGAAGGAATTTACCTATCGCAGCTTTGAGGTTTGCCTCATCCTCTATTGGATCGTACGCACTAGAGATCTCGTCGACTCGCTTTTCAGTCTTCTGAGCTCGACCTGTGGCTTTGGACTTCTTTGTGACACCAGCAAGGTCGATAATTCTCACACTGCACCCTCCTCCGATCGAGTATCTCATTATCTCATGCTCGTCCAGCGTCAAAGTCGAACTGTCCACATTGCCGGAATCAGCATTTTCTCCATCTACGCCTTCCTCGCCATCGGGCTCAGTGTTCTGTTCCTCTTCCCCACCAGGCTCGGAATTCTGTTGACCGGATGTCCCCTCATCAGCATTTGGCCCCAAGGCGCGCTCGATTTGATCGACGATTCTTCTCGTCTCATCAGAGGAGTTTTCTGCGGTGTTATAGGCGTTAATGAATTCGCCTGTGGATCCTAGGTCGGAATCCGATCGCGTAGGATTATTGGTTTGAATTTCTGGGTTTTCAGAAGTAGACATGGGAAAAGTTTATTGCTACGGTCGATAGGAAAAAGGGATACTCTTTTTTTTATCTGAATGCTCCGATCAGAAGTAAGTATGGAAGACGTACTCGTCTTTTCAAGTCAACGTATATATATAAAGGTTAAAAGGGTAAATTGCAAATTCAACCCCGAGTAACCGCGACGGTTAAGCTCCCACTCAGTAAAATTGAAGATTATCTTTCCATAAATAGCATTTACGGTCCTCTAAGTTTTAAAGTTGATTTTCTTTAACTCAGAAGATTAAGAATAACGACAGTGTCTTCCGAGGATGTGCACTCTTTTTCCCTTCGCTCGGTTTTTATCCCACAGGGTTTTTCCGAGTAAGGTTTTTAACGAGGCATATCCGACACAAGACTATTCAACACTCGACTCCTATTATTGTTTCTCCGAGCTGCAAATACGATAACGTCATCGAAGCAAAATTTTCAGATCGAAAACTTTTACAAGACCCTTCCAGAGAAAATATGTGCTCTTTTTCCCTGGCTCGGATTTTATCCCACTGGGTTTTTCCGAGTAAGGTTTTTAATGAGGCATATCTAAACTCGTACTACGGTGCTGCATATACTTCTCCGAGCTTCAGCTTCACTTACGCTCGAGAAGTGGGGGAGTATTGATGAGGGATATTTCGCATGCTTCATCTTAGGAAATACCTCTGCTCGAGATCGACCACTATCCCGACCAGATGGCATTCTCCGACCTTAGGAACCTAGTTTCCGATCAAGCCTGAATAGTAGCTCGAGATCCTCTCTACCGATCAGCTTCCATCCTCGGAATTACTCTGGGGCGACCTACAGCTTCGTACAGCTGGCCGAGAGGTATTCTCCTATGGGTGGTCCAACTAGCTCATTACTATTCCTATATATACGGGGCGCATTTATGACATCAGGGACGGCACAACTTCCAAGAGACGCCCTTAGCTCGGACCTACTGTTCGGATTAAGAACTAGATTGTTTATTCCTTGTATTTACTTTCCTAGTCGTACGACATCCTGTAACGCTCGAGTAGACCTGTCTTGTAATCTGTACTCGACCTTTGATAGAAATATATAAGATTTACACTCTATACACTTATTGTTTTGCTCGACTTTCCTTATTCGATACGAACGAAAAACAGCTTAATCAGAAAGGTACTAGCCTAAGCGTCCTTTTGAAGAGTCAGGGGAGGCTATCCCCAAATTGAATAAGGAAGTTTAGCGAAGTCTTATCGAAAAATGAACCTTTCTCAGAAAGTTCAATTTCTACTTAGTTCGCTTCGTGAGAATCCTATTCTCGTTTAGATAATCGAGGAATTTAAGTTTTCACCAATTTGATTAAATCAAATGGTTTCAACATTACTTAATTACTTCATTTCGAAAACTCCTTTAAATAATTCAACAGTTTTAGAGCTGTACTTCACAAAGTACACAAATGCTTTGACGATTAAAAATCGTAAGTATATATGAAGTAATCTCCTCTTGTACTAATGCTTTAATGGTCCACATGTGTCTCTATGGATCAAATCCATCTTTGTTTGATATGCTTAGGATGCCTAGCAAACGTTAATTTTGGTCAATATTCCTTTGAGACAAGATTCCTAAGTTACGAGTTCATCCAAGTTGTATGTTTCAAGAGCCTCAAATGAAATCATCCTTTCGAATCCTTCTTTTGGAAGTAAGTCCAAATTAATCATTTCAAGAATGTGGATGATTATCTTGTAGTTTTACCTTTCTAGATTTAGCATACAGTTTACATAAAGTTTTAATTGTTTATCATTGATTCATTTCTATGCTTTAAAGACATTCCATTCATAATGGTAAAGCATCAATATTTTGTACAAAGTAAAAAGCTTTAATTAAATAATATTCCATTCATAATGGTAAAGCAATAATGTTTTGTACAAATAATGAATCGAAATAAGGCTCAAAACAAATAAAACTATAACTATGCTAAGATGGAAAATCTAGGTAAAACCTATGCTTAAAAGAAAAATCAAGATGTATCTTGACCCAGTTCCTCAAGTATTTATCCCTTATTTGTCGAAGCAACGCTTGCCTATGTCTTCCAAGACTCGACCTTCTTCCTAAAGGCAAGGGAATTCCTTCATCACCTGCAAACACTTTACAGATGTGAAAAAATAAATATAAGATATCATACATCGAAAGAATAACTAGGTCATACCTTTGTTCATTCTCTCCAGGAATTTCTTTCCAGCAAACTTCCTTAATTTATCGTCTTTTTTACACAAGGGGGAATCCTTTCCTTCACTCAGGCCCAATCCTTTCTCAAAGGCTTTCTCATATTTGTCCAACAACTTGTGCAAATCATTTGTCTTAATCCCGTCAGACGGAATGTCCAAATGATGCACAAAATGAGTAAATGAATCAGACAAGCCATTGGGAATAATCTCAATTTCATCGTCTTGATCCAAATCAACGCCTAGCTTTTTGATTCGTTTCATCATTTTGATTAGGTAGTAACAATATTCTCTAACATTGTCGAACCCAATCATGCTTGTTTCATAGAGTGTAGATCTGATGTTTTGTGCCAAAGTTTGTTCGTACATGATTGTGGATTTAGAATGGCTAAAATAAATTTAAAGACAACAATTAGCAGATAGGTTTAATAAAATACTTATAATTAACGAATATTGGACTTTTTATCGAAAAAGTTCTCCCACTATTTTATCGAAACAATAACCCCTGTAATTGTTCGGGAAATCCTATTTCCTAGTAGGTCTTGACGTCCCGACAGATATTAACTGCACCCACGACTCGTGGCCATACAACTAATTCCCTAGGTAGGTATACTATTACCAATTGTGTCTCTACACAACCTTCAAGCTATTTTGCCTCGGTTTTCGTATTTATCTAGCACTGCTACATCATAAATAGTACTACTCGTTAAGTCTAACCCATTAATCTTGATGAGCAACGGGCCCGGTAATGAAATCCCCGTAACTGGTTATCGGTCGATATACATGTCCCGACCAGTCCCCACCCTTGTCGAGTTTTAAGAAAAACAAGAATCAAGGAATTTCGCGTATTGTCCTTCTTCGACTCGGGTGCCAGACTCTGGATCACCTTAATCGATAAGTAGACAACTTACGCTAGTTCCTATTAATGGAAGGCTTGGATATTAAAACATCATTTTAAAGCACCCAATGTGACTTAATATTTATTCAAGAGGGGATTTTCGATTTTGAAAGTTTGAAGAAACTCTCCTCGAGATCTCACCGCATTAATTATGCTTTATCTTTTATTTACTATCTAATTACTAGCGCGCATCACATACAAGCCAAATATAAATCGACAAATAAAAATAAAACATTCACACCTAGCATGCATGCTACCACATAATGTTTTCGATCGGGAGCCTCCTATGTGGGCCAGCATCGAGCCATGATGTTGGCCCAATTGGTCAATCTAATTGGGTTCTTAATGGACCTAGGCTATTACATTAATAACCATGCATACATGGCTTTCAACTCTTCTTGGGCCTCCACCTTGCTTGTAATTGGCCTCCATCCTAAACTATTTAAAACAGTAAAGCCCTATTCTATTACAAAGGCTCAAAGTGGCCCAAAAACTTAAGGCTCGCAGGCCCAATAAAAACAACACAATTAAAAATTAAACCAATCACATCTACCCTGGGGTCAAGGCTCGGCGCATTCGAAAATCACGTAAACAGTTCACGTAGAGCAAGAAACAAGCAAACAACTTTTCTTATTTCTTACCTTCCTTATTTTAAAACCCCTTTTAAGATAATCCATGATCCTTACTTTAGTCCCTACTAATTATGATAAAATTAATTTTCGGATAAACAAAACCACCTTTTAAGCATAAAATCAGATTCTGTTTTTCAACTTTTGAAAATTACAGTTTGGTCCCTCAACTTTCGAAAATTACATTTTGACCCCTCAAGTTTTGGAAATTAACAAATTAACCCCAAAATTTTGACAGCTGCAAATCGGTCCAGAAAACAGAAACTTACAGATTTAACCCAGAAATTTTCGTTAATTGCAAACAGCCCCTGAATTTTACGTAAAATACAAAACAACCCCAAACTTTCGGAAATTGCAAATCGACCTAGTTTTCAGAAAATCCAGAAAATTACAATTTCAGTCCAGAAACATGCAGAAAACGAAATTTTCAATTTTGGTCCAGTTTTCGAAAATTGCTATTTGCAAAACAGTCCACTAATTTTCGGAAATTCCAAAATCGGCCCAGACTAATTCATGCAAATTTATCCGAGCATACATCATATCATAACAAGCAAGAATCATCACGTAGAACATAATAAACACTAATATTCATATATTAAATTATGTTTAGGCCTTTTTCGCATAAGAATAATGGTGTTGGCTCTGATACCACTGTTGGGTATGCCTCGGTTGTCAGAATAACGAGAGTGCGGAATTTAAAATTTTTTCCGAGGCACCCCATCAGCCCAAGGATTCGATCTCCACATCCATTATGCGAAAGAGGTTGATTAAAACAATTTAATCAAAACATAAATAAAACTAGAGGGGTAATTTGCGATTTACCTCACCACAAGTTTGGTTGTGGTAACCTCCGGTCTTCTTGTCTGATTCACGAAGCGATCCAAACGTCTCGCCTCCAGAGTGTATCCACACCAGTTGGACTGTAGCAACACCTCCAAGTCACAGGCCACGAACTAGATCTTGGAGATTGTCAATGGAGGAAGAGTCACAACTGGATCCAGCTCCCGAACTAGATCCAGATGAGAGAGAGAAAGAAGAAGAGGCGGCGGCACAGGACTTTTGTGGCCAGGGTGGGGCGATTTTCAGCTCCTAATTTCTCTTGGTTATTTTTGCATGTGTTTATTAATCTTGTGTTGATCACTTATGGAAGAGTTATGAAGAGATATACTTATAAGAGAAGAATCCTTCTCTTCAGTAGATATCTCTTCTAGATCTTTTTCTCCTTATCTCATTAGGAAACAAATATACATGTATATCTTTTCCTTCTTTCTTGTCCCACAAGAAATAAACTCTTCCATTTTATTTCCTAGCAAAAATCGCCCCCTATGCCATATAATTATGCAATCCGAAAATTTCTAATTATTTATTCTTCCATCTTTATTAATTAACACTTTAATTAATATTATAATTAATTAGACAATCTAATTAATTAATTAGACACTCTAATAATATAATTAATTAGACATTCTAATTAATAACTCTCTTCTTTGAATTAACACTTTAATTCGTCAACTTTGATTTAACTTCCTTAAATCAACTATTTCCTTTTATGACTGTCACTGTCCAACTGTATTGTGTGTGACCCTCTGGGTTCACATCAATTGGCAGCAGACCCACGACTTTCGTGATTTAATTAATAAGCAATTAATTGCTTCGATCAATTAAACACTTTTAAGTGATCACTACAGAATTAATCTCCTTATTAATTCAGGAGTACCCACACCTCATGGTCCATAGATCCTTTCTTAGTACTAACCATTCGCGTACACAACTACACGCACCCAACTTAGGCACATAATGGTCAGGCTACGTGACCGGCACCTAGATCAAAGTACGTACACCCATGCACCGAATTCACCCTAGCACCTCAAGTCTAAGGACTAAATCGTACACTATTATAATCCTTGAGAAACCTCCCATCACCGATATGCGACACGCGCTTCCACAATGGGTTTCTCTGTTCGGGTCGTTCGATGCGTTCGATCCCCTATCGAACCACCTAGTCATATGCACTAGAATCAAATGCCTTGTTCATGAAACGCTACAAATTCACTCCATGTGAAACATGCATACTCGTACAAGTCTTAGCGATTCCTTCGATACCGCATCTCGTTCGGAATCTATGACTTGGAACGTGTTTTAAGATCACGACCTTAGAGATTGTTTCATGATTGCATTCATACTGAAGTGAATCGTCCCATAGTCGAATGTGATCTCAGGATTTCATCCAATCACTTAGATACGTTCGCGAGAGATGAAGTTGGCCATTGTTTAATTTACATACTATAAATAAACGGGCGTATTAATTATTAAACCATAAGAAGATAGTCCACTTACAAGCTAATTTAGATTGGCTTGCTGGGCACTATCCTATTACTTTCACCCACAGTCGAGAGATTTTGGTCTCTTTTTACGCAGGACTTTTTCCGAGCTGAGGGGCGTAGCAACAGCTTTCACCCTCAGTCGAGATATTTTGCTCTCTTTTTACTCAAGTCTTTTTCCGAGCTGAGGGGCGTAGCAACAACTTTCACCCTCAGTAGAGACATTTTGCTCCCTTTTTACGCAAGTCTTTTTCCGAACTGAGGGGCGTAGCAACAGCTTTCACCCTCAGTCGAGACATTTTGCTTTTTTGTGCCAGTCTTTTTCCAAGCTGAGGGGCATAGCAACAACTTTCACTCTTAGTCGCGACATATTGCTCTTTTTTCTCCTCCTCTTTCCTCCTTTTTTTTTATATGAGCAGGGGTACTCGAAACACGTTTGGAACAAGAGAAGAAAGCTTCATTAATTGTACTGATACTTGGAATTAAAAAGCAATGCAAAAAACAGAATTACAAGAATAGAAAATGATTACACAAGTTATCTTCCATAGTATTTTCGTAGGTTAACAGCGTTCCAGCTTCTCGGCAATGTTTCACCATTGAGGTGAGCAATTTTGTAGGACCCTTTCTTTCCAACCTCCTGCACGCCATAAGGGCCATCCTAGTTGGGCTGAAGCTTTCCCACATGTTTTGAGACCTTTACTTTTTTGAGGACCAAGTCCCCCGCCTTGAAAGTCCTTATTCTGACCTTCTTATCATACGTTTTCTCCATGCTAGACTTAGCGGCTTGGATCTTTAGATTTGCTTGATCCTGCTTGCTATCCGCATGGTCGACATCCATTTCTCTCAAGGATTGATTTAGGTCGGGATCATAAGATATAACACTTGGTGATGGTACCAAAGTCTCGATCGGGATTACGGCCTCCGAACTGTAAACCAATGAGAAAGGAGTTATGTAGCTGATTTAACCGAAGTTCTGTTCTCCCATATGACCCCGAGAAGTTCATCTAACCATTTTCCCTTTGCGTCGGTCAAGCGCTTTTCAAGAGTTTTTCTCTCGGATAGCTTGAATCTCGAACTTATCCATTTTTGTAACTAGATCCTTTACCCTTTTTAAGTATTTTACCATATTGAACTCCTTCGCCTCATATACTCCTTTCACCTGCCTATGTATTAGCTCGGAGTCGGTCAACACGGTAAGAGACTTAATGTTTGCCTTTATTGCCATTTCCAGTCCCGCGATCCGAGCCTCATATTCAGCTTCATTATTTGTTACCACAAAATCCAACGTAATTGCATAACTAAGGTCCTCCCCTTTAGGGCCCTGAAAGTGAATTCCGGCCCCCCCGCCTTCTCTAGTCGATGAACCATCGACGTGCATTAACCAAATTTTTTCCTGGACTTTAGCCACCAAGTTGACTTCGGGAACTGACTGCTCGAGTGATTCCTTTCCCGTTGATTCTGCAATAAAATCAGCAAGGACCTGTGCCTTGATCGCCGTTCGGGGTTGATACTCGATCTCGAACTGCCCTAGTTCCACTGCCCACTTAATCAATCTCCTAGAGGCCTCTGGTTTTGACAGTACCTACCTTAAAGGCTGGTTCGTCAAAACGATAATTTTGTAAGTCAGAAAGTAAGGCCTTAGCTTCCTTGCGGCAATTACCAGCCAGTGCGAACTTTTCAATCTCCAGATAATTCTTTTCTGCACCTTGGAGTAACTTGCTTAGGTAATACACCGGCTTGTGGTCGGAATTCTCAATTCTTATCAAAACTGAACTTATGGCCTCTTCTGATACAACTATATACAAATACAAAGGCTCCCCCTCGATCGGTTTCGCTAACATTGTCGCACTCCTCATTCCACTCGAAATTTTTAGATTTTCTCAATAATTTATAGAAAGGCAAGCTTTTATCCGCGGAACGAGATATGAATCTGTTCAAAGATATAATTTTTTCGATTATGCTCTGTACCTCTGATGGGGGCTATTTTAGACATATAACGGAGTAGAGCTTTCCGAGGAGAGTCAAGATCGATCCGACCTTTGAAGACCGCAAGATCGGCTCGACCCGCCCAAGTATATCTGATCGACCTGAAGACCGATCCTGAAGATTTATTGGGCCATGCAGTACTCCTAAGCCAAGCAGGATTCCTACGCCTAATAGGACTCCTAGTGACATTAGGATTAGTCAATTATTATAAATACTAAGTTCTACATTGTATGAAGGATCTAGATTTTAACCTATCAATAATACTACACTTGTTTCGCCTCCAATATACTTGTTCTTACGTGTTTTACATTATTCTTGAGTTGCGTCATCCTGAGTACTTTGACCAAACCCCGAGTATAAAGTTGTTCCTTTAATAATATATTAAGATTAACCTAAAGACCAAATCAGGCTAAATCAGTTGGCGCCCACCGTGGGGCAAGGTTAATTACTCGATCGAATATGGCCAATCCAAGAAAAAGCACACGTAACACTGGAAGAAGCACAACTTCTCAGCATCCACGTGCTGTAGAAGGTCTGCCCAAAAATTCCCAAAGAATTAGCGCTAATAATATGCCGCCTCACGCAGAACATCAAGATTTAGATCGAGCAGAGGGGCATGTTACTTCGAACGTAAACAACAACCATAATAATGAAGAATGTCAAACTCCTAGCAGAAGTAGGGCTCCGAACTCACCCGTTCGATCCATCCCTACCCCCCCGTTACCGGCAGATCAAGAGAAGGTAAGGCAGATAGCTCAACTCGTGAATTCGTTATGTGCTGAAATCGTACATACACCTGGACCAGAAAACGTTGGTCCTAACGTGGCCCCTGTTCCACCGACCAGATTGGTAAACAATATCAGGCGAGCCCGAGGAGACAACGACCGAGTTTCGGCTGAAGAAGAAAGCCCAGATGGGGACCAACGATCTCATATATCCCTACCAAACGCCGCAAAAAGACACCCTGGTCGAAGAGATAATCAGGCAAGAGCTAATGCTCGTCCTGAACCTTATCTATCCAGAGAAAAAACAGTTATCCCAATCGATGATGAGGATGTTGGTCCCAAGTGGTCATATGAGGTCTAGAGGGGGGGGGGGGGGGAATAGACCTCTAAAAATTTATATTTTAAAAATCTCTAACTTTTCTGTCAGCAGACTAAGCTGATCAGTAATCGTAAGTTGACTATGCTGATCTTGCACAAAGCTTTGAACAACAGAGTTGACCACTCTTCTGATTTCACTCAGCTGATTTTATCAAAATCAGAGTTTTAAAATAACTAACTTGCAGCGGATATTTCTAGTGTTTTTCACAAGTAGTTTTCGTAACTTTGAAAAAGTTTTATCCCCAGTTTTATGAACTCTTTTTAAAACCTTTTCAAACAGTTAACTTTTTGTGTTAAAGTATGCTCTTTGAAATATGCAGAAAATAATGCAAGTATAACACAAAGGATTTTTATAGCGGTTATATGGATGTAAATCCTTTAGTCCACTCTTCCAAGTCACTTAGATCTTGGGTTATACTATAAACACACAGTTTACAATATACTCTGCTTGCGCCAATCAACAAATGAAAAGGCCACAAGTGCGTTACAGGAAATCACAAAGAAGTCCTATACTACGAAGCTTTATCACTCACAAAGATGGATAACAGCTCCGCACAACACGGTTCTCACAAAATCACTCAGATTTTATATGTATATTCTTTTTCTCTCTATTCTGCTTCGTCAACAGATGATTCGGCTGATGAGTGTTCTGTTCTTGAGTTTGAGACTTAGAAGAATTCTGCTTCAGAAATTTTGCTCTCAAAATGTGTTGTGTCTCCTTCTTCAACTCTTGAACTGAACTATTTATACTTGAGATTTGAAAATCTGCCCGTTGAGAGATCGACAGGTGTCCAAATCCTCGAGTACTGGTCCTTTCTGCAGAAACGGCTACCTGCGACTGAGCACAGTACACTCTGCTGTACCTTCTGTCAGTTCGCATTAAATGCACCAAGCTGATACGAGGTTTCTCTTCAATCATTTGTCATAAATACCCTTCCTCTTCAGCATTTATTACTCCAAGGGCATTTATTACCGTTGCACTAACTTCTGATCTACTTCCACTCTGCTGATCGAAGTCACTCGTCTGATGTGTACTCGGCTGATCCAAACTTGAACTAATCTGATTTGAGTCGGCTGATAGTCCACCAGCCTGATTCCTTCTTCAGCAACAGATCAGTAGTCTTCTGGACCATATTTGACTAGTCTGAATTAATTCTTCCTTGGTCAAATATCTTCTAAGGTTTGTACTAAGTTTCCTACTTAGCTGATGACTTTTGGAAATCATCAAAACCTCCCTTCACTTCAAAGTCTTCATCTTTATCCAACAATTTCCCCCTTTTGATGATGACAAAACTTCAGCTAAGTACCTGTACCTAAAACTAAAGTTGAGTCCTCAAGAATTTCTGAGATAGAAATTATATATTGGAAGCTTGAACTTTTATATATGATTTTGAAAATTACAGTACAAGTTACAAGCAAAAGAACTTAAGTGAAAAATTACAAGTGAAGTAAGCTGGTTATATAATGTCAACAGATGACCTAGTCTAGTAATCCTAGTCTAGTCCTCAGCTTCTTCATCTTCTTCTTCTTCCTCATCTTCAACTTCTTCACTACTTTCTTCATCCTCACCACTTGAGAAAGCATCAGCAAGTTTCTTTAACTTTTCTCTTCTTTCATCAGCTTCAAACTTTGCTCTGATGTCCTCAATCCTCTTATACTTTACGTTTGGATTAAGCTGTTCTTCAGCAGAGTACTTAGAGGCAGCTAACTCTTTGTCAGTCTTAGCTACATACTTGGGCTCTACCTTATCATCAGCTTCATCTTCAAGTACTTCTTCTTCACTTAGCTTTTCAGCAGCAGCCCGTTGGTCCTGTACTTGAACAGTTGCAGCAACAACAGTCCTCTTAGTTGATTCCTCTTCCCCCTTTTTGTCATCAGCAGCAGGGTTGAGTTGATCAGGAGTTATGTTGACAGCAGCACAAAGCTTCTTGATGTTTTGATCCAGAACTTGCTGTTCAGCACAGTGATGATTCAGAGTAGTCTCCATGCGAAGTTGAGTAGCTTCCATGCGAAGTTGATTTGACTTTAACTCACCAGATTGGTCATTTAAACAATCAACATTCAGTTGAAGTGTTGATATTTCAGTTTGAGCTTTGTTAGCGACAGCAGTGAACTCTTACATTAAAGCAGCATTTTTCTCTAACTCTGCTTCACCAACTTCTCTCATGACTCTTGCAATCCCAGCAATATCAGACTCATGCCTTTGAAGAGTAGAGTGCAGATGACTAACATCAGCCTTCACATCTTCAATATTTCTATTCATGCTCAATATACTCTGAGTCAGCATCAGGGAGTTGTCTGGTGGTAGAGGAAAATCTTCTATGGCTTCCTTAACCATTTTTGCAGTCTCTTCCTGCATTTGCTTAATCATCAGCTGATTTCTCATCTCCATCTCCTTCATAGCATTCTCAATCAGCATCTGCATTGACTCCATTAACGAGGAATGGAAGTCAGCAGTAGGAGCAGGGTGTGATGATTTAGCAGGTTCTTCCTGTTGAACAGGTGCTTCATGAAGAACAGGACTCTCTTCAGCTTTCCACTCCAAAGTTAAAGGAACTAAGTCCTTGACCTCAGCAGGCAGTTTAGTTGATGTATCCAAGTTAATTTCCTCAGCTTGCTGGTCTTTCTTTTGTTCTTCACTAGCTGGCTCATTAGCAATGTGAATGATTTCAGTACCATCAGTAGACACAACAGTCTTCTGACGAATCAAGTCAGCTGGCACGAATGGTGAAGTAGTCTGTCTGATACTCAGCTTTTCTTGATATGTACTGATCTCTGAGTCAAATGCAATGTGCTGTAAACTTGGCAGACTGGGCATTGTACTTGATGTTCCTGGTTCGTACCTTGATCTCTCAGCCCATTTCTCCAATGTTGTGTAAACAACAATCTTGACTGCTCTATCAATGCGGTCATAAGCAGGACCAAGTTTCTTTGGAATTGAATCCTTGATAGCAGTAGCCTCCTGACTTACAATGACTCTGGCAAAGTCATGTAGTCTGTCTCTTACAAAATTTGAGTCCAGCGCCTTAGCAACAGAAGTGGTTTGCAACCAGTTTAAGACCCATCTTCCTTCTGTAGCAAACTCCTTCCAGGCCTGAATCTCCTCCTCAGATTTGTTCAATCTGTACTCTCTCCATCTGTTATATCTGATCTTTTCAGGGAGAAAAGTAGTCCTTGATTGAAACAGCTGATTTAATCTTTCCAGCTCAGCTTCAAATTTCTTGAAGGCAGCAGAGTCACTCTGAACAATTTCTATTGCCCGTCTGACTTCAGACTTCTTTCTCTTAATTGGCTCTGCCTTTGGTAGAACAAATTGTCCTTCCTTATGCTTTCCTCCAATTACTATGCCTTCTGACCTCCTTGGTCCATAGGCATCTTTCTTGCTGTCTTCTAAGGCTTTGGCCAAGTCTGCTTCCTCCTTGGCAGCTAATTCAGCTTCTGTCATATTCTTGACATCAGCTTCCTTCTTGCTAGCTTCTAAAGCTCTCTTCAACTCAGCTTCATCACGTTTTCTTTGCTCAGCTTCTTCGCGCTTTTTCTTGTGATAAGCTGACACTTTTGCCTTGCCAGTTCTTCTCTTCCTGGCAGCTCTGGATTCAACAACTGGTGCCTCAGCTGTTGGTTCTGGAGCAGCAATTGCTACTGGTGCAGCAACAATAGGTTCAAGGATCTGCACTTCAGGATCCTTTTGAGGTTCAGCAACCTCAGCTGTTGGTGTAGAAGTCTGTTGTGCTTGTTCATCAGCTGACTTTACTTCAGCAGACTTCTTCACTGTTTCAACAGGCCTCTCGGCAGATGGAGGACTTTCTCTAACCAGCTCAGAAAGTTCAGTATCTTCTTCTATGAACGTCATCTTCTTTCTGGCTGTCTTTTTAGTGTGATGGACAACAGCGGATGTAGCAGAATCATTTAATGCGCTCCTTGTCCTTTTAGCCACATTTTCAGCTGGCACTTCAGCTGAAACTGTTCTTTCAGGAGATGATTCAACTTCCATCTCATGAATTTCCTTGACTATTTCATCAATGATTGAATCTACAACATCCTTTTTCTTAGTCACGACTGTTCTGGCTTGAACAACAGGCTTAGCTGTTTGAACAGTAGACTGAGTAGTCTGATTGACTGTCTTAGGCTTCTTTGTAACAGCAGGCTTCTCTGCCTTTCCCTTAGCCTTTCTTTTTGGATTCGTCAGTACCTTGGCATCAACCTTAACAGGCTCATACATCTTCATCTCCTTTAATGCATGAACTGTCTTCCCATTTACAAGGGGACAATGAAGAGTCATGAGCAGATGACTCAACATTATCACATGGCCATTTTTCTTCAATGCCAAAATATAGAAAAAATGAACAGCCCAGTTGACTGGCAGTCCATAGTAAATGCAAGCCATTGTCTGGTACCTTCTTCTAGGTAGCCCATCCAGAGAGCTAGTAGAACATTCAAAAATCTTCGCAATAATGTCTGCGAACCTCTGAAACTCATCATTCAACTGAGTCTTCATCAAGGTTCCAGTCATCTCCCTCCCTCCTTCGCACAAACTTTCCAAAATTCTTCCTCCTTCTCTGAACCTAGAGTAAATACTTCTCCTCCTTTATTTTTCAGGCCATAAATCTCACTAAGAACAGCAGGAGAGACACAGATAGTCTTGTCTCCTACAGTAGCCACCATCGTCATTTTGGTTAAATCATTCTTTCTGGTTTTGTAGAACTCAGCTACATCTTCAGTAAATACATAATCTTCATGAGCCTCCAAAACTTTTACCAATGTTGCCTCGTTGATTTTAACCATTATTTCCTTCATTAGAGGAGTTCCAGAAGCATGGAACTTCTCGTAGATCAAGTAACGTCCTTCAGCTCCGGCCATTTTGATGAATAACAAGTGGTTTGTGAAGATTTAGAGTACTTTTAAGACAGAGAGCAGATAATCAGTAACTTCTTTTTCACTTAAGAGTATTTTGGGTGCGTAAGGTTTACCCTTCTGATCAGATCTGGATTTATAGATTTTGAATTGCATCAGTTTTCGTGTTTTATGTGAACGGTTTGATTTAATCTGTCAGTTTCTAATCGTGCAGGCGAGAGTTGCTGAATTCAAAAATTCATTAATTATGTCAGACAGGCGGGAATTTGAAACGCCACTTGTCTGTTACTTATAAAGGCGTGCTTTTGATAAAACGTTTTTAGTACAACACTTTAAATATAAGCTGACATAAATAAAAACAGATGAGTAAAATACTTATCTGATAGACGACTTGTCTGATACAATATATCACTAGTGAAAGCCAATATCTAGTGATCTTCCTTTGCTGTTTGTCAATCCAGCACGATAAATAATCTTCAAATCTTAAAAAATTAAGAATCTGATTAAAACAACTTCAACTAACTGTCATTGAAGATTTCATCTTTAAAACAGGGGTACCGCTAGTCTTACACGTTCCCCCTGAATTCAAGAATTCATCAGTCAACTAGTCTGTTGAGAGTCAGTCCTCTTGAAGTGTAACACTTGTTGATATCAGATTAGTCAGCTGTTGAACCCAGTCTTCTGATAGGTTCCCCCTCAGCTTATGAATCCAAATTTAACAAGCCTAATTCCACTCTTAGAGTAGAAAATCTTGCATTACTCAATGGTTTGGTGAAAATGCCAGCAATCTGATTGTTTGTACGAACATACTCAATAATAACATTTCCTTTTTCAACATGGTCTTTGATGAAGTGATGTTTGACCTCAATGTGCTTAGTCCTGGAATGACTAGTGGTATTCTGAGTAAGTGAGATTGCACTTGTATTATCACAGTAGGTAGGGATTCCACTGATCTTGAGATTATAGTCTTCTAGTTGATGCTTCCACCAAAGTATTTGTGCACAACATGCTCCAGCAGCAATGTATTCAGCTTCAGCAGTAGATATGGATACTGAAGTCTGTTTCTTACTCATCCATGAGATCAGACGACTGCCTAAAAATTGACAAGTACCTGTAGTACTCTTCCTATCAATTTTGCAGCCAGCAAGGTCAGAATCTGAATATCCAATTAGTTCAAATCCTGATTCCCTTGGGTACCACAATCCCAATTCTTGTGTGCCTTTGAGATATTTTAATATCCTTTTAGCAGCTAAGAGGTGAGATTCCTTAGGATCTGATTGAAATCTAGCACAAACTCCAACAGAATACATAATATCAGGTCTGCTAGCTGTTAAGTATAACAGTGACCCAATTATGCCTCTGTACTTGGTAATGTCAACTGATTTGCCACCTTCATCCTTGTCCAGACGAAGACCAGTAGACATAGGAACATTAACAGATGTGCTAGTTTCCATACCAAATTTCTTGAACAGATCTTTTGTGTACTTTGCTTGATTTATAAAGATACCATCAGGTAGCTGTTTAACTTGTAATCCAAGAAAGTAATTCAGTTCTCCCATCATGCTCATTTCAAACTTGTTCTGCATCAGCTTAGAGAACTTTTCACACATCTGTTTGTTAGTTGAACCAAAAATAATATCGTCCACATATATTTATACCAACAATATATGATTATCCCATTCAATAATGAACAGGGTTTTGTCTACTTTACCCTTGCGAAATCCTTTTACCAAAAGAAAATTAGATAAAGTATCATACCATGCTCTTGGAGCCTGTTTCAGTCCATATAGAGCTTTCTTCAGACGATACACCTTGTCTCCTTGTTGATAAACTTCAAAACCAGGAGGTTGTTCAATATAAACTTCCTCTTGCAATTCTCCATTGAGAAAAGCAGACTTCACATCCATCTGATAGACAGTGAAGTTCTTGTAAGCAGCATAGGCTAAGAATAATCTGATTGCTTCAAGCCTTGCAACTGGTGCGAATGTCTCATCAAAATCAATGCCTTCTTCTTGACAATAACCTTTGGCAACTAGTCTTGCTTTGTTTCTGGTAACAATACCATCTTCATTCATTTTATTCCTGAATACCCACTTAGTGCCAATTACCCTTTGATGGGTAGGTCTGGGAACTAAGTACCAGACTTCATTCCTTTCAAATTGATTCAACTCTTCTTGCATTGCTTCAATCCAGTGAGAGTCACTAAGAGCTTCATCAATTAACTTAGGCTCAATTTGTGAAAGAAAACTTACATACATTGATTCATTTGCAGTTGACCTTCTAGTTCTCACTCTATCCAAAGGATCACCAATCACTAAGTCAGGTGGGTGATCTCTGAGCCATCTGAGATCAGGTTGCAAATCTGGATGTTGTCCTCTTGATTGATCTTGCAGCACTACTGTTGGAGTCTCAGTAGTAGTCTGTTGTACAGGCTCTGGTCTGCCAGCTGTTCGCAACTCCTCTGTTAGACAATCAGCAGACTGATTTTGAACAGCACTTGAGTTAACAGCTTGAGTTAAATCAGGTAGTATGATGGGTACGTATTCTTCCTTTCTTTCCACACTCAATTTCTGAAGGTCAGCAGATATCTCTGGATTTGCACTTTGATTCTTTTCAGAAGATTGGCTTGGTTCATCAAATACTACATGAATAGATTCTTCTACAAGTAAAGTTCTTTTGTTAAAAACTCTATAAGCTTTACTAACAGTATAGTAACCTACAAAAACAGCTTCATCAGCCTTTTCTGCAAATGCAGTAAGGTGATTTTTCCCATTATTCAAAACATAACATTTACAACCAAAAATCCTAAGATAATGTAAATTAGGATTTCAGTTGTTCCATAGCTCATAAGGTGTCTTGTTTTGACTTTTGTTGATCATACATCTGTTCTGTGTATAACATGCTGTATTTGTAGCTTCTGCCCAGAATCTTTGGGGCAGCTTTGCTTCAGCTATCATTGTCCTGGTAGCTTCCTTTAGAGTTTTGTTTCTCCTTTCAGCAACTCCATTTTGTTGAGGGGTTCTGGCAGCAGAGTATTCATGATTGATTCCTCTGGAGTTACAATACTCTTCAACAGTAGAGTTTGTAAATTCAGTCCCTCTATCTGATCTGATCTTTAATATTGTTTGACTCTTCTCATTCTGGATCAGTTCCATCAGATTAGTAAGATGTTCCTTGGTTTCACTTTTCTTCTTCACGAAAATCACCCAAGTAAATCTTGAAAAATCATCCACAACAGTAGGCAGTATTTCTTTCCACCATTGCTGATAGGATCAATAGGGCCAAACAAATCCATATGTAACAGCTCCAAAATTCTGGTTGAAGATTGGTGCTTCTTGCTTTTGAAAGTGGACTTCACTTGATTACCCTTCTGACATGCGTCACAAAGCTTGTCTTTGCTCATGACTGTCTTTGGAATTCCTTCTACCAGATCATTCTTTACCAATCTGTTTATGGTCTTGAAATTCAAATGATTCTTTCTTTTGTGCCACAGCCAACTGATTTCACTTGGTGTAGAAGCCACCAAACAAACATTAGAATTCTTGTCCACAGAATTTCAGTCGACTACATAGATATTTCCTTGCCTTCTTCCAGATAAAATAACCTTCTTTGTTCCAACTTGTTCAACATAGCACTTATCTGATGAAAACATTACAGAAAATCCCTTGTCACAAAATTGACTTATGCTCAGCAGATTGTACTTCAGGCCAGTAACATAAGAGACGTTTATGTTTCCTTTGATTAGCTTTCCAACAGCAACAACCTTGCCTTCTTTGCTGTCTCCAAAAGTAACTCTTGGACCATTCACAGCAACAACATCTGCCAGTTCATGTATATCTCCACACATGTGCCTTGAACATCCACTGTCCAAGTACCATTTCTTCACTACTTTACTCCTACTCCTAATCCTAACCTACAAAACAAAATAAAATTGTTTTAGGTACCCTTTATTGAGAGGGTCCTGGTGGATTAGTGTCACCTTTGCCAACCCAAGATGTTGAAGTCTTAGGCTTCTTAGGCTTTAGAGTTTTAGCAGGAGCATGAGCAACTTTGTTTTCATCATAATCAGCAGGCATATTATGTTGATAATCATTATGATTAGGATAAGGCTGATAAGCAGGATAAGATGCATGATAAGCAGGGTAAGCATGCATTGGTTGATGAGCAGGATATGCAGCATAATAGGGTGGATAATGAGGTGCAGCATAATAAGGTGAATAAGCAGGTTGCACATAATAAGACTCATTTCCATACCAAGCATTATTATTATAATTTCTTTGCTTCTTAGGTTTGCTCTTTACTTGCTCTTTAACAGACGACTTAGCTTTACTAGTATGATTGGTTTTACTCTTATCAGCAGACTTCTTTGGACTATTCTGCTGTTTGGTTTTACCAGTCTGTTTTTCATTTTCAGGCTTTTTACCCTTTCTAGCCTTAGGAGATTTCTTCTCCTTTTTCTCAATCTCAAGTGAATTTCTCAGTCCTGTTCAGTTCTAAATTTTCTTTTACTAAGGGTGTACTCTGTTCACTAGATTTATCTATTGATGCAACATACGACTTAGCAACAGATGACTTATCATGTAAAGATATTATAGCTTCAAGTTCCATGATTTTTCCCTTGTAAACTTCACATTCTGCTTTCAGAGATTCATATTCATGTGAAAGCTTTTTATACTTATCTGAATCGTCAGGTTTTTCAACACTGCGTTTCAGTTTAGCATTTTGCTTTTTCAGCAAAATCATCTCGTCCTTAAGCTTAGCAAATTCTTTAACAACATCTGCTTTATTGTTCATCATTTGCTCAAATGAGCTAAACAGCTCTATTTCACTTTCAGAGAGTATTACCTCATCGTCAGAATCGTCAGATTCCTTGGCCATGAGACAGAGCAGTGCAGGTGTCTCTTCTTCAGCAGAGTCATCACTTGACGTCCCTGATTCTGAGTTAGACGAATAGATGGCTGCTATCTTTTCAGCTTCAGCCAACAGAACTTTGCTTTTCTGGTGTCTCCTCTCTTTCCACTGTTTCTTTTCTTCCTCAGTATATTTCTCGGCTTTAGGATATGGGCAATCTTTGATGAAATGTCCCAATTTCCTGCAATTATAGCACATCATTTTGGATTTATAATCATCCTTATCATGAGAAAATGAGGTAGGTTTAGAAGTGTTGGTCCCAAGTGGTCAGATGAGGTATAGAGGGGGGGGGGGGGGGGGGAAAAATAGACCTCTTCAAAATTTATCTTTTAAAATCTTCTAACTTTTCTGTCAGCAGACTAAGCTGATCAGTAATCGTAAGTTGACTATGCTGATCTCGCACAAAGCTATGAACAGCAGAGTTGACCACTCTTCTGATTTCACTCAGCTGATTTTATCAAAATCAGAGTTTTAAAATAACTAACTTGCAGCGGATATTTCAAATGTTTTTCACAAGTGGTTTTCCTAACTTAGAAAAAGTTTTATCCCCAGTTTTTATAAACTCCTTTTAAAACTTTTCAACAGTTAACCTTTACGTGTTTTAAATATGCTCTTTCAAATATGTAGAAAATAATGCAAGTAAAAACACAAAGGATTTTTATAGTGGTTATATGGATATAAATCCTTTAGTCCACTCTTCCAAGTCACTTAGATCTTGGGTTATACTATAGTCACACAGATTACAGTATACTCTGCTTGCGCCAAACAACAAATGAACTGGTCACAAGTTCTTTACAGGAAATCACAAAGAAGTCCTATACTACGAAGCTTTATCACTCACAAAGATGGATAACAGCTCCTCACAACACGATTCTAACAAAATCACTCAGATTTTATATGTATATTCTTTTTCTCTCTATTCTGCTTCGTCAACAGATGACTCGGCTGATGAGTGTTCTGTTCTTGAGTTTGAGACTTAGAAGAATTCTGCTTCAGATATTTGGTCTCAAAATGTGTTGTCTTCTTTTCTTCAACTCACGAACTGAACTATTTATACTTGAGATTTGAAAATCTGCCCGTTGAGAGATCGATAGCTATTCAAATCCTCGAGTACTGGTCCTTTCTGCAGAAACGGCTACCTGCGACTGAACACTGTACACTCTGCTGTACCTTCTGTCAGTCCGCATTAAATGCACCAATCTGATACGAGGTTTCTCTTCAATCATTTGTCATAAATACCCTCCCTCTTCAGAATTTATTACTCCAAGTGCATTTATTACCGTTGATCAGACTCCTTGATCCCTTCCACTCTGCTGATCTAAATCACTCGTCTGATGTATACTCGGCTGATCCCAAACTTGAACTAATCTTATTTGAGTCTGCTGATAGTCCACCAGTCTGATTCCTTCTTCAGCAACAGATCAGTAGTCTTCTGGACCATATTTGACTCGTCTGAAATAAATCTTCCTTAGTCAAATATCTTCGAAGGTTTATACTATACTTTCATACTTAGCTGATTCTGATGTTTTGGAAATCATCAAAACCTCCCTTCACTTTATATCTTCCATCTTCATCTTCATCCAACAATTTCCCCCTTTTTGATGATGACAAAACTCCAGCTAAGTACCTGTACCTAAAACTAAAGTTAAGTCCTCAAATATTTCTGAGATAGAAATAGTTTGTTGGAAACTTGAACTTTTTATAGATTATATCAATTTGATTACAAGTTACAAGTTCATCAGATGAGATAGCAGAAAATAAAATTTTACAAATGATTTACAAAAAGATTACAAGAGACCTAGTCTAATAACTTAGTCTAGTCCTTCTTCTCTTCTTGTGTTTCTCCTTCATCTTCACCTTCAAAATCTTCATCTTCTTGATCAGAGCTAGAGAGATCTTTTTCCAGCATCTCAAATTTCTTCTTGAGATCCTCTATTCTCTTATATTTGACGTATGGATTGAGCTGTTCAGCAGCTGAGTCCTTGGAAGCAGCAATTTCCTTATCAGATTTTACTGGTTCTTTGGGCTCTTCATCAGCATCGTTTTCTGCCTCAGTTACTTCCTTATATGGTCTGCTTGTTTGTTCATCAGTTTCCTTTTCAGCAGACTCAAGTCTTTCAGTAACTTCAGCTGATAGATTAGCATCAGCAGCCTTCTTTGTTGTAGAACCTCCATCTTTCCCCTTTTTGTCATCATCAGCAGGGTCAACAGGTTCTTCAGGCAAGATTAGAGTGATGTTAATAGCTTTACATATCAGTCTGATGTTTTTATCCACCGCCAGAAGATGATTCTCCTTCTTTAGTTGTTGCAAAGTGTCGCAGGACTCAATCTTTTTAAGTGTCAGATCCACTTGATCACTTAGCTGAATCTGAGAGGTCAGAATCAGATCAGCTGAGGTTGTGAATGCTTTCAGCATGCTTGCTGTTTTCTCTTCCTGAGCCTCCATTGCTTTAGCAACAACTTCATTTATGTCCCTCCAGCCAGCTGTATTATTCTTGACCCTTGCTCCAAATGTTTCCACATCTAATCTGATAGCCTGAACCTCGTTCTTGATACTTGCAATCTCTTCCACTATCAGAGGGCTAGGATCAGCAGCCTTGGGAACTCTATCAGCAGCAGCAGCAGACAGTAGAGTTGAGGCCATCTCCTCAAATTTCTTCAACTGTTCTCTGTGTATATCTTCCATTTCCTTCATAGAATTTGCAATCTGCTGTTGAATAGACTCCAAGATAGGTAATTGCAAGCTAGCTGAAGTTCATGGAATTTCTGTGCTTGCTTGAATAATTTCAGGAGCTTTCTCAGCCTCCTTAGGTTCATCAGTCAGAGGAGTCTGCTATTGAGACAACTGCTCTGATGATGAAGGTGGTTTCTGAACTTGTACTGGCTCATCAGTTTCTGTAACAACATCAATACCATTATAAGAAACAATAGTTTTATGAGTAAAAATGAAAGCAGGTTCAAACGGTGATGTTGTCTGTTCAGGTAGATCTTCATAAGTCTTGATGGCCTGTTGGATGAAGATGAAGAATTTGAATGAAGGGAGGTTTTGATGATTTCCAATGTCATCAGCTAAGTGGAAGCTTAGTACAAACCTTAGAAGATATTTGACCAAGGAAGAAGTATTTCAGACTAGTCAAATGTGGTCCAGAAAACTACTGATCTGTTGCTGAAGAAGGAATCAGACTGGTGGACTATCAGCCAACTCAAATCAGATTAGTTCAAATTTGGGATCAGCCGAGTATACATCAGACGAGTGACTTCGATCAGCAGAGTGGAAGTGGATCAGAAGTTAGTGCAACGGTAATAAATGCACTTGGTGTAATAAATGCTGAAGAGGAAGGGTATTTATGACAAATGATTGAAGAGAAACCTCGTATCAGCTTGGTGCATTTAATGCGGACTGACAGTAAGTACAGCAGAGTGTACAGTGTTCAGTCGCAGGTAGCCATTTCTGCAGAAGGACCAGTACTCGATGATTTGGACACCTGTCGATCTCTCAACGGGCAGATTTTCAGATCTCAAGTATAAATAGTTCAGTTCGTGAGTTGAAGAAAAAAACAACACAAGAGACAACACACTTTGAGAGCAAAAATTTGAAGCAGAATTCTTCTAAGTCTCAAACTCAAGAACAGAACACTCATCAGCCGAGTCATTTGTTGACGAAGCAGAAAAGAGAGAAAACAGAAAATACTTATAAATCTGAGTTATTTGTTTGAATCGTGTTGTGAGGAGCTGTTATCCATCTTTGTGAGTGATAAAGCTTCGTAGTATAGGACTTCTTTGTGATTTCCTGTAACGAACTTGTGGCCAGTTCATTTGTTGTTTGGCGCAAGCAGAGTGTACTGTAATCTTTGTGACTATAGTATAACCCAAGATCTAAGTGACTTGGAAGAGTGGACTAAAGGATTTCTATCCATATAACCACTATAAAAATCCTTTGTGTTTTTAACTTGCATTATTTTCTGCATATTTGAAAGAATAGTTCTAAAACACTTAAAAGGTTAACTGTTGGAAAAGTTTTAAAAAGGAGTTTGTTAAAAACTGGGGATAAAACTTTTTCTAAGTTAGAGAAAACTACTTGTGAAAAACACTTGATAAATCCGCTGCAAGTTAGTTTATTTTAAAACTCTGATTTTGATAAAATCAGCTGAGTAAAATCAGAAGAGTGGTCAACTCTGCTGTTCAAAGCTTTGTGCTAGATCAGCTTAGTCTGCTTACTGTTCTCTATCAGCTTAGTCTGCTGAACAGAAAAGTTAGAGAATTTTAAAAGGTAAATTTTAAAGAGGTCTATTCACCCCCCCGCACCCCCCCCTCTAGACCTCATCTGACCACTTGGGACCAACAAGTGGTATCAGAGCAGGTGGTTCATCTGAATCATTTGCCTGATCAACAGAGCTTGATCCTTAAGTGTTTTTCAAAGGTTTTCAAAAGTTTTCAAAAGAGCATCTTTTTGAAAAACAAAACTTTTTGAAAAATGGATTGCATTAGCCTTGTTCCCCACATAGGCGGTATGAGCTTTGAGGACTGGAAGATACGCATGGAAATTTTCCTTGCTGCTTACATTGACAACATGTACAGATGCATAACTCAAGGTCCAATAAAAGTTACCAAGAAATTCATGGTTGATGGCGTAGAAAAGGTCGTTGAAAAAGACGTTGAAGAGATGACACCTGATGAAATCAAGCTGAATAATATTGATAAGGTTGGAATCTTTATCATGACCAAGGCTCTGGACAATGAAAGGTTTGACAAGGTCAAACATTGCAAAACATCTAAGAAGATGTGGGACAAAGTTCGTGACATGAGCGAAGGGAACGAGTCCATCAAAGAACACAATCTGAGTGTTGCCATGGAGAAGTTTGAGAACTTCAAAATGAAACCTGGAGAAACCATTGACCAGATGGATTCAAGTTTTACAAAGGTGTTGAACAATGTTCTGAAGTTGGGTAAGACGTTCACTGATAAAGAGATCACCGTCAAAGTTCGAAAGGCGCTACCACCAAAGTTCAACATGAAGATTACAACAATGGAAGAATCAAGGGATCTGGGGAAGATCTCACTGACGGAGTTGTTTTCTGCACTCAAGGCGTACGAGTATAAAATGCCAAGGATGGGAATAGAAGAGACCTCAACTTCTGGCCCCACTGCTGCACTGGTCGCTGCAGAAAGAACAAGAAGATCCGCCGGAAAGAGCAGATACGAGGACTCATCTGATGAGGCTCCAGTACTGAGCAAGAAGGAGTACACTGCTGGCAACGTAGCTTTGTTATTGAACGGGTTCAAAAAGTTCTACAAGAGAAAAATGAAGAACAAATATAACAATGCTTCTACTTCTAAACCTTCCTCTAATTCTCATGATATTAAGGATGATTTTAAATCCAAAATGATGTGCTATAATTGCAGGAAATTGGGACATTTCATCAAGGATTGCCCATATCCAAAAGCTGAGAAGTACACAGAGGAGGAAAAGAAACAAAGAAAAGAAAGAAGAGAGAAGAGATACCAAAAGAGCAAAGTGTTGTTGGCTGAAACAGAAAAGATGGCAGCCATCTACTCATCTAACACAGAATCTGGCACTTCAAGTGATGACTCTGTTTTTGACGAGACACCTGCACTGCTCTGTCTCATGGCCAAGGAATCTGAAGATTCTGACAATGAGGTAATACTCTCTGAAAGTGAGCTTGAACTGTTTAGCTCATTTGAGCAAATGATGAACAACAAAGTAGATGTTGTAAATGAGCTTGCTAAGCTTAAGGACGAGATGATTCTGCTGAAAAAGCAAAATGCTAAACTGAAACTTAAGGTTGAAAGACCTGAAGAATCAGCCATGTATAAAAAGCTTTCGCATGAATGTGAATCTCTGAGAGCTGAATGTGAAATGTACAAGGGACAAATCAAAGAACTTGAAGCAAGAATATCTTTACATAATAAGTCGTCTGTTCCTAAGTCGTCTGTTGTGTCAATAGATAAATCAACTGAACAGAGTACTCACTTAGTAAAGGAAAGTTTAGAACTGAACAAAGCTGAAAAGTTTATATCCGCTGATAATAGTAATGTTATCTTGTATGTTCAGACTGCTAAACCCATTTCACCTGAAATTGAGAAAAAGGAGATGAAAACTCCTAAGGCTAAGAAGGGTAAAAAGCCTGAAAATGAAAAACAGACTGGTAAAACCAAACAGCAGAGTAGTCCCAAGAAGTCTGCTGATAAGAGTAAAACCAATCAGACTAGTAAAGCTAAGTCGTCTGTTAAAGAGCAAGTAAAGAGCAAACCTAAGAAGCAAAGAAATTATAACAAAAATGCTTGGTATGGAAATGAGTCTTATTATGTGCAACCTGCTTATCCACCTTATTATGCTGCACCTCATTATCCACCTCACTATACTGCATATCCTGCTCACCAACCAATGCATGCTTACCCTGCTTATCATGCATCATATCCTGCTTATGAGCCTTATCCTCATCATAATGATTATCAATTTAACATGTCTGCTGATTATGATGAAAATGAAGTTGCTCATGCTCCTGCTAAAACTCTAAAGCCTAAGAAGCCTAAGACTTCAACATCTTGGGTTGTGAAAGGTGACACTAATCCACCAGGACCCTCTCAATAAAGGGTACCTAAAACATTTTATTTTGTTTTGTAGGTTAGGATTAGGAGTAGGAGTAAAGTAGTGAAGAAATGGTACTTGGACAGTGGATGTTCAAGGCACATGTGTGGAGACATACATGAACTGGCAGATGCTGTTGCTGTGAATGGTCCAAGAGTTACTTTTGGAGACAGCAAAGAAGGCAAGGTTGTTGCTGTTGGAAAGCTTATCAAAGGAAACATAGGGATATCTGACGTCTCATATGTTAGTGGCCTGAAGTACAATCTGCTGAGCATAAGTCAATTTTGTGACAAGGGATTTTCAGTGGTGTTTTCATCAGATAAGTGCTATGTTGAACAAATTGGAACAAAGAAGGTTATTTTATCTGGAAAAAGACAAGGAAATATCTATGTAGTCGACTGGAATTCTGTGGACAAGAATTCTAATGTTTGTTTGGTTGCTTCTACACCAAGTGAAATCAGTTGGCTTTGGCACAAAAGAATGAATCATTTGAATTTCAAGACCATAAACAGATTGATAAAGAATGATCTGGTAGAAGGAATTCCAAAGACTGTCATGAGCAAAGACAAGCTGTGTGACGCATGTCAGAAGGGAAAACAAGTGAAGTCCACTTTCAAAAGCAAGAAGCACCAATCTTCAACCAGAATTTTGGAGCTGTTACATATGGATTTGTTTGGCACTATTGATCCAATCAGCAATGGTGGAAAGAAATACTGCCTAGCTGTTGTGGATGATTTTTCAAGATTTACTTGGGTGATTTTCATGAAGAAGAAAAGTGAAACCAAGGAACATCTTACTAATCTGATGGAGCTGATCCAGAATGAGAAGAGTCAAAGAATATTGAAGATCAGATCAGATAGAGGGACTGAGTTTACAAACTCTACTGTTGAAGAGTATTGTAATTCCAGAGGAATCAGTCATGAGTACTCTGCTGCCAGAACCCCTCAACAAAATGGAGTTGCTGAAAGGAGAAACATAACTCTAAAAGAAGCTACCAGGACAATGATAGCTGAAGCAAAGCTGCCCCAAATATTCTGGGCAGAAGCCACAAATACAGCATGTTATACACAGAACAGGTGTATGATCAACAAAAGTCAAAACAAGACACCTTATGAGCTATGGAACAACAGAAAGCCTAATTTACATTATCTTAGGATTTTTGGTTGTAAATGTTATGTTTTGAATAATGGGAAAAATCACCTTACTGCATTTGCAGAGAAGGCTGATGAAGCTGTTTTTGTAGATTACTCTACTGTTAGTAAAGCTTATAGAGTGTTTAACAAAAGAACTTTACTTGTAGAAGAATCTATTCATGTAGTATTTGATGAACCAAGCCAATCCTCTGAAAAGAATCAAAGTGCAATTCCAGAGATATCTGCTGACTTTCAGAAATTGAGTATGGAAAGAAAGGAAGAATATGTACCCATCATACTACCTGATTTAACTCAAGCTGTTAACTCAAGTGCTATTCAAAATCAGTCTGCTGATTGTCTAACAGAGGAGTTGCGAACAGCTGACAGACCAGAGACTGTTCAACAGACTACAACTGTTCAACAGACTACTACTGAGACTCCAACAGTAGTGTTGCAAGATCAATCAAGAGGACAACATCCAGATTTGCAACCTGATCTCAGATGGCTCAGAGATCACCCACCTGAGTTAGTGATTGGTGATCCTTTGGATAGAGTGAGAACTCGAAGGTCAACTGCAAATGAAACAATGTTTGTAAGTTTTCTTTCACAAATTGAGCCTAAAGTAATTGATGAAGCTCTTGGTGATTCTCAATGGATTGAAGCAATGCAAGAAGAGTTGAATCAATTTGAAAGCAATGAAGTCTGGTATTTAGTTCCCAGACCTACTCATCAAAGAGTAATTGGCACTAAGTGGGTATTCAGGAATAAAATGAATGAAGATGGTGTGGTTACCAGAAATAAAGCAAGACTAGTTGCCAAAGGTTATTGTCAAGAAGAAGGCATTGATTTTGATGAGACATTCGCACCAGTTGTTAGGCTTGAAGCGATCAGATTATTCTTAGCCTATGCTGCTCACAAGAACTTCACTGTCTATCAGATGGATGTGAAGTCTGCTTTTCTCAATGGAGAATTGCAAGAGGAAGATTACGTTGAACAACCTCCTGGTTTTGAAGTTTATCAACAAGGAGACAAGGTATATCGTCTGAAGAAAGCTATCTATGGACTGAAACAGGCTCCAAGAGCATGGTATGATACTTTATCTGATTTTCTTTTAATTAAAGGATTTCGTAAGGGTAAAGTAGATGAAACCTTGTTCACTATTGAATGGGATAATCATATATTGCTAGTTCAAATATATGTAGACGATATTATTTGTGGTTCAACTAACAAACAGATATGTGAAAGGTTCTCTAAGCTGATGCAGAACAAATTTGAAATGAGCATGACGGGAGAACTAAATTACTTTCTTGGATTACAAGTTAAACAGCTACCTGATGGTATATTTATTAATCAAGCAAAGTACACAAAAGATCTGTTCAAGAAATTTGGTATGGAAACTAGCTCATCTGTTAATGTTCCTATGTCTAATGGACTTCGTCTGGACAAGGATGAAGGTGGCAAATCAGTTGACATTACCAAGTACAGAGGCATAATTGGGTCACTGTTATACTTAACAGCTAGCAGACCTGATATTATGTATTCTGTTGGGGTCTGTGCGAGATTGCAATCAGATCCTAAGGAATCTCATCTCTTAGCTGCTAAAAGGATATTAAAGTATCTCAAGGGCACACAAGAATTGGGATTGTGGTACCCAAGGGAATCAGGATTTGAACTTATTGGATATTCAGATTCTGACCTTGCTGGCTGCAAAATTGATAGGAAGAGTACTACAGGTGCTTGTCAATTTTTAGGCAGTCGTCTGATCTCATGGATGAGTAAGAAACAGACTTCAGTATCCATATCTACTGCTGAAGCTGAATACATTGCTGCTGGAGCATGTTGTGCACAAATACTTTGGTTGAAGCATCAACTTGAAGACTATAATCTCAAGATCAGTGGAATCCCTATCTACTGTGACAATACAAGTGCAATTTCACTTACTCAGAACACTACTAGTCATTCAAGGACTAAGCATATTGAGATCAAACATCACTTCATCAGAGACCAAGTTGAAAAAGGAAATGTTATTATTGAGTATGTTCATACAGACAATCAGATTGCTGACATTTTCACCAAACCACTGAATGAAGCAAGATTTTCCACTCTGAGAGCGGAATTGGGCTTGTTAAAATTGGATTCATAAGCTGAGGGGGAACCTATCAGAAGACTGGGTTCAACAGCCGACTAATCTGATATCAACAAATACTGTATTTCAAGAAGACTGACTCTCAACAGACTAGTTGACTGATGAATTCTTGAATTCAGGGGGAACGTGTAAGACTAGCGGTACCCTTGTTTTAAAGATGAAATTTTCAATGACAGTTAGTTGAAGTTGTTTTAAGCAAAAGATTTGTTCTTAATTCTTGAAGACTCGAAGATTATTTATCTTGCTGGATTGACAAACAGCAAAGGAAGATCACTAGATATTGGCTTTCACTAGTGATATATTGTATCAGACAAGTCATCTATCAGATAAGTATTTATTTTACTCATCTGTTTTATTTATGTCAGCTTATACTTAAGTGTTGTACTGAAAACGTTTTATCAAAAGCACGCTTTTATAAGTAACACACATGTGGCGTTTCAAATTCCCGCCCGTCTGACATATTTAATGTTAATTTGAAATCCGCGTATCACGGTCGCACGATCTGTTTTTACAGTAACTGATCTAACGGTTACCACTTTTCACGGAAACCGACAAGAACTAACATCTATAAATCCAGATCTGATCAGCTTACTAAGCTTTTACGCACCCTCAAAATTTCAAAAGCATTCAGAGCAATTCTGCAAATTGTATACTGCAAATTTCTCTCTGTTTTCTATAATCTTTTTCAGAATGTCTGCCAAAGAAGCTGCTGCTGAAGGCATGTTCTTGAACTACCTGACCTACCATACGACTGGCACACCATTGATGAAGGAAATTCTGGAAAAGTTCAAGGCAGCCACACTGGTTAATTTCGTGGAGGCCCATGAAGATATGATTTTCAAAGACCAAGTGATGAAATTTTATGGTTCAAAAGACGAGGTTAACTTTGAAAAGCTGGAAATCACTGCCAAAGTTGGGGATAAAGCTGTCTGTGTTACCCCCAAGTTGCTGAATGAGATGTACGGACTCTCTCTTGAAGGCTCTACTGAAATTGCAACCCTGGCTGAACCGTTTGAAGCAGATTTTTGGAGTTTGGCTTCAAAGAAAGATCAAGTTATGTCTGGAGGCATAAAGAAAAACCAGCTGAAGGATGAATTTCAGCGCATGGCAGATTTGATTGCCAAGAGGGAAAGTCTAAGGAGCCTGCTGTTGTGCCAGAGAAGAAGCAAAAGAAGAGAAAGGCTACTGAGCCTAAAGTGCCTGCTGATAAAGGCAAGAAGAGCAAAACAACTGTTCAAACAGCAAAGCCTGCTGTTGAAGCCAGAACAGTCGTGCCTAAAAGGAAGGATGCTGTGGATTCCATTCTTGATGAAACAGTCAAGGAGATTGACGAGATGTCAGTTCAGACATCTTCTGACAAGACAATTTCAGTTGAAGTGCCAGCTGAAAATGTGTCTAAAAGGACAAGGAGTGCTTTGAAAGATACTGCCACATCTACTGCTCCTGTTCTTCATACAAAGAAAACCATCAGAAAGAGGATGACATTCATTGAAGAACCTACTGAACTTTCTGAGCTGGTTAGAAAAAGTCCTCCATCTGCTGAGAGGCCTGTTGGATCAACAGAGAAGTCTGCTGAAGTGAAGTCAGCTGACCAAGAGAAACAGACTTCTGCACCAACAGCTGAGGTTGCTAAACCTCAAAAGGATCCTGAAGTACAGATCCTCGAGCCAATTGCTGCTGAACCAGTCGCAATTGCACCACCAGAAACAACAGCTGAGACACCAGTTGTTGAATCAAGAGCTGCCAGATTGAAAAGAACTGGCAAGGCAAAGGTGTCAACTTATCACAAGAAGAAGCGGGAGGAAGCTGAACAGAGAAAGCGTGATGAAGCTGAGCTGAAAAGAGCTCTTGAAGCAAGCAAGAAAGAAGCTGATGTCAAAAAGATGACAGAAGCTGAATTGGCTGCCAAGGAAGAAGCCGACTTGGCAAAGGCCTTAGAGGACAGCAAGAAAGATGCTTATGGACCTAGACGGTCAGAAGGCATTGTGATTGGTGAAAAACCCAAGGACGGAAAGTTTGTGATGCCAAGGGCTGCACCAATCAAGAAGAAAAAGTCTGAAGTAAGAAGAGCACTTCAGATAGTCCAAAGTGACTCTGCTACCTTCAAGAAGTTTGAAGCTGAGTTGGAAAGACTAAACCAGCTATTTCAATCAAGGACTACTTTTCTCCCTGAAAAGATCAGATACAACAAATGGAGAGAGTATAGATTGAATAAATCTGAGGAGGAGATTCAAGCCTGGAAGGAGTTTGCTACTGAAGGAAGATGGGTCTTAAACTGGTTGCAAACAACTTCTGTTGCCAAGGCATTGGACTCAGAGTTTGTAAAGGATAGATTACATGACTATGCTAAAGTCATTGTACTGGAGGAGGCAACTGCTATCAAGAATTCAATTCCAAATAAACCAGGTCCTGCTGATGACCGGATTGATAGAGCAGTTAAAGTTGCAGTTTATACGACTTTGGAGAAATGGGCTGAGAGATCCAAATTTGAACCAGGAACATCAAGCACAACGCCCACTCTGCCAAGCTTACAGCAAATTGCTTATGGCTCTGATATCAGTACTTATCAAGAAAAGCTGAGTATTCAACAGACTACTTCACCATTTGTGCCAGCTGACTTGATTCGTCAGAAGACAGTTGTGTCTACTGATGGTGTTGAGGTAATACACATATCTGATGAGCCAGAAGATGAAGAACCAAAGAAAGACCAGCAAGCTGAGGAGATCAACTTGGATACATCAAAGAAGCTGCCTGCTGTGGTCAAGGATTTAGTTCCTTTAGCTTTGGAATGGAAAGCTGAAGACAGTCCTGTTCTTCATGAAGCAACTGTTCAACAGGAAGAGGAACCTGCTGAATTTCAACAGGAAGAGGAACCTGCTGAATCATCACACCCTGCTCCTACTGCTGATTTGCATTCCTCACTGATGGAATCCATCCAGCTGCTGATTGAAACTACCATGAAGGAGATGGAGTCAAGGAATAAGCTGATGATTAAACAAATGCAGGAAGAGACTGCAAAAATGGTTAAGGATGCCATTGAAGACTTTCCTCTACCACCAGACAACTCCCTGATGCTGACTCAGAGCATATTGAACTTAAGCAGAAACATTGAAGATGTGAAAGCTGATGTAGGTCATCTGCATTCTGCTCTTCAAAGGCATGAGTCTGACATTGCTGGGATTGGAAGGGTCATGACACAAGTTGGTGAAGCAGAGATTGAGAAGAATATTGCCATGATGCAAGAGTTCACTGCTGTCGCTGATAAAGCTCAATCTGAAATATCAACACTTCAACTGAATGTTGATTGCCTGAATGACCAAGCTGGTGAGTTAAAAACAAATCAACTTCGCATGGAAGCTGCTCAATTTCGCATGGAAACTACTCTAACTCATCATTGTGCTGAACAACGAGTTTTGGATGCAAACATCTAGAAGCTTTGCGCCGCTGTCAACATAACTCCTGATCAACTCAACCCTGCTGCTGATGACAAAAAGGGGGAAGAGGAATCAGCTGAGAAGACTGTTGATGCTGCAACTATTCAAGTACAAGACCAACGGGCTGCTGCTGAAAAGCCAAGTGAAGAAGAAGTACTTGAAAAGGAAGCTGAAGATGGAGCTGATGATAAAGTGGAGCCCAAAGATGTAGCTAAGACTGACAAAGAGTTAGCTGCCTCTAAGTACTCTGCTGAAGAACAGCTTAATCCAGACGTTAAGTATAAAAGGATTGAGGACATCAAAGCAAGATTTGAAGCTGAAGAAAGAAAGGAAAAATTAAAAGGTCTTGCTGATGCTTTCTCATCTGGTGAAGATGAAGAAAGTAGTGAAGAAGTTAATGAAGAAGAGGATGAAGAAGAAGATGAAGAAGCTGAGGACTAGACTAGGTCTTCTGTTGAAAACTTTGTAACCAGCTTACTTCATTTGTAATTTTTCACATAAGTCTACTTTTGCTTGTAACTTGTACTATAATTTTTCAAGATCAAATCTATAAAAAGTTCAAGCTTCCAACACATTATTTCTATCTCAGAAATTTTTGAGGACTCAACTTTAGTTTAGGTACAGGTACTTAGCTGAAGTTTTGTCATCATCAAAAAGGGGGAAATTGTTGGATGAAGATGAAGACTTTGAAGTGAAGGGAGGTTTTGATGATTTCCAAAGTCATCAGCTAAGTGGAAGCTTAGTACAAACCTTAGAAGATATTTGACCAAGGAAGAAGTATTTCAGACTAGTCAAATGTGGTCCAGAAGACTACTGATTTGTTGCTGAAGAAGGAATCAGACTGGTCGACTATCAGCCAATTCAAATCTGATTAGTTCAAATTTGGGATCAGCCGAGTATACATCAGACGAGTGACTTCGATCAACAGAGTGGAAGTGGATCAGAAGTTAGTGCAACGGTAATAAATGCACTTGGTGTAATAAATGCTGAAGAGGAAGGGTATTTATGACAAATGATTGAAGAGAAACCTCGTATCAGCTTGGTGCATTTAATGCGGACTGACAACAAGTACAGCAGAGTGTACAGTGTTCAGTCGCAGGTAGCCGTTTCTGCAGAAGGACCAGTACTCGATGATTTGGACACCTGTCGATCTCTCAACGGGAAGATTTTCAAATCTCAAGTATAAATAGTTTAGTTCGTGAGTTGAAGAAAAAAACAACACAAGAGACAACACACTTTGAGAGCAAAAATCTGAAACAGAATTCTTCTAAGTCTCAAACTCAAGAACAAAACACTCATCAGCCGAGTCATTTGTTGACGAAGCAGAAAAGAGAGAAAACAGAAAATACTTATAAATCTGAGTGATTTGTTTGAATCGTGTTGTGAGGAGCTGTTATCCATCTTTGTGAGTGATAAAGCTTCGTAGTATAGGACTTCTTTGTGATTTCCTGTAACGAACTTGTGGCCAGTTCATTTGTTGTTTGGGGCAAGCAGAGTGTACTGTAACCTTTGTGACTATAGTATAACCCAAGATCTAAGTGACTTGGAAGAGTGGACTAAAGGATTTCTATCCATATAACCACTATAAAAATCCTTTGTGTTTTTAACTTGCATTATTTTCTGCATATTTGAAAGAACAGTTCTAAAACACTTAAAAGGTTAACTGTTGGAAAAGTTTTAAAAAGGAGTTTGTTAAAAACTGGGGATAAAACTTTTTCTAAGTTAGAGAAAACTACTTGTGAAAAACACTTGATAAATCCGCTGCAAGTTAGTTTATTTTAAAATTCTGATTTTGATAAAATCAGCTGAGTAAAATCAGAAGAGTGGTCAACTCTGCTGTTCAAAGCTTTGTGCTAGATCAGCTTAGTCTGCTTACTGTTCTTGATCAGCTTAGTCTGCTGAACAGAAAAGTTAGAGAATTTTAAAAGGTAAATTTTAAAGAGGTCTATTCACCCCCCCCCCCTCCAGACCTCATCTGACCACTTGGGACCAACATGGCCGGTCCAAAAACTATCTGTTGTAAGCTTGGCAGGGGCGTCATAGAGCTAGAATGACCCTTCTGATATCTGGCTTTTTTGGCCCATATTCCCAAAGTCACGGAAATAGCCAGCTTGACTGCTCTGTCATGTAGATCTTCATTCCTTCCAGGCTTTTCAGGGACAGAGTCATGAATTTTCTTGGCCTCAGATTTGGCCAACTTTCTTAGCCTGTAATGAACCATATCCATGAAGTGATCTGAATCCAGTGCTTGCTTCAAGCATCCTGTTTCCAGCCACTGCAGAACCCATTTTTCTTCTGCAGCAAACTCCTTCCATTGGATTATTTGCTCCTTGGTCTTTGTCAGACGATAATCTCTCCACCTGTTGTATCTTATCTTTTCAGCAACAAAGAGACTCTGACGGACCAGTATATTGTTATACCTTCAAGCTCCACTTCAAACTTCTTGAACACCTCTGAATGATTTTGGACAATCTCCAGAGCATGCTTCAATTCAGATCTTTGTTTCTTTCTCAGCTTGGGTATAGGCATAACCGACTTAGGCTTTTTCTTTTCCCCAATCACAATACCACCAGCAGACCTTGGACCGTGAGCATCCTTGGTACTGGCTTCCAATGCCTGAGCCAAGTCTTGAGCTTCCTTAGCAGCAACCTCAGCTTCAGTCATGTTTTTGGCTTGAGCCGCAAGCTTACTGAAGTCGAGAGCTTTCTGGTACTCTGCTTCCTTTTGCTTCTTCTGAGAAGCAGCAGTCACCTTCCCTTTACCAGTTTTCTTCCTTCTTGATGAGAGGTATTTCGCATACGCCACTTTAGGAAATACCTTCTGCTCGAGGTCGACCTCGATCCCGACCAGAATGGTATTCTCCGACCAGAAGAACATGGTTTTCCGATCAAGCCTGATTGATAGCTCTCGATCAAGTACCCCGACCTTCTTCCCGATCTACTCGTCTCCTCGGGATTACTGTGGGGCCGACCTACAGCATCATACAGCTGGCCGAGAGGTGTTCTCCTACGGATGGTCTACCTAGCTCATTACTGTTCCTATAAATACGCGGCGCATTTATGACATCAGGGACGGCACAACTTCCAAGATATTCCTTCTGCTCGGACCTACTGTTCGGATTAGGAACTAGCTTGTATTCTCATTGTATTTAGTCTTAGTAGTACGGCATCCTGTAATGCTCGGGTAGACCCGCTTTGTAATTTGTATTCGAACACTGATATCAATATACAGTTTTCACACGCTCGATTCATATATTGTTATACTCTACTTTCCTTATTGAACTCGAACGAAATACGGTATAATCACTTCTGGCAGCAGGGGACTCCACTACTTTTAGTGGGACAACATCAATGGGCTTAGGGTGAATGAGTGGAACATTCACTTCTGCTGTCGGATTAGTCGGCTGTTCACTCTCAGCAGCCTTGTCTACTGCTTCCACTGGTCTTTCAGCAGTAGTAGAAGTTTCCCTAACCTTGGTAGTTGGATCAACGGTGAAGGTAACTCGTTGTACTCCCAAAGTTAGCTTCTTCCTTGCCTTTGACTTAGGCACCAATTCAGTCGGTTGAGGTTCAGTAGTCCTCTTCACTGAACTTCTTGTCCTCCTTCCAACTTTCTCTATTTGAACTGGTTCATCAGACTCGGTTCTTTCTGGAGATGTTTCAACAGTCATCTCCTCAATTTCTTTGGTCACCTCAGTGACTATCTTATCAGCAACAGCAACTTCAGACTCTACTGATTTGGCTTGAACAGCAGGGTCAGCTGTTTGATCAGCAGACTGAGTAGTCTGTTTGACAATTTTTGGCTTTTTGGTGGCAGCAGGCTTTTCTGCCTTTCCCTTTGCCTTTCTTTTCGGAGTTGTCACCGCCTTGGCATCAACTTTAACAGGCTCATACATCTTCATCTCCTTCAGTTTGTGAACTATATTTCCATGTACAAGAGGGCAACGAAGATTCAAGCAAATGACTCAACATTATCACGTGGCCGTTTTTCTTCAACGCCAGAATATAGAAATAATGAACAGCCCAGTCAACTGATAGCCCATAATAGATGCAAGCCATTGTCTAGTATCTTCTTCTAGGTAATCCATCCAAGGAGCTAGTACAACACTCCAAAATTTTCGCAATAATGTCTGCGAACCTCTGAAACTCATCCTTCAGTTGAGTTTTCATCAGAGTTCCAGTCATTTCCTCTCCTTCCTTTGCACAGACAGCCCAAAATTCTTCTTCCTTTTCTGACCCCAGTGAGAAAACTTCTCCTCCTTCATTTTTCAACCCATAGATTTCATTAAGAACAGCAGGAGAAATACAAATAGCTTTTCCTCCTACAGTGGCCACCATCGTCATCTTGGTTAAATCATTTTTTCTTGTTCTGTAAAACTCAGCCACGTCATCAGTAAACACATAATCTTCGTGATCTTCCAAAACTTTTACCAACGAAGCCTCTTTAATTTTAACCATGATTTCCTTCATTAGAGGAGTCCCAGAAGCGTGGAACTTCTCGTAATTCAAGTAGCGTCCTTCAGCTCCGGCCATTTTAGTGAGTTTGAAGTAGGTTGAGAAGATTTAAAACACTTTAAGACAGAAAGTAGATGGATCAGTAACTTCTTTTTCACTTAAGAGAATTTTGAGTGCGTAAGGTTTACCCTTCTGATTAGATCTGGATTTATAGATTATGAATCGCATAGGTTTCCGTGTTTTACGTGAACGGTTTGATTTAATCTGTCAGTTTGTAATCGTGCGGGCAAGAATTGCGGAATTCAAAAATTATTAATTATGTCAGACAGGCGGGAATTTGAAACGCCACATGTCTGTTACTTATAAAAGCGTGCTTTTGATAAAAACGTTTTTGTACAACACTTAAATATAAGCTTAGATAAATAACAACAGACGAGTAAAATACTTATCTGATAAACGACTTGTCTGATACAATATATCACTAGTGAAAGCCAATATCTAGTGATCTTCCTTTGCTGTTTGTCAATCCAGCAAGATAATTAATCTTCAAATCTTCAGGAATTAAGAACAAATCTTCTGATTAAAACAACTTCAAATAACTGTCATTGAAGATTTCATCTTTAAAACAGGAGTACCGCTAGTCTTACACGTTCCCCCTGAATTCAAGAATTCATCAATCAACTAGTCTGTTGAGAGTCAGTCTTCTTGAAGTGTAACACTTGTTGATATCAGATTAGTCAGCTGTTGAACCCAGTCTTCTGATAGGTTCCCCCTCACCTTATGAATCCAAATTTAACAAGCCTAGTTCCACTCTTAGAGTAGAAAATCTTGCATCACTAAATGGTTTGGTGAAAATGTCAGCAATCTGATTGTCTGTATGAACATACTCAATAATAACATTTCCTTTTTCAACATGGTCTCTGATGAAGTGATGTTTGATCTCAATATGCTTAGTCCTGGAATGACTAGTAGTATTCTGAATAAGTGAGATTGCACTTGTATTGTCACAGTAGATAGGGATTCCACAAATCTTGGGATTATAGTCTCCTAGTTGATGCTTCAACCAAAGTATTTGTGCACAACATGCTCCAGCAGCAATGTATTCAGCTTCAGCAGTAGATATGAATACTGAAGTCTGTTTCTTACTCATCCATGAGATCAGACGACTGTTGGGGTTTTACCCAATCGGATCCGAACGATTCGACCCAACGAGTAACCAAGATCGAACTAATTCGACCCAATTGCGGAATTTGGTGGGTTTTATGTTTCCAGTATATTTCAAAAATAACTTACATAAATACGAGAATCCCATAAACGATAATATTTTAATTATGCAAAAGAAAGAAAAAGAAAACTTACAGAAAGCTTCCAGTCCTTCGTTCTTTTGGTTGAACTTTTGAGTTCATGATTTTCTTGAGTTTGATGAACAAACGGCTTTGATCTTTTTCACCATGGATATCAACCACGTTCTCCTTCTACTAGGTGTGTGGGCACCAACTTAAGTGAATCGAACTTTTCTTTCACGTTTTAGAAATCAAAACTTCAAGATCAAAAATCTACTTTTTGTTTCTTGAATAAGGGATGGCTTTTGTATGTTTAGGGTTGAAGAATTTTTTCTTCTTTTGAGTGTAATCTTAATGATTTCACAAATCAATGATTATCTTCTATAAGATCTATATCTCATATGTATATTTATAGATATGGGAGGAGTTAAACTCCTACCATAACTCACTCAAAGTTTCCTACTAGGAAAAGAACTCTTCCTTCTCTTACCTTAAGAGAGTTATTAATTAAATACAACTCTTGTAAGTAATTAAAACATAGATAAATATATTTATATATATAATTTCGAAAATTACATATAAAAATATATAATTTTCCTTTTATTTATTATATAAATATATCATATATATTTACATAGTAAATAATGAATTTCTACAATTAGAAATTCCATAAATGCCAATGTTTCCTTTTTCTTGAATCTAGTATTCAATTTCCATTAGATTCAATTCAATAATTAAATCTAATGTAACTAATCATGATTTTTTCTAATTAACTAATTCTAAATCAGTTAATTAAATATCATCTAATTAGTTCGGAGTTTCTATTTTGGGAAACTATTTCCAAAATGCCACGTGAATGAATTCGTTCTAATTTCTTAAGTTCAAATGTAGATTAACAGGAGCCGTGGTTGAGGACCTATGGACATGTAACTTCAAGCTCCAATAAATCGAATAATTTATCAAACTCTTTAATATAATTAATTCGATTTATTAATTCCAAGTGACTCCACTAATGACTTGGAATTGCACTCTTGTCCTTACAATATATTTTACTCAAAAGATCAAGATAGTCCATTGATATAATCACTACATGCAATTAGATCCTCCAATAATTGATTCGTAATTAGAGCTAGGCGTAATTACCGTTTTGCCCCCGCTAATTACTTCTTTATCCTTAAGTTCCATTAGTTCACTAGTAAACAGTTTGATTTATGAATTTATTCATAAATCAGAGCGCTCTACTGTTCAGTTCCAGAACTAACACTTAAGGGAATCAATATTCCAGCTTCTCGCAAGAAGGGTTGGATTCCATATCTGTAAAACACATTCCCAGCCATTTATCTCAACGGATCTTCAAGACATAAGTTTTAGGCTCGACATGGTTACGGGCCATTAGATATGAGTCAAAAGAACTCGTTAACATAAACAGGAGTTTATGCCTACTCAGGATTTAGATCGATTCACATATGATCATCAGTTGACATGTTCTAGAACCATAATATCAACGGTATCTTATTTATGATTCTAGATCATGTCTGGTCCAATCCTATGTAATCGAATTACACAAAGTACCTCCACCTTCGATGTCTCTACATCAGTAATTCGGATCAAAATTACTACATTGTAAATGTTTCGTGGACCGTACTAGTAGTGTTTAGTTAAAAATCCCAACTTTAACTCACTACGGACTTTTTAGTCTATTAGCTATAGCTTAAATCCTCCAGTATAATATATATACTTAAGTCATAGTCTCTTTAATAGACTTGGAATTTTCTGATGTTTATATTATGCATTAAATGCATAATCGAAATGATTATATGAAAAATTAATTTCAAATTTATTTATTTATTTCAATTAAAGAATGTCAAATACATGCTTTAAGAGCATCATGCCTAACAATCTCCCACTTGCTCTAAAGCATATGAGATATGTCTCTCAAACCCATTCTCTCCAAATGTGCTTCAAACGATTTTGAAGACACAATTTGGTAATTGCCTTTTAGCTGCTTCACAAGCTGCTATTCATTTTGTATGGTCATATAGTACAGAGTTGTTTCAAATAACAACTATACCATCAAGATGTCGACTTTCGACTTTCTTTGACTAAGAGTCAAAATCAATTATCCTTCAAGGTTTAGGTCTCCACCTAAACACACGAGCATATAATACATTGCTCTTCCTTGGATATTTGAGAATACGTTTCGCTCGAACTCATCGTTTTTAACGACATATGATATCATATGTCATTCCCAATGAGATAAACATCATCAATATAAACTACTAAGAAAACCACTTTCTTTTCTTTGATATACTTGTATACACAAGGTTTATCAATGATTTTCCTCGAATCAGTAGACTTTGATCGTTTCATCAAACCTTAGATTCCAGGACTTACATGCTGGCTTAAGTCTACAAATGGACTTTTGCAGCTAACAGACTTTCTGTTCTTGGCCTTGATAAACGAACCCTTCTGGTTGCATCTTATAAATGCTCTCCTTAAGATAGCTATTCAAAAAAGCTGTCTTGACATCCAATTTTCATATCATATAATAAATGTTGGATGTGATGAATAAGAGGATGTGTATGGAATTAAGCTTAGCAACATGTGAGAAAGTTTCTTCATGGTCAACTCCCTCTTTTCAGGTATAACCACTTTGCTATTAGCCTAACCTTTTGAAAGTCTATACTTTCTTGTTCATACCTCTCTTGTTCTTATAGATCCAATTATATCAAATATATTTGATCTCATCATGTGGATCTACAAATTTTACAGATGTTATAGGATTCATTGCACCTTGCCATTTTTCCTTTTTAGAATCTTCCATTGCGTGCTTGTATGACAATGAATCATCTTGATTTATGTTGTACACTACTAGAGGTACTTCTCATCATGCTCGTAGAAGGTGAGTAGTCTAACTACCCTCCCACTACGATGAGGTACTAAGATGTTCTAATCAGGAATTGTGGTCTTTCGTTGAGGTAATTTATCAGTAGATAACTGAGGCGTGCCGATCTCATCAGCTTAAATTTATTCCAATATTATTTAGCTACGAGGTTTAAAGTTTGTTATCTAGCATTCCTCAATAAAATTGATATTCGTCGATACGAATCATCTTTTATCTTGAGTGCTACGAAACCTCCTTCAGTTTCGAATAGATTGACTAGAAATAGACACACTTTAGACCACAGTTTCAACTTTTCAGTCATTCCTTTCAACACGTGTGCCAAACACTCACATAAGTGAAAGTATTGTAAGCTAACTTTACAACCATTCCACAACTCTATGGGAGTCTTATGGATTGACTTGTTTGTTGCTACATCCAAATGTAGATTGCGGTTTCTAGTGCCTATCACAAAAAGATGTTGGTAATGAGGAGTATAGTTCATTATTGATCTAACCATTTCTAAGAAACTTCTATTGTAAAGTTTTAGGTGCTGTGAGTTGGATTGAATTCCATGCTCCAGGGAGTAGTCCTTTGAATTCGTAATCCAAGTTTTCTCTTCCTTGATCTTATCAAAGAGTTTTGAGTGATTTACCTAAATGTTTTTCAACATCTCTAGGAATTCTTTAATCTTTCCAAAAGATTCAGATTTCTTTTGCTTTAGGGTAAACATGAAGAGTGTTGACTTTCAACTCTCTCAAAGAACATTCATTTACTAGCATGTTTATCCTATCCATGTTAGTATGTACTAACCTTAGATGCCAAAGATATGTGTTATCACTCTTAGAAGTTTTAGAACGCATGATTGATCAATAATTTGCTACATAAAATAATTCATAAATTATTTATCGATCATTTCTGACATTTACAGTCCATGTTCTATGTTTGCATCATAACCATTTTCTGAAATAACAATCTCATTATCAGAAAAAGTAAAATAACAATCTTATTCATGCAATCATAATTGAGAAATCAAATTTCTAGAAAAGTTTAGGAATAAAGTATACATTGTTCAAAACAATGAATCTATTCCTAAATTCTAAGTGGACTGTTCATATGGTCTTTACAAAAAATGACCGCCCATTTTCCAACATTCATTGTGACATTCCATTTGGCAAGTCCCTTTGAAGAACCAAACATCTAAAGAAGAACAAATGCGATTAGTGGTCTCTGATTTAAATATTCAGAATGACAAATCATTTTCCACTAATCAGTTTCCAAAAACCAGTAAATCAAATTTACCTTTTCTTTTGATTTTCTTATCGCAGAGATACCTTTTATAGTTTCTCTTTCAATGCCCATGAACTCCATAATGAAAACATTTTCTCTTATGGATTTTGTTCATGGAGTTGTTCTTATTTCACTTGCCCTAGGATGCTCATAGCTTCCTCGTGTCCTGACTTAGACCCACCTTTCGCCCTCTTCCTCTTTTTGTTCTTAACGGTAGAGGAAGACAAACTTTGCTTGACAACGTTTGCCTCATACTTTTTAGCCTTATGTTTAAATATGGCTTCAAAAGTCTGCAATTCGTTTTAGCAATTTAGTCATGCTATAAACCAACTTATTCTTAATATAGTTGGATATGAACGCAGAAAAGTCTGGCATGAGTCACCCAATAATTATACAAATTTGAGTCATCTCTTCAATGGTGGCCTCTTGTATTGCTGCCTTGTGCACAATTTTGATCATGTCAAGTACATAATCTCTTACCGAAGTGTCCTTCTTAAACTTAGCCTTCATGAATCTACGAGGCGATTCATGTCGACGTTGTTCAGAAGATTTGCTAAACATGACTTGTAAAGATTCTCATAACTCGTATGAGTTCTCCATGTACTAATGTTTCTTCTTAAGAACAACGTTCACGGAAGCAATCATGTAGCAACGCACCTTGTTGTTGGTTCGGAACCAACTATCAAATATATCTCGTACGGTACGAGAAGCACCAGCGAGAGGTTCAGGAGGACAATCCTTTGTGAGAACGAACTCTTGATTCTCACAAATAATTCGTATGCTAATATTGGATTTTCAATTAACGTAGTTACGTTCCCCAGTTAGTTTTTCGTTCGAGAGTAAACCCACAAATAAGTTTGTAATAGACATAATTGTTGAATAAATAAATAAATTGAAATTCCGATCATACATTCATAATAAACATCATATTTCGGAATAGTAAACGTGATGCATGAATGCAACTCTTAAGAAAAACACATAAAGCAATTTACTAATCCGCGATAAAATAATTTAGCTACTAATATGCTGCCGTAGGGTCGATCATATTAATACTAAATTAAGTTCGAGACAGTCTCAAATTAATAAGTGAACTAAAATATCTCATATTCATCTTTCACTATTAATTACCGCATTATTTGGTCAACATGTATTCAACTAACTTAAATACATGATTATGAGTGCAACCTATTGTTTCAGATTTTATGACTTAACTTAGACTTGTCACCGTAGGGTAGATCAAGCTAAAATACATCAATAAATCCTATCTCAAGGAAGTTTAATCTTGTTATTGATATAGGTGAGACACCTTCCGTAGGGAGGATGCAATCTAGGCACCGCGAGGCGCTACCTAAATCTCACTTTATTAAACTAACAATAGAGACCGTATGATATATCGACATATATCCTTCTCCCACTCATTAATTTTAAAACATGTGTTTTATCTAAATAAATATTTACGTTTTAATAATCTACATTAGCATTACTAGATTTTTAATCTCTAAGCTAATTTAGGATTAAAGTCCAATCTAATTGGGTCTAATTTATTATGTAGATTATCTTCCAATCTAATTGGACATTAGATGATCTTAGACTATCTAAGTTGAGATGGGACCTAAAATTAATAATTATCCAATCAAATTGGACTTCGGTTCCTTTAGACATTCTAACTAGACTAACTTTTAGGTGAACCCTTATTAATTTTTACCAAACTCAAGAATCGCCTAATTTTAAATAATTCTCAAAAGTTTAACAATTAAACTAATTAATTATTTAAATAAATTTGTTTTCATAAAACAATTATACGTGCATGCATAAAAACATATATATATATATATATATTGAATATAAATCTATATGTGATGCATGAACATAATAAAGCGATTGTGGGTATCATGAATGGCATGTAATATGCATGAACATGCTATCAATCATAACATAAGCATATATAAAAAAAGACTGGTCGGGTGTTTTTGGGTATTTCTAAAATTACAACCCATGAGAAAAATTACGACCCAGAAGAAAATAACAACGAGCCTAATTATTACAAAAATAGTTTCATTTACAGATCTTCATCTCCAAGCTCTTTCTTGTAATTTTCTCCATGAAACCCAAATTTCAAAGTGCACCAAATCCAAACAATTTTGGTTAAGTTCTAAACTTAATTATAAGACCACAATTCTAAATTGTATTCATGGTCCAAGTCAAGTAATTTTGAATTAGTTCTAAACTTAATTCAAGATGCACAACTTAAAATTGTACCCATGATCTAAGCAAAGGTCAATTTCGCAAATTGACCCATAATTCAAAATTATATTATCAAGCCAAATAAAGGAAAGCCAAATTTATTTTCATAAAAAAAAATTGGCTTTTACTTTAAGCAAGACTTGGCTCACGAGGAATCTAATTCACGGCGCATGACAATTGAATTAAACCCTTTAGTCAATTATCATAAAGTGACCAGGCTGAAATACCAAAAGACTTCAAATGTGTTTCGGCTTAATTCATACAGAATCAAAATAATAGTTGGCACGTTCTTCATTGTGAAACTTTTCCAAAACCATTCCTCATATATATGGCTTATAAATAAACGTATATCCGGCAAATTATCTTCATCTAACAACTCACAGTAGCATCGCCTTAGGTCATCTTCTTCAGGTCTCGGCCTTTTTCGAATAATTTAATTATTACAAAAGTCCTATGCCAAATAAATTGGCGTACAAAATAATCTAGGAATATTAAATAACAATTAAATGATCCTAACCCAAAAACACCAAATTCGACCCATAAATAAAAACATTCATCCATTCAATATTTAAACAATTTAAACATGCATATACCCACAATCAATTAAAATAAAATCGCTATGGACCGCTCTGATACCAATTGTTGGGGTTTTACCCAATCGGATCCGAACGATTCGACCCAACGAGTAACCAAGATCGAACTAATTCGACCCAATTGCGGAATTTGGTGGGTTTTATGTTTCCAGTATATTTCAAAAATAACTTACATAAATACGAGGATCCCATAAACGATAATATTTTAATTATGCAAAAGAAAGAAAAAGAAAACTTACAGAAAGCTTCCAGTCCTTCGTTCTTTTGGTTGAACTTTTGAGTTCATGATTTTCTTGAGTTTGATGAACAAACGGCTTTGATCTTTTTCACCATGGATATCAACCACGTTCTCCTTCTACTAGGTGTGTGGGCACCAACTTAAGTGAATCGAACTTTTCTTTCACGTTTTAGAAATCAAAACTTCAAGATCAAAAATCTACTTTTTGTTCCTTGAATAAGGGATGGCTTTTGTATGTTTAGGGTTGAAGAATTTTTTCTTCTTTTGAGTGTAATCTTAATGATTTCACAAATCAATGATTATCTTGTATAAGATCTATATCTCATATGTATATTTATAGATATGGGAGGAGTTAAACTCCTACCATAACTCACTCAAAGTTTCCTACTAGGAAAAGAACTCTTCCTTCTCTTACCTTAAGAGAGTTATTAATTAAATACAACTCTTGTAAGTAATTAAAACATAGATAAATATATTTATATATATAATTTCGAAAATTACATATAAAAATATATAATTTTCCTTTTATTTATTATATAAATATATCATATATATTTACATAGTAAATAATGAATTTCTACAATTAGAAATTCCATAAATGCCAATGTTTCCTTTTTCTTGAATCTAGTATTCAATTTCCATTAGATTCAATTCAATAATTAAATCTAATGTAACTAATCATGATTTTTTCTAATTAACTAATTCTAAATCAGTTAATTAAATATCATCTAATTAGTTCGGAGTTTCTATTTTGGGAAACTATTTCCAAAATGCCACGTGAATGAATTCGTTCTAATTTCTTAAGTTCAAATGTAGATTAACAGGAGCCGTGGTTGAGGACCTATGGACATGTAACTTCAAGCTCCAATAAATCGAATAATTTATCAAACTCTTTAATATAATTAATTCGATCTATTAATTCCAAGTGACTCCACTAATGACTTGGAATTGCACTCTTGTCATTACAATATATTTTACTCAAAAGATCAAGATAGTCCATTGATATAATCACTACATGCAATTAGATCCTCCAATAATTGATTCGTAATTAGAGCTAGGCGTAATTACCGTTTTGCCCCTTCTAATTACTTCTTTATCCTTAAGTTCCATTAGTTCACTAGTAAACAGTTTGATTTATGAACTTATTCATAAATCAGAGCGCTCTACTGTTCAGTTCCAGAACTAACACTTAAGGGAATCAATATTCCAGCTTCTCGCAAGAAGGGTTGGATTCCATATCTGTAAAACACATTCCCAGCCATTTATCTCAACGGATCTTCAAGACATAAGTTTTAGGCTCGACATGGTTACGGGCCATTACATATGAGTCAAAAGAACTCGTTAACATAAACAAGAGTTTATGCCTACTCAGGATTTAGATCGATTCACATATGATCATCAGTTGACATGTTCTAGAACCATAATATCAACGGTATCTTATTTATGATTCTAGATCATGTCTGGTCCAATCCTATGTAATCGAATTACACAAAGTACCTCCACCTTCGATGTCTCTACATCAGTAATTCAGATCAAAATTACTACATTGTAAATGTTTCGTGGACCGTACTAGTAGTGTTTAGTTAAAAATCCCAACTTTAACTCACTACGGACTTTTTAGTCTATTAGCTATAGCTTAAATCCTCCAGTATAATATATATACTTAAGTCATAGTCTCTTTAATAGACTTGGAATTTTCTGATGTTTATATTATGCATTAAATGCATAATCGAAATGATTATATGAAAAATTAATTTCAAATTTATTTATTTATTTCAATTAAAGAATGTCAAATACATGCTTTAAGAGCATCATGCCTAACAACGACTGCCTAAAAATTGACAAGTACCTATAGTACTCTTCCTATCGATTTTGCAGCCAGCAAGGTCAGAATCTGAATATCCAATAAGTTCAAATCCTGATTCCCTTGGGTACCACAATTCCAATTCTTGTGTGCCTTTGAGATACTTTAATATCCTTTTAGCAGCTAAGAGATGAGATTCCTTAGGATCTGATTGAAATCTCGCACAAACCCCAACAGAATACATAATGTCAGGTCTGCTAGCTGTTAAGTATAACAGTGACCCAATTATGCCTCTGTATTTGGTGATGTCAACTGATTTGCCACCTTCATCCTTGTCCAGACGAAGTCCAGTAGACATAGGAACATTAACAGATGAGCTAGTTTCCATACCAAATTTCTTGAACAGATCTTTTGTGTACTTTGCTTGATTAATGAAAATACCATCAGGTAGCTGTTTGACTTGTAATCCAAGAAAGTAATTCAGTTCTCCCATCATGCTCATTTCCAACTTGTTCTGCATCAGCTTAAAGAACCTTTCACACATCTGTATGTTAGTTGAACCAAAAATAATATTGTCCAAATATATTTGTACCAACAATATATGATTATCCCATTCAATAGTGAACAAAGTCTTATCTACTCTACCCTTGCGAAATCCTTTGACTAAAAGAAAATCAGATAAAGTATCATACCATGCTCTTGGAGCCTGTTTCAGTCCATAGAGAGCTTTTTTCAGACGATACACCTTGTCTCCTTGTTGATAAACTTCAAAATCAGGAGGTTGTTCAACATAAACTTCCTCTTGCAATTCTCCATTGAGAAAAGCAGACTTCACATCCATCTGATAGACAGTGAAGTTCTTGTAAGCAGCATAGGCTAAGAATAATCTGATTGCTTCAAGCCTTGCAACTGGTGCGAATGTCTCATCAAAATCAATGCCTTTTTCATTGCAGTAACCTTTGGCAACTAGTCTTGCTTTATTTCAGGTAACAATACCATCTTCTTTCATTTTATTCCTGAATACCCACTTATTGCCAATTACCCTTTGATGAGTAGGTCTGGGAACTAAGTACCAAACTTCATTCCTTTCAAATTGATTTAACTCTTCTTGCATTGCTTCAATCCAGTGAGAATCACCAAGAGCTTCATTAATCAACTTAGGCTCAATTTGTGAAAGAAAACTTACAAACATTGTTTCATTTGCAGTTGACCTTCTAGTTCTCACTCTATCCAAAGGATCACCAATCACTAACTCAGGTGGGTGATCTCTGAGCCATCTGAGATCAGGTTGCAAATCTGGATGTTGTCCTCTTGATTGATCTTGCAACACTACTGTTGGAGTCTCAGTAGTAGTCTGTTGAACAGTTGTAGTCTGTTGAACAGTCTCTGGTCTGTCAACTGTTTGCAACTCCTCTGTTAGACGATCAGCAGACTGATTTCGAATAGCACTTGAGTTAAATCAGGTAGTATGATGGGTACATATTCTACCTTTCTTTCCACACTCAATTTCTGAAAGTCAGCAGATATCTCTGGATTTGCACTTTGATTCTTTTCAGAAGATTGGCTTGGTTCATCAAACACTACATGAATAGATTCTTCTACAAGTAAAGTTCTTTTGTTAAACACTCTATAAGATTTACTAACAGTAGAGTAACCTACAAAAACAACTTCATCAGCCTTTTCTGCAAAAGCAGTAAGGTGATTTTTCCCATTATCAAAAACATAACATTTACAACCAAAAATCCTAAGATAATGTAAATTAGGATTTCTGTTGTTCCAAAGCTCATAAGGTGTCTTGTTTTGACTTTTGTTGATCATACATCTGTTCTGTGTATAACATGCTGTATTTGTGGCTTCTGCCCATAATCTTTGGGGCAGCTTTGCTTCAGCTATCATTGTCCTGGTAGCTTCTTTTGGAGTTCTGTTTCTCCTTTCAGCAACTCCATTTTGTTGAGGGGTTCTGGCAGCTGAGTACTCATGATTGATTCCTCTGGAGTTACAATACTCTTCAACAGTAGAGTTTGTAAATTCAGTCCCTCTATCTGATCTGATCTTCAATATTCTTTGACTCTTCTCATTTAGGATCAGTTCCATCAGATTGATAAGGTGTTCCTTGGTTTCACTTTTCTTCTTCATGAAAATCACCCAAGTAAATCTTGAAAAGTCATCCACAACAGCCAGGCAGTATTTCTTTCCACCATTGCTGATTGGATCAATAGGGCCAAACAAATCCATATGTAACAGCTCCAAAATTCTGGTTGAAGATTGGTGCTTCTTGCTTTTGAAAGTGGACTTCACTTGTTTACCCTTCTGACATGCGTCACAAAGCTTGTCTTTGCTCATGACTGTCTTTGGAATTCCTTCAACCAGATCATTCTTTATCAATCTGTTTATGGTCTTGAAATTCAAATGATTCATTCTTTTGTGCCACAGCCAACTGATTTCACTTGGTGTAGAAGCCACCAAACAAACATTAGAATTCTTTTCCATAGAATTCCAGTCGACTACATAGATATTTCCCTGTCTTCTTCCAGATAAGATAACCTTCATTGTTCCAACTTGTTCAACATAGCACTTATCTGATGAAAACACTACGGAAAATCCCTTGTCACAAAATTGACTTATGCTCAGCAGAATGTACTTCAGGCCATTAACATAAGAGACGTCAGATATCTCTATGTTTCCTTTGATTAGCTTTCCAACAGCAACAACCTTGCCTTCTTTGCTGTCTCCAAAAGTAACTCTTGGACCATTCACAGCAACAACATCTGCCAGTTCATGTATGTCTCCACACATGTGCCTTGAACATCCACTGTCCAAGTACCATTTCTTCACTACTTTACTCCTACTCCTAATCCTAACCTACAAAACAAAATAAAATTGTTTTAGGTACCCTTTATTGAGAGGGTCCTGGTGGATTAGACTCACCTTTGACAACCCAAGATGTTGAAGTCTTAGGCTTCTTAGGCTTTAGAGTTGTTGGATGAAGATGAAGATGGAAAGTATGAAGTGAAGGGAGGTTTTGATGATTTCCAAAACATCAGAATCAGCTAAGTATGGAAGCATAGTACAGACCTTCAAAGATATTTGACCAAGGAAGATTTACTTCAGACGAGTCAAATATGGTCCAGAAGACTACTGATCTGTTGCTGAAGAAGGAATCAGACTGGTGGACAATCAGCCTACTCAAATAAGATTAGTTCAAGTTTGGGAACAGCCGAGTACACATCAGACGAGTGATTTCGATCAGCAGAGTGGAAGGGATCAAGGAGTCTGATCAACGGTAATAAATGCACTTGGAGTAATAAATGCTGAAGAGGAAGGGTATTTATGACAAATGATTGAAGAGAAATCTCGTATCAGATTAGTGCATTAAATGCGATCTGACAGAAGGTACAGCAGAGTGTACAGTGCTCAGTCGCAGGTAGCCGTTTCTGCAGAAAGGACCAGTACTCGAGGATTTGAACAGCTGTCGATCTCTCAACGGGCAGATTTTCAAATCTCAAGTATAAATAGTTCAGTTCGTGAGTTGAAGAAGAAGATACAACACACTTTGAGAGCAAAATTATCTGAAGCAGAATTCTTCTAAGTCTCAAACTCAAGAACAGAACACTCATCAGCTGAGTCATTTGTTGACGAAGCATAATAGAGAGAAAACAGAAAATACTTGTAAAATCTGAGTGATTTTGTCAGGACTGTGTTGTGAGAAGTAGATATCAATCTTAGTGAGCGATATTACTTCAGAGGTTAGGAATTTCTTTGTGATTTCCTACTACGAACTTGTGGCCAGTTCATTTGTTGTTTGGCGCAAGCAGAGTGTACTGTAATCTTTGTGATTTAGTATAACCCAAGATCTAAGTGACTTGGAAGAGTGGACTAAAGGATTTATATCCATATAACCACTATAAAAATCCTTTGTGTTTTTAACTTGCATTATTTTCTGCATATTTGAAAGAACAGTCTTTAAACACTTAAAAGGTTAACTGTTGGAAAAGTTTTAAAAGGAGTTTGTTAAAACTGGGGACAAAACTATTTCAAAGTTAAGAAAACAACTTGTGAAAAACACTTGATAAATCCGCTGCAAGTTAGTTTATTTTGAAACTCTGATTTTGATAAAATCAGCTGAGTGAAATCAGAAGAGTGGTCAACTCTGCTGTTCAAAGCTTTGTGCGAGATCAGCATAGTCTGCTTACGATTCTTGATCAGCTTAGTCTGCTGACAGAAAAGTTAGAGAAGTTTTAAAAGACAATTTTTAAAGAGGTCTATTCCCCCCCCCCCCCCCCCCTCTAGACCTCATCTGACCACTTGGGACCAACAAGTGGTATCAGAGCAGGTGGTTCATCTGAATCATTTGCCTGATCAACGAGCTTGATCCTTAAGTGTTTTTCAAAGGTTTTCAAAAGTTTTCAAAAGAGCATCTTTTTGAAAACAAAACTTTTTGAAAAATGGATTGCATTAGCCTTGTTCCCCACATAGGCGGTATGAGCTTTGAGGACTGAAAGATACGCATGGAAATTTTCCTTGCTGCTTACAATGACAATATGTACTGATGCATAACTCAAGGTCCAATAAAAGTTACCAAGAAAGTCATGGTTGATGGCGTAGAAAAGGTCGTTGAAAAAGACGTTGAAGAGATGACACCTGATGAAATCAAGCTGAATAATCTTGATAAGGTTGGAATCATTATCATGACCAAGGCTCTGGACAATGAACGGTTTGACAAGGTCAAACACTGCAAGACATCTAAGGAGATGTGGGATAAAGTCCGTGACATGAGCGAAGGAAACGAGTCCATCAAAGAACACAATCTGAGTGTTGCCATGGAGAAGTTTGAGAACTTCAAAATGAAACCTGGAGAAACCATTGACCAGATGGATTCAAGGTTTACAAAGGTGTTGAACAATGTTTTGAAGTTGGGTAAGACGTTCACTGATAAAGAGATCACCGTGAAAGTTCTAAAGGCGCTACCACCAAAGTTCAACATGAAGATCACAGCAATGGAAGAATCAAGGGATATGGGGAAGATCTCACTGACGGAGCTGTTTTCTGCACTCAAGGCGTACGAGTATAAAATGCCAAGGATGGGAATAGAAGAGACTTCAACTTCTGGCCCCACTGCTGCACTGGTCGCTGCAGAAAGAACAAGAAGATCCGCCGGAAAAAGCAGAGACGAGGACTCATCTGATGAGGACCCAGTACTGAGCAAGAAGGAATACACTGCTGGCGATGTGGCTTTGTTATTGAACGGATTCAAAAAGTTCTACAAGAGAAAAATGAAGAACAAATATAACAATGCTTCTACTTCTAAACCTACCTCTAATTCTCATGATATTAAGGATGATTTTAAATCCAAAATGATGTGCTATAATTGCAGGAAATTGGGACATTTCATCAAGGACTGCCCATATCCTAAAGCGGAGAAATATACAGAGGAGGAAAAGAAACAAAGAAAAGAAAGAAGGGAGAAAAGATACCAAAAGAGCAAAGTGCTGTTGGCTGAAGCTGAAAAGATGGCAGCCATCTACTCATCTAACTCAGAAACAGGCACTTCAAGTGACGACTCGGTTTTTGACGAGACACCTGTACTGCTCTGTCTCATGGCCAAGGAATCTGAAGATTCTGACAATGAGGTAATACTCTCTGAAAGTGAGTTTGAACTGTTTAGCTCATTTGAGCAGATGATGAACAACAAAGTAGATGTTGTAAATGAGCTTGCTAAGCTTAAGGACGAGATGATTCTGCTGAAAAAGCAAAATACTAAACTGAAACTTAAGGTTGAGAAACCTGAAGAATCAGCCATGTATAAAAAGCTTTCGCATGAATGTGAATCTCTGAGAGCTGAATGTGAAATGTACAAGGGACAAATCAAGGAACTTGAAGCTAGAATATCTTTACATAATAAGTCGTCTGTTCCTAAGTCGTCTGTTGTGTCAATAGATAAATCAACTGAACAGAGCACTCCCTTAGTAAAAAAATGTTTAGAACTGAACAAAACTGAGAAATTTATATCTGCTGAAAATAGTAATATTATCTTGTATGTTCAGACTACTAAACCCATTTCACCTGAGATTGAGAAAAAGGAGATGAAAACTCCTAAGGCTAAGAAGGGTAAAAAGCCTGAAAATGAAAAACAGACTGGTAAAACTAAACAGCAGAGTAGTCCCAAGAAGTCTGCTGATAAGAGTAAAACGAATCAAACTAGTAAAGCTAAGTCGTCTGTTAAAGAGCAAGTAAAGAGCAGACCTAAGAAGCAAAGAAATTATGACAAAAATGCTTGGTATGGAAATGAGTCTTATTATGTGCAACCTGCTTATCCACCTTATTATGCTGCACCTCATTATCCACCTCACTATGCTGCATATCCAACTCACCAACCAATGCATGCTTACCCTGCTTATCATGCATCTTATCCTGCTTATGAGCCTTATCCTCATCATAATGATTATCAATATAACATGCCTGCTGATTATGATGAAAATGAAGATGCTCATGCTCCTGCTAAAACTGCAAAGCCTAAGACTTCAACATCTTGGGTTGTCAAAGGTGACACTAATCCACCAGGACCCTCTCAATAAAGGGTACCTAAAACATTTTTATTTTGTTTTGTAGGTTAGGATTAGGAGTAGGAGTAAAGTAGTGAAGAAATGGTACTTGGACAGTGGATGTTCAAGGCACATGTGTGGAGACATACATGAACTGGCAGATGCTGTTGCTGTGAATGGTCCAAGAGTTACTTTTGGAGACAGCAAAGAAGGCAAGGTTGTAGCTGTTGGAAAGCTTATCAAAGGAAACATTGAGATATCTGACGTCTCATATGTTAATGGCCTGAAGTACCATCTGCTGAGCATAAGTCAATTTTGTGACAAGGGATTTTCCGTGGTGTTTTCATCAGATAAGTGCTATGTTGAACAAGTTGGAACAAAGAAGGTTATTTTATCTAGAAGAAGACAGGGAAATATCTATGTAGTCGACTGGAATTCTGTGGACAAGAATTCTAATGTTTGTTTGGTGGCTTCTACACCAAGTGAAGTTAGTTGGCTTTGGCACAAAAGAATGAATCATTTGAATTTCAAGACCATAAACAGATTGATAAAGAATGATCTGGTAGAAGGAATTCCAAAGACTGTCATGAGCAAAGACAAGCTGTGTGACGCATGTCAGAAGGGAAAACAAGTGAAGTCCACTTTCAAAAGCAAGAAGCACCAATCTTCAACCAGAATTTTGGAGCTGTTACATATGGATTTGTTTGGCCCTATTGATCCAATCAGCAATGGTGGAAAGAAGTACTGCCTGGCTGTTGTGGATGATTTTTCAAGATTTACTTGGGTGATTTTCATGAAGAAGAAAAGTGAAACCAAGGAACATCTTACTAATCTGATGGAACTGATCCAGAATGAGAAGAGTCAAAAAATATTGAAGATCAGATCAGATAGAGGAACTGAGTTTACAAACTCTACTGTTGAAGAGTATTGTAATTCCAGAGGAATCAGTCATGAATACTCTGCTGCCAGAACCCCTCAACAAAATGGAGTTGATGAAAGGAGAAACAGAACTCTAAAGGAAGCTACCAGGACAATGATAGCTGAAGCAAAGCTGCCCCAAAGATTCTGGGCATAAGCTATAAACACAGCATGTTATACACAGAACAGATGTATGATTAACAAAAGTCAACCTTATGAGCTATGGAACAACAGAAAGCCTAATTTACATTATCTTAGGATTTTTGGTTGTAAATGTTATGTTTTGAATAATGGGAAAAATCACCTTACTGCATTTGCAGAAAAGGCTGATGAAGCTGTTTTTGTAGGTTACTCTACTGTTAGTAAAGCTTATAGAGTGTTTAACAAAAGAACTTTACTTGTAGAAGAATCTATTCATGTAGTATTTGATGAACCAAGTCAATCTTCTGAAAAGAATCAAAGTGCAATTCCAGAGGTATCTGCTGACTTTCAGAAATTGAATGTGGAAAGAAAGGAAGAATATGTACCCATCATACTACCTGATTTAACTCAAGCTGCTAACTCAAGTGCTGTTCAAAATCAGTCTGCTGATTGTCTAACAGAGGAGTTGCAAACAGCTGACAGACCAGAGACTGTTCAACAGACTACAACTGTTCAACAGACTACTACTGAGACTCCAACAGTAGTGTTGCAAGATCAATCAAGAGGACAACATCCAGATTTGCAACCTGCTCTCAGATGGCTCAGAGATCACCCACCTGAGTTAGTGATTGGTGATCCTTTGGACAGAGTGAGAACTCAAAGGTCAACTGCAAATGAAACAATGTTTGTAAGTTTTCTTTCACAAATTGAGCCTAAGTTGATTGATGAAGCTCTTGGTGATTCTCACTGGATTGAAGCAATGCAAGAAGAGTTGAATCAATTTGAAAGGAATGAAGTCTGGTACTTAGTTCCCAGACCTACTCATCAAAGAGTAATTGGCACTAAGTGGGTTTTCAGAAACAAGATGAATGAAGATGGTATTGTTACCAGAAACAAAGCAAGACTAGTGCCCAAAGGTTATTGCCAAGAAGAAGGCATTGATTTTGATGAGACATTCGCACCAGTTGCTAGGCTTGAAGCAATCAGATTGTTCTTAGCCTATGCTGCTCACAAGAACTTCACTGTCTATCAGATGGATGTGAAGTCTGCTTTTCTCAATGGAGAATTGCAAGAAGAAGTGTACGTTGAACAACCTCCTGGTTTTGAAGTTTATCAACAAAGAGACAAAGTATATCGTCTGAAGAAAGCTCTCTATGGACTGAAACAGGCTCCAAGAGCATGGTATGATACTTTATCTGATTTTCTTTTAATTAAAGGATTTCGCAAAGGTAAAGTAGATAAAACCTTGTTCACTATTGAATGGGATAATCATATATTGCTAGTTCAAATATATGTGGACGATATTATTTTTGGTTCAACTAACAAACAGATGTGTGAGAGGTTCTCTAAGCTGATGAAGAACAAGTTTTAAATGAGCATGATGGGAGAACTTAATTACTTTCTTGGATTACAAGTTAAACAGCTACCTGATGGTATTTTCATTAATCAAGCAAAGTACACAAAAGATCTGTTCAAGAAATTTGGTATGGAGACTAGCTCATCTGTAAATGTTCCTATGTCTACTGGACTTCGTCTGGACAAGGATGAAGGTGGCAAGTCAGTTGACATCACCAAATACAGAGGCATAATTGGGTCACTGTTATACTTAACAGCTAGCAGACCTGATATTATGTATTCTGTTGGGGTTTGTGCGAGATTTCAATCAGATCCTAAGGAATCTCATCTCTTAGCTGCTAAAAGGATATTAAAGTATCTCAAAGGCACACAAGAATTGGGATTGTGGTACCCAAGAGAATCAGGATTTGAACTTATTGGATATTCAGATTCTGACCTTGCTGGCTGCAAAATTGATCGAAAAAGTACTACAGGTGCTTGTCAATTTCTAGGCAGTCGTCTGATCTCATGGATGAGTAAGAAACAGACTTCAGTATCTATATCTACTGCTGAAGCTGAATACATTGCTGCTGGAGCATGTTGTGCACAAATACTTTGGTTGAAGCATCAACTTGAAGACTATAATCTTAAGATCAGTGGAATCCCTATCTACTGTGACAATACAAGTGCAATTTCACTTATTCAGAACACTACTAGTCATTCCAGGACTAAGCATATTGAGATCAAACATCACTTCATCAGAGACCATGTTGAAAAAGGAAATGTTATTATTGAGTATGTTCATACAGACAATCAGATTGCTGACATTTTCACCAAACCATTGAATGAAGTAAGATTTTCCACTCTAAGAGCGGAATTGAGCTTGTTAAAATTGGATTCATAAGCTGAGGGGGAACCTATCAGAAGACTGGGTTTCAACAGCTGACTAATCTGATATCAACAAGTACTGTATTTCAAGAAGACTGACTCTCAACAGACTAGTTGACTGATGAATTCTTGAATTCAGGGGGAACGTGTAAGACTAGCGGTACCCTTGTTTTAAAGATGAAATCTTCAATGACAGTTAGTTGAAGTTGTGTTAATCAGAAGATTTGTTCTTAATTCTTGAAGATTTGAAGATTATTTATCTTGCTGGATTGACAAACAGCAAAGGAAGATCACTAGATATTGGCTTTCACTAGTGATATATTGTATCAGACAAGTCGCCTATCAGATAAGTATTATTTTACTCATCTGTTATTATTTATGTCATCTTATATTTAAGTGTTGTACAAAAACGTTTTTATTAAAAACACGCTTTTATAAGTAACAGACAAGTGGCGTTTCAAATTCCCGCCTGTCTGACATAATTAATAAATTTTGAATTCCGCAATTCTCGCCCGCACGATTAGAAACTGACAGATCAAATCAAACCGTCCGCGTAAAACACGGAAACCTAGACGTTTCCAAATCTATAAATCCAGATCTGATCAGAAGGGTAAACCTTACGCACCCAAAATTCTCTTAAGTGAAAAAGAAGTTACTGATATCTGAATTACGAGAAGTTCCATGGCCGGAGCTGAAGGACGCTATCTGAATTACGAGAAGTTCCATGCTTCTGGGACTCCTCTGATGAAAGAAATAATGGTTAAAATTAAAGAGGCTTCTCTGGTTAAGGTTTTGGAAGCTCACGAGGACTACATGTTTATTGAAGACGTGGCTGAGTTTTACAGAACAAGGAAGAATGATCTAACTAAGATGACCTCTGTGGCTGTCGTAGGAGGTAAAACTATCTGTATTTCTCCCGCTGTCTTAAATGAGCTCTATGGGTTGAAAAACAAGGGAGGAGAAGTTTTTACACTGGGTTCAGAAAAGGAGAAAGAGTTTTGGTTTATCTGTGCTAAGGATGGAGAACCAATGACTGGAACCTTGATGAAAACTCAGTTGAAGGACGAGTTTCAAAGGTTTGCAGACATTATTGCGAAGATTTTTGAGTGCTGTACTAGCTCATTGGATGGGTTACCTAGGAGAAGGTACCAAACCATGGCTTGTATCTACTATGGGTTGCCAGTTAACTGTGTAGTTCATTACTTCTACATTCTGGCCTTGAAGAAGAATGGCCATGTGATAATGATGAGTCATCTGCTTTCGACTCTTGGTTGTCCGCTGGTAAATAGGAAAGTAGTTCACAAGCTGAAGGAGGTTAAAATGTATGAACCAGTAAAGGTTGAAGTCACTTCAAAGAGAAAGGCGAAGGGAAAGGCAGAGAAGTCTGCTCCTGCCAAGAAGCCTAAAGTTAGTACAAAGGCTAAGTCTGCTGATCAAACAGCAATCCCTGCTGTTGAAGCCAGATCAGTAGAGTCTGAGGCTGATGTTGCTGATAATATAGTCACTGAGGTGACTAAAGAAATTGATGAGATGAGTACTGAAACATCTCCAGAAAGAACTGAGTCTGACGAACCAGTTCAAGTGAAAGAGGTTGGACGAAGGACAAGAAGTTCAGTGAAAAGGAATGCTGAACCTCGCCAAACTGAGATTTTGCCCAAGCCAAAGGCAAAAAGGAAGTTAACTCTAGGTGGTCAAAGAGTTACCTTCACTACTGCTCCAACCATTCAAGTCAGAGACACCCCTGCTGCTGAAAGACCAGTAGATGCAGTAGAAAAGGCTGCAGAAGATAAGCCAGCAGAGGACCAATCTCTTGACAAGTCTGCTGTTGCTGAACAGCCGACTAGTCTGACTGCTGAGGAGAATGTCCCACTCATTCATCCTTCACCAATAGCTGCTGCTCCACTGCAAGTAGTAGATTCCCCTGAAGCTGCCGCCAGAAGGAAGAGAACTGGTAAGGCAAAGATTAAAGTGGATACTGCTGCTGAACAGAAAAGAAAGATGAAGCAGAAAAGAAAAAGAAAGAGCAACATCACGCTCTTAAACTTAGGGAGCTTGAAGCTCAGGCTAAAAACATGTCTGAAGCTGAGATAGCTGCTAAGGAAGCTCACGACTTGGCTCAAGCTATAGAAGCCAGTACCAAGGATGCCCATGGTCCAAGGTATAGTGGTGGAATTGAAATTGGGGATAAGAAGAAGCCAAGGGCTGTTATGCCAACACCAAAACTGCCAAAGAAGCAACGGTCTGAACTGAAGTATGCTCTGGAAGTAGTTCAGAATGATCCAGAGATATTCAAACAGTTTGTGGCAGATCTTGAGAGGTATAACGATGTATTGGTCCGTCAGAGTCTCTTCGTTGCAGAAAAGATAAGGTACAATAGATGGAGAGAGTATCGTCTGACAAAGACCAAGGAGCAAATAATGAAGTGGAAGGAATTTGCTGCTGAGGAAAGATGGGTTTTACAGTTTCTGGAAACTGGATGTCTGAGGCAAGCACTGGATTCAGATCACTTCCTGGACATGATCCACTATCGGCTGAGGAAGTTGGCAAAATCTGAAGCAAAGAAACTACAAAACTCTGTTCCTGAAATTCCTGCAGAAAATGAGGATCTAAAGGAGAGAGCTGTAAAGCTGGCACTTTCCATAACTTTGGAAATGTGGGCAAAGAGGACCAGATATCAGAAGGGTCAACCAAGTTTGATGAGGGGTATTTCGCATACGCCGCTTTAGGAAACACCTTCTGCTCGATATATACCATTATCCCGACCAGGATGGTATTCTCCAACCTAAAGAACTGAGTTTCCGATCAAGCCAGTTCGATAGCTCAAGATCCTTTCTTCCGATCTGCTTCTATCCTCGGGATTACTGTGGGGCCGACCCACAGCTTTGGACAGCTGGCCGAGACGTATTCTCCTACGGATGGTCTAGCTAGCTCATTACTGTTCCTATATATACGCGGCGCATTTATGACATCAGGGACGGCACAACTTCCAAGAGACGCCCTTAGCTCGGACTTTCTGTTCGGATTAGGAATTAGCTTGTTTATTCCTTGTATTTACTTTCCTAGTTGTACGACATCCTGTAATGCTCGAGTAGACCCATCTTGTAATCTGAACTCGATATTCGATATTGATATATAAGATTTACGCACTCTATTCACTCATTGTTTTGCTCGACTTTCCTTATTTAATACGAACGAAATACAGCATAATCAATTGGCGCCCACCGTGGGGCCTACTCGGGTGTTAGATCGAAAAATGCCTACTACTAGGAGATACACATACAATCGTGGCGAGCCCTCGCAAGCTGTTGGAGCGCAGCGCTCAGTAAACAATGAACCAAGTAACCAATCCCGAGCGGCCCACCAATCTGAGGTGCCGCCGCTCGACCCGCCGAATGATTTGCCTATTCATACGACAGTGGCAGATTTGCGTTCCATTATCGGAACTATGTGTAGAGAATTCTTGAACACGGAGAGAGCAGATCATGAAACTCTGCCGGGTCAGCAGCCCCCGGTCGATCAACCTACTGCTCGGGGTCCGATTTCCAACAGGCCAAAGGAAGGAAGTATTCGTCGATCTGCTTTGGGCGAACCATCTGATGTTCGACCCAACCCTCCACGAGCTAGAACCGTTGCCCGATCAGGGCAACCTTCTAGGAACGTACAAGACGTAGAGGATTCGGTGGTCGGGGAAAGTCAACCCAAAGCTGTGGAGAGGTCTAGAAAGCCAGCCTACAGAAAGGTGACTGAGGCTGACTTGGAAAAGATTGTGCAAGAAAGGGTTGTTAAGGAGTTAGAGAAGGAGATGCTAGTAAAGGAAACCCGACCCACAGGTGTCAGGGCTCGAGGAGCTGAGGCCAAAGAGGATGGGGCCGTTTTCCTTGAAGGACGAAATAGGGAATTGAGTACGAATATTATGCGATGTTCGCCTTTCTGCCAAGAAATCAGGGAGGCTCGAGGAACGGAGACTATCCCTACCAGATTGCCAAGATATAATGGAACCTCCGACCCAGGGGAACATATAAACAGTTTTATAAATGTTTTGAATTTATATGGGCATTCGGAGGATTTTTGCTGCAAAATCATGGTCACCGGAAAACTGCCTCCGAACTCGATCTTCTCTTTTGATGAGCTGTGCGATAAATTAAAACACCAGTTTGCCAGCCAAAGGAAACAAAGGTTACCTGCTAATCATTTGGGAACGGTGAAGCAACTGGAAGGAGAAACACTGAGGCAGTGGCTGGCAAGATTTAGTATTGAACTTCTGAAAGTTGATACCCCACAGATTGAATTTCTGTCCTCATTAATGTTCGAGCTAACCCGTAATAGCCAGTTCGGGAATGCTCTCTGCCGAAAGCAGCCAAAGTCTTTCGAGCGAATTATGGAAATAGCTGAGAAATACATGATTCAGGAGGAAATGAATAAGTTAAAGAATGCACAGAATCCTAGGCCCCCGATCGGAAAGAAACCTGATCGGGCCCCTATCCCGAAGCCAAGCGACTATGGAGGGTCAAGCGCGCAGCAAAGAGGCTCGGTTTGGCAGAGACTTAAGGTCTATAAACCTCAGGCTCCGACCCACAGATCTAATGTCTACGGTCGGCCTGCATCTCTAGAAAGGGTTCCGAGGACGGAGCATGGAAAAAGCAACTTTACCAGGTTGAATACCTCGAGGGACGAGATCCTAACTGTGCTCGAGGAGAGAAATTTGGTCCCTGGAGCTCGGCGTATCACCCAACCTAGGCCAGGGACTATGAATCACGATAAGTATTGCAGATACCACAGGGCTCGGGGGCATAGCACCGAGGATTGCTTTCAGTTAAAACAAGAAATCGAGAAACTGATTGCTCAAGGAAAGTTGAAGGAGTATATCAGAAAGGAGAACCATAACAGCCGTTATCGATCCAGAAGTCCTAGGAGGTCCTCCGAACAGCACTGTGAGGATCATCAACAAGCAGAAGGCCAGACGAATCGGGTGATAAATATGATATCTGGTGGGCCGGCTGGGGGAGATAGCAGGAATGCAAGGAAAAGGACTGCTAGGTCGATAAAGACTGGTGTCTCGACCAGGAAAGAGGTCATGTCCTTAAGACCAGCGCCCTCGATAAATCAAGTCATTAGTTTTTCCGAGGCTGACAGACCTAGTGATGTGACTTGGGATACTAATGAAGATGACCCCGATTTTTCGATGGTCTTAACCCTGAGAATTGCTAACTTTGAGGTTAGAAGGGTGTTGATTGATAACGGCAGTTCGGCAAACATAATCTCTTCTGAGGCGCTCGACAGAATGAACCTACAACATCCGCATTTGGAACGAGTATCCACCCCGCTCATTAGGTTCAGTGGATCGGAAATTGTTCCGCTCGGAACCATCCTCCTCAGCACCACAATGGGCAAGAAACCAAAAGATGTTACAAAGATGATTAAGTTCTTGGTCTTGAGTACCCCGTTCGCTTATAATGCAATTTTGGGAAGACCGGCTTTAAATGTCTTCAAAGCGGTCGTGTCAACGCGTCTATAAACATGAAGAAGCAGTTCGAGCCAGTGTTGCCCTCGAAAAGAAAGTTAGAGGAGGAAAAGGTATTCTCAGTATCCGACCTCCTGTTGCCAGATTGTGAAAAATTGCAGAGTAAAAAAGGAAAAGAGATCGATATGAGCGTACAACCCCCAAATCATAAACAGGTGACGTTAGTTCCTGGCTCGCCCGAGAAGTTCACCAGGATTGGAACTGAGCTAAGTCAAGGGATGGAGACTATGCTGATCGAATTTCTAAGAAACAACGCCGATGTCTTTGCTTGGAGTTCCGACGATATCGTCGGGATCGACCCAAGGGTGATCACTCACTCTCTGAATATCGATCCTAAAGCAAAACCAGTTAGGCAAAAGAAGAGGAACCATGGTCGGGAAAAAGATAAAATCATAAATGCAGAAGTCGATAGATTATTGGCCGCAAAACAGATTCGGGAAATAACATTCACTGAGTGGCTTTGCAATGTGGTGTTGGTGTCAAAGGGAGAGAAGGTCGACAACAAATGGAGAATGTGTAATGATTTTACCGACCTGAACAAATTGTGTCCGAGGGACCCCTATCCTTTACCACGGATCGATTTGCTGGTCGACTCGACCGCGGGGTTCATTTTCTTTAGTATGATGGATGCTTTCCAAGGGTTTTATCAAATATTTATGAATGAACGGGATCAAGACAAAACAGCCTTCATCACTGAACGAGGAGTGTACTGCTTCATAGTAATGCCTTTCGGATTGAGGAATGCTGGAGCGACTTATCAGAGGCTCGTAAATATGATGTTCAAGGATCTCATTGGTGAAATTATGGAAGTGTATGTTGATGATATGCTCGTAAAGAGCATGACCGGGGAAGATCATATAAAGCACCTTGAGAGATGTTTCGCCATCTTAAGGAAGTATAGGATGAAACTAAATCCCGCCAAGTGCACTTTTGGGGTGAGATCGGGAAAATTCCTCGGCTATTTGGTTCACGAGCGTGGCATTGAGGCAAACCCAGAGAAAATCCGAGCCATAGCCGAGCTAAAACCACCATCAAAGCTTTCTGAAGTGCAAAGTTTGATCGGGAAAATAATATCTTTGAACAGGTTTATATCCCGCTCGGCAGACAAGAGTTTGCCTTTCTTCAAGTTATTGAGGAAATCGAAAAGTTTCGAATGGAATGAGGAGTGCAGTAAAGCTTTCGAAGAGCTTAAGAAATACTTGGTTTCCCCGCCGATGTTGGCAAAACCAGTCGAGGGGGAGCCCTTATATTTATACATAGCGGTATCGACCGATTCGATAAGTTTAGTTCTCGTGAGAATTCAAGATTCCGAGCACAAACCCGTGTATTACCTAAGTAAGTTGCTACAAGGGGCGGAGAGGAACTACTTAGAGATCGAGAAATTCGCACTCGCTCTGGTTATCGCCGCACGGAGACTGAGACCTTATTTCCAAACTTACAAGATTATTGTTTTGACAAATCAGCCTCTAAGGCAAGTTCTGTCAAAACCAGATACGTCCGGGAGATTGATTAAATGGGCGGTGGAACTTGGACAGTTCGAAATCGAGTATCAACCTCGAACAGCAATCAAGGCTCAAGTCCTGGCTGATTTCATTGCAGAATCAACAGGGTCCAGTTCGGGCGACTTGTCAGTTCCCGTGGTAAATCTGGTTGAAGATGTTCAGCATAAAGTTTGGGTGATGCATGTCGATGGGTCGTCGACCAGAGAAGGAGGCGGGGCCGGAATTCACTTTCAAGGTCCCGAGGGAGAGGATCTCAGTTATGCGATCACCCTAGACTTCGTAGTCACAAACAACGAAGCGGAGTACGAGGCTTTGATCGCAGGTTTAGAAATGGCGGTTAAAGCAAACATAAAGTCACTCACCGTGTTAACCGACTCCGAGCTCGTACACAGACAAGTGAAGTGGGTTTATGAAGCAAAAGAATTTAACATGGTGAAATATTTGGAAAGGGTGAAGGATCTGGCGGCAAAGTTTGAAAGGTTTGATATACAAGCTATCCCTCGAGAAGAGAACTGCTGGGCAGATTTGCTTTCGAAATTTACGGGGTCGATGGATGGACGGAAGGAAAGAGTGATAACTTGGTTGATGTCCAACTCTCCGGCTATAGATTCGAACGTAACCCCTAACTCGGAGATAATGGAGATAGATGTTCGAGAGTCTTCTTGGATGGAGCCTTTGAAGGCTTATCTAAGAGATGGTACTTTGCCGAAAGATACAAATGAAGCCCAAAGGATTAAATATCGGGCTCCAATGTACGTTTTGAACGAGGATAAGCTTTATAAAAGATCAAGCTCAGGAATTTTGTTGAAGTTCATTCCCGAGAGTCAGTTCGATCTTATTTTAAAGGAAGTTCACGTAGGTGAAGCGGGGAGTCATTGCGGTGCACGAGCCTTAGCCTTGAAATGCTCGAGGACTGGATATTATTGGCCTACTATGATTTCGGATTCTATCGATTATGTCAAGAAATGCCATCATTGCCAAATCTATTCAAATCTAATTCATCAGCCCGCCGAGCAGCTGCATTCAATTCCGATCTGCTGGCCCTTCGACAAATGGGGAATCGATATTGTGGGACCTTTCCCAACTGCTAGATCGAGAAAAAACTATGTTCTGGTTGCTGTGGAATACTTCAGTAAATGGATCGAATGCATTGCCTTAACAAAAATCACTCAGTTCCAGGTGATAAATTTTCTATGGAAATATATTGTTTGCAGGTTCGGAATTCCGAGGGTCCTCATCTCCGACAACGGAACTCAATTTGCGGGAAAACAAATTTTGGAGTGGTGCGAAAAGTTTGGGATCCAGCAAAATTTCACCTCGGTCGGGCATCCCCAGGCGAACGGGCAAACAGAGGTCACCAACAGGGAAATTGTTCGATCACTGGAAAAACGTTTGGCCGAAGCAAAAGGCAAATGGTTGGATGAGCTTCCTGGAGTAATTTGGGCGAACAGGACCTCCATAAAGTCTGCTACAGGAGAAACTCCTTTTTCTTTGGTATACGGTTCGGAAGCGGTAATCCCGGTCGAAACATTAGTTCCTTCACCAAGGGTCGAATCATATGACCCCGATCAGAATCAATTGCTGAGAGAGATGGATCTCGATCACGCAGATGGTAAACGCGACCGAGCATGCATAAAGATCCAAGCCACCAAGTCCAGCATGGAAAAAGCTTATGACAAGAAAGTCAGGATAAGAACATTCAAAGTCGGGGATTTGGTTCTCAAAAAGGTGGAAATATCTAAGCATGTCGGAAAGCTTCAGCCAAACTGGGACGGCCCTTATTTCGTGCAGGAGGTCGGGAAGAAGGGCTCCTATAAAATTGCTCACCTCAACGGTGAAGTTTTGCCAAGGACTTGGAATGCGGTTAATCTGAGGAAATATTATGGAAGATAGATGCACTCAATTTAATTTTTCCTGTAATTTACAGTTTTCTCAAACTTTACTTTCCCTAAAAAGTGTAAGGACAATCAATGAAATCCTTGGTTTAAATTCAAACTGTATTCCGAGTACCATGACAAAGAGAGACTAATATTATCGGCCGAGGGTGAAAGCTTTTGCTATGACCCTCCCTCGATAAATCAGGTTCAAAAGATGAAAATCGGCCGAGGGTGAAAGCTTTTGCTATGACCCTCCCTCGATAAAATTTATTCAAAAAATGAAAATCGGCCGAGGGTGAAAGCTTTTGCTATGACCCTCCCTCGATAAATTAGGTTCAAAAAATGAAAATCGGTCGAGGGTGAAAGCTTTTGCTATGACCCTCCCTCGATAAAATCATTATCAAAAATGAAAATCGGCCGAGGGTGAAAGCTTTTGCTATGACCCTCCCTCGATAAATTTGTTCGTAAAATGAAAATCGGCCGAGGGTGAAAGCTTTTGCTATGACCCTCCCTCGATTCATGATCAAAAATAAATATCGGCCGAGGGTGAAAGCTTTTGCTATGACCCTCCCTCGATAAAATTTGTTAGAAAATAAATATCGGCCGAGGGTGAAAGCTTTTGCTATGACCCTCCCTCGATAAAATTTATTCAAAAAATGAAAATCGGCCGAGGGTGAAAGCTTTTGCTATGACCCTTCCTCGATAGAAATCCAAGATGACTATCCAGCTCACTGAATATTGGTCAATTATGCAAGCAAACAGTTCAATTTTGGTTAACTCCAACTGATGCTCAAAATGCTATGATGAAGCAGTTCTGCTCGAAACCCGAACATCCTTCAAGAATTTCTTAGCACTTGGAAATTCCTTAAGTTGGGATTAGTGTTTCTTAAGTTGGGATTATTGTTTAATAAATGCAATTATACTTAAGAGGAACTTCTCAGTTTTCAGATATTATTCGTTTGGACGATTATCGGATAATCTTTCCGAGGACATTTCATCGATCGATAAATGTTCTAGATACAAGTTCAACCTTATCATCCAAATATTTAAGTTTCATCGGATCATTGATTCGTCATCGAGTGGGTTTTTACGAGCAGAATACTAATATTAAGACGAGGGAAAAGAAAAGTAAAGTTGCATCTATTCGATTTGAAATGAAAGGTTCTTATTATTATTTTCGAGCAAGATACAAAGATCAATGAGAAGCAAAGGTTACAACTTTATTAACATCCATCGAACAGATTACAAAGTTAGTGAGTATGTTTACAAACATAGTCCTAGTATGGTCTTCGAGCATCCTTCAGTGTTGTTGACCAGGAATATTGGCGAGCATCCGATGAGGGCACCACAATTTGTTTGACAAATCAGTTGTCCCCTCGACTTGTAAAGCAATCGAGCTGTCTATGTTTATCGTCTAATGATATCTGGGTTTTCTGATTATCTCCATACTTTTCCCAGCATTCTTGTTACTAGACGAGCCCGATCACTTCCCCGAGTTGGCGTCCAAGGTTGCAATTCCTCATTTTTAGATCCGAAATTTCAACCACTAGCAGGATTAAAATTTCTCATTTTAAGATCCGTAATTGCAACCCAAGCCGGCCAGTCATCTTTTTATGATCGGGAAGCTCAACCCAAAGTTACCATTCTTCAGGGAAGAAAGGAAGAAATTGGTGATTTGAGGATGAACTTCCTTTTGATTTTCTGACCAGCTTTCCACCCTCGGATATACCCATCGAGATCCGTAGTGTTAACCCTGCGCAAAGTGCTCGAGCAAGGGTTGATCGAACATTGGCCTCTCGACGGGAGATCCCGTTTTCAAGGATCAGAGACCCCCAGATAGAGGAGGTGCTCCTATTTTCCAATTCCACCCATACCAAAGGAAATTGTATTTTGATGTTGAGATCGAAAATAAGTTCGAAGCCGAATTTCAAAGGCTTGAACAGGGAGAAGGAAAGATCCGAGCCTAGTCCTCGGATGAAACATTTTTACAGTGCAAGGTAAAGATTTTCAGCTGAGTAAAAAGCCCTATATATACTAAAACGAAAATCTGATCGACGGTCATTATTCAACAAAGCCAACGGCCCAGATTAAGGCATTTATCACGGGTGACCGTTCCGCTTCCCGAGGATTAGGTACTGTTTGGTCAGATTCTCTTTGGAACTTAGCCGAAAAAAGGGGAACTTTATGAATTGGTCAGAATTGATGGCGCAGGAACTTTCTATTTTCACTTTATGTTCGGAATATCGATCACTCTTAACTCGAGTATAAATTGTTTGTGCATTAAGAATGCAACATGAATGATTACTCTTAACTCGAGTATAAATTGTTTAGACAATAAATAACTACACCAGACACAAAATATCATCGATTAGAAGGAAGAAAAGTTTATTATTCCAACGGGGAAAACAAGTACAAAGGGAGAAATTTAAAAGTACAACATTTAGTCGAACAAAAAGAAGAAATCTCTAGACACTTTTCTCGAACAGGAGCTTGCGGACTTCGACGTTGCGGGCCTCGTACCCCGCATTGTATCCTTTGTTATAAGCCTCTTGCTCCCGCAACTCGGCATTTTTCCTCTCCTGCTCGATGAGGCTCTTCAGCCTATCCAGCTCCTTGCTCAACTCCTCATGAACCTGGCTCTCTTTCTGCTTCACAGCTTTCTCCGTCTCGGAGGCCAATTTCAGCTCGATGGCTCTGGCTTCTTCAAGGGACCTTGATAGTGCAACCTTCTTTTCCTCCAGCTCGAGGATAACCTTAGCACGCTGCTCGGCTTCTTGCTCGACTTGCAGCCCGAGGTTAAATAACTGTTGACCAACCTTAATTGAACAAAGGTTGTTATGTTAAAAAAAAAAAAAAAAAAAAAAAAAAGAGAGAAAGAGAGAGAGGACGCTCACTTGAAAAAGCAGATATGTGCTCGATTGCACTGTATTTTTCCCTTCTTGTTCGGCCATGGCCTTACTTTTCACCTCTTCAAAAAAGGCACTAAGCGTCCGAGCAACGTTGGGAACAGAGTTTTGGGGTTCTGGGTTCCCACCCGACGAAGGAGTTTTCTTCTGATCGATGGGAGGGTCATTTATTTTGACCTTCTCATTGGGAGGCTCAACCGCAGCACCCTTATTAGCCTCCAACGCCAGAACACTATCAGCCAATATCTTAGTTTCCCCAGCCATTTGGATCAAGGCCGAGGTCGGAATCAGATCGTTCACGAGCGGTCTTGATGAGGGGTATTTCGCATACGCCACTTTAGGAAATACCTTCCGCTCGAAGTCAGCCTCGATCCCGATCAGAATGGTATTCTCCGACCTGAAGAACATGGTTTTCCGATCAAGCCAGACTGATAGCTCTAGATCAAGTACTCCGACCTTCTTCCCGATCTACTCGTCTGCTCGGAATTACTGTGGGACCGACCTACAGCTTTACACAGCTGGCCGAGAGCTATTCTCCTACGGATGGTCTAGCTAGCCCATTACTGTTCCTATAAATACGCGGCGCATTTATGACATCAGGGGGCACAACTTCCAAGGTATTCCTTCTGCTCGGACCTACTGTTCGGATTAGGAACTAGCTTGTAACCTCTTTGTATTGGTCTTTTTAGTAGTACGACATCCCGTAATGCTCGGGTAGACCCGTTTTGTAATTTGTATTCGAACACCGATATTAATATACAGTTTTTAGCTGCTCGATTCATACATTGATATACTCCACTTCCCTTATTGAACTCGTACGAAAAACGGTATAATCAATTGGCGCCCACCGTGGGGCCTACTCGGGTGTTAGATCGAAATATGCCTACTACTAGGAGATTTACGTACAATCGTGGCGAGCCTTCACACGCCGTAGGAGCTCAGCGCTCCGTAAACAATGAACCAAGTAACCAATCCCGGGCGGCCCACCAATCTGAGGTGCCGCCGCTCGACCCGCCGAATGATATGCCTATTCATACGACAGTGGCAGATTTACTTTCCTAAAAATGTAAGGACAATCAATGAAATCCTTGGTTCAAGTTCAAATTATTTTCCGAGTACCATGACAAAGAAAGTCTAACATTATCGGCCGAGGGTGAAAGCTTTTGCTACGACCCTCCCTCGATAAAAAGATGTTCAAAAAAATCAAAATCGGCCGAGGGTGAAAGCTGTTGCTACGACCCTCCCTCGATAAAATCTATTCGAAAATAAATATCGGCCGAGGGTGAAAGCTTTTGCTATGACCCTCCCTCGATAAAAAGATGTTCAAAAAATCAAAATCGGCCTAGGGTGAAAGCTTTTGCTACGACCCTCCCTCGATAAAAAGATGTTCAAAAAATCAAAATCGGCCGAGGGTGAAAGCTGTTGCTACGACCCTCCCTCGATAAAATCTATTCGAAAATAAATATCGGCCGAGGGTGAAAGCTTTTGCTATGACCCTCCCTCGATAAAAAGATGTTCAAAAAATCAAAATCGGCCGAGGGTGAAAGCTTTTGCTACGACCCTCCCTCGATAAAAAGATGTTCAAAAAATCAAAATCGGCCGAGGGTGAAAGCTGTTGCTACGACCCTCCCTCGATAAAATCTATTCGAAAATAAATATCGGCCGAGGGTCAAAGCTTTTGCTATGACCCTCCCTCGATAAAAAGATGTTCAAAAAATCAAAATCGGCCGAGGGTGAAAGCTTTTGCTACGACCCTCCCTCGATAAAAAGATGTTCAAAAAATCAAAATCGGCCGAGGGTGAAAGCTGTTGCTACGACCCTCCCTCGATAAAATCTATTCGAAAATAAATATCGGCCGAAGGTGAAAGCTTGTGCTATGACCTTTCCTCGATAAAAATCCAGGATGACTATCCAGCTCACTGAATAGCGGCAAATTATGCAAGCAAACAGTATAATTTTGATTAACTCCAACTGATATTCTAAATGCTTTGATGAAGCAGTTCTGCTCGAAACCCGAACACCCTTCAAGAATTTCTTACCACTTGAAAATTCTTTAAGTTAGGATTGCTATTTCTTAAGTTGGGATCATTATTTCCTAAGTTCAATTATTCAGAGATTATTCATTTGGACGATTGTCGGATAATCTTTCCGAGGACATTTCATCGATCAATAAATGTTCCGGGTACAAGTTCAACCTTATCATACAAATATTTGAGTTTCATCGGATAATTGATTCGTCGTCGAGTTGGTTGTTATGAGCAGAATACTAATGTTAAGATGGTGGAAAAGAATTTGCAACTATCTGATTTGAAACGAAAGGTTCTCATTATTATTTTCGAGCAAGTTACAAAAGATCAATTAAAGGCAAACGTTACAACTTTATTGACATTCATCGAACAGACTACAAAATTGTTGAATGTACAAATGAAGTCCTAATACAACTAGTATCCTATTCTATGGTCTTCGAGTCTTCAAGCATCTTTCAGTGTTGTTGACCAGGAATATCGCCGAGCATCCGATGATTGCATCACAATTTGTGACAAAGTGATCGAGCTGTATATGTTTATCGTCTGATGATATCTGGTTTTGAAATTAGACAATATGGATCGCAGATCACATTTTCTGATCTCCATACAGTCCCCAGCATTCTTGCTACCAGCCGAGCTCGATCACTTCCCCGAGTCGGCGTCCAAGGTTGAATTTTCTCTTGTAAGATCCAAAAGCTCAACCTCGAACGGCCGGTCATCTTCTTACGATCGGAAGAAAGGAAGAAATTGGTGAAACAAGATAACCTCAAAGAAAGTACTTGAGGTCAAACTTCCTTTTAATTTTCTGACCAGCTTTCTGCCCTCGGGTATACCCCTCGAAACCAGCAATGCTAACCCTGCCCAAAATACCCAAGCAAGGGTCAGCCACTTGTTGGTATTTCAAGGGGAGATCCCGCTTTCAGGGATCAGACACCCCCAGATAGAGGAGGTGCTCCTATTTTCCGATTCCACCCATACCAAAGAGGTTTATATCTTGCACGAAAGGTCGAATGTACGTTCAAAGCCAAATTTCAAAGGCTTGAACGGGAAGAAGGAAGGATCCGAACGTCGTCCTCGGATAAAGCATTTTTGACAGCGGAGGGTAAAGGTTTTGAACTGAGCAAATGCCGTATTTATACTAAAAGGAAGATTTGATCGACGGTCTGTATTCAACGAAACAAACGGCTTAGATTAAGGCATTTATCACGGATGACCGTTCCACTTCCCGAGATTAAGGTACTGTTTGGACAGACTTTCTCTGAAACTTAGCTGAAAAAAGGAGAATACTATGACTTGGTCAAATATGCAGTGCAGAAACTTTCCATTTTTACCTTATGCTCGGAATTTCAATCACTCTTCACTCGAGTATAAATTGTTTTAACTCTTAACTCGAGTATAAAAGGAGGTACAATTGGAACGATCACTCTTAACTCGAGTATAAATTGTTATATGATAAGAAATTTGAGCGATCACTCTTAACTCGAGTATAAATTGTTGTATGATAAGAAATTTGAGCGATCACTCTTAACTCGAGTATAAATTGTATATACAGTAAATCACTTTATCAGAACACAAAACACCATCGATTAGCAGGAAGAAAAAAGTTTATTACTCCAACAGAAAAAAACAAGTACAAAAGGAAGAAATGTAAAAGTACAACATTCAGTAGAATAAAAGAAGAAATCTCTAGATGCTTTTCTCGAACAGAAGCTTGCGGACTTCATCATTGCGGGCCTCATACCCGGCATCATAACCTTTTTGATAGGCCTCTTTCTCCCGCTGCTCGGCGCTTTTCTTCTCCTGCTCGACGAGTGACTTCAGCCTGTCCAACTCCTTGCTCAACTCCTCGTGAACCTGGCTCTCCTTCTCCTTCACAGCTTTCTCCGTCTCGGAAGCCAACTTCAGCTCGATGGCTCTGGCTTCTTCAAGGGACCTTGATAATGCAACCTTCTTTTCCTCCAGCTCGAGGATAACCTTCGCACGCTGTTCAGCTTCTTGCTCGACTTGCAGCCCGAGGGTAAATAACTGTTGTCCGACCTTAAATGGACAAAAGGTTATTTAGTAAAAAAAAAAAAAAAAAAAAAAAAGGGGGGAGAGAGGACACTTACTTGAAAAAGCAGATCCGTGCTCGATCGCGCCGTTTCATTCACATTTTTTCCTTCTGGCTCGGCCATGGCCTTACTTTTCACTTCTTCAAAAAAGGCGCTAAGCGTCCGAGCAACGTTGGGGACAGAGTTTTGGGTTTCTGGTTTTCCACCCGACGAGGCAGTTTTCTTCTGATCGACGGGAGGGTCATTTATTTTGACCTTCTTTTTGGGAGGCTCAACCACATCCTTATTAGCCTCCAAGGCCAGAACACTATCAGCCATTGTCCTATTTTCCCCAGTCATTCGAATCAAGGCCGAGGTTGGAATCAAATCGTCCACGTGCGGTCTCTTATATGGAGCAGGCTCAGAGTCACCAGATGTGATTTGCTTATTAGGCCTATCGACCTTCCTGTTACCCTCGGAGCTATTTTTCGACTGAGAGGGGGAGTCCGGAATTGGTATGACCGGCCCTTTCTCGGAGCCAGATAATTGCTTGGCCACAGTTTTGCCAAGGTCACCAGTTGATTCAATGACCGCCTTCGAAGGAGAATCGACCTTGTGCTTGCCTCGGTCGTTCTTAGAAGTCTTTCCTGCTTCCGAGGAGGACTTAGGTTCTTTGACTCTCGACTTGGAAGACTTCTCTTTCTTGACTTTGAGCAACAACCTAGGGTCGATCTTGGAGTTCACCAGGCCTTCCATGATCTGTTTCTAGTGAAGAAGAGGGGTCGGTTTATTTTATCGATCAATTAGCTCCGACGAAGAGAGAATTATAATCAGTGATACAAATCTTAGATTACCTTCTATTTATAAGAAAAAGGAACGTTGCCTTTTTGGGAGCCCAACAGTCGCGAATTCCAAGTTTTCCGTGCCCATTTAAAAAGGTCGATTGTTTTGATATCGTGCCTGCAAAGTGGTTCACATGCACGAAAATGCTCGATATCGACGTTTTTTTTTATGAACCTTATGGCTCACAAAGACTTTTGTCTAGTTGAGCAGTATAATAAATTACTAATGAGAGGACTCAGAAAAACAGAAAAAGCAGATTTTATAGATGATCGAAATAATTACAATGCATATAATAAAGGATCCAACAATCTTACAATCTATTACAAGAAATCTAAAGATTTGGCTGCTCCTCTTTGCCCTCACCTTCGGAGTTACCCTCGACGTCGACGTCATCATCTCCAGAAGCTTCTCGATCATCCCCATCGGAACTGTCATCAGAGCTATCTGAACGGTCTGAGCTATCTGAACTCGAGCTCGCGCTGGAGGTATCCAAGTCCATCAAGTCAGGGTTGGGCATTGGAACTCCGAACTCTTCCACAAACGGAGCGAATTCGTGTTCTTCCCAGTTGGCCGAGCTCGAGGACGCGACTCGATAGTCTTCCCCGCGAGAATTTTTCATGATGTCCATGTGCTTTATATACTCCGTCATTTTGTCGGGAATAACCTTTGCTGCGGCCAACTGTTGAACCCCTTTAAAAAGGTAGTTTGAAGGATTTCGCCGACCCTCTTTCTAGCTATGGCATCCAACGCGGGGGACTCTAAAAATTCTCTTATCGAGCTTAGGCGAGACTCTTCTTTGCCCCGCTGGTAAGACAACTCGGAATCAGCCTTAGTTTGCTCGAGCTCCTCTTCAAGTTTCCTGACTTTCTCCTCGAGCAAGCTCTTCTCTTCCACAACTCTCACCAAGTCTTCCTCGACGGCCGGGGTATACTTGGCTTTCATCGACTCCAATTCTGTTTGGACGGAGATAAATTGTTTGCGCAGTTGGGACTCTTCCTTGAGTAAATCCATATAAGCAATATGAACACGATCGGACTCCTCTTCTAACATGGAGGTACGGTTCACCTCAGTGAGGAAGCAGTCCCCGATCTGCTAGAACAAGGTAATTAGTATTTTATTCCGAGACTTAAACAGTTACGACAAATGCGAAGGGATTTACCGTATGATATGCTTTGGAGAATTGGCCTAGTACGTCAAGGTCGGAGTGACCAAGAAGCTCCTCCTGGTCCTCGGCAAATCTCCCAGCCATGAAAATCTTGATCGCCTTATCATGCTCATTCTCGCCGTTCGGGGTGCGATCGCTTCGAATGGATCCCCTCTCGGGATAACCCGCTGCTCGGGAACCGCTAAGTTGATCTTCAATGAAGTCCACCATATCAGGCCTACCTCGACCTGAACGGGAGGAGAGGGGTGTTCGATGTCGACCCCACAATCCGGTCCTCCTTTTGGCCTCGGGGGCTCCCTCGAGATCTTCCCGAGCTCGCCGATTGAAGATCTCTTTCCCTTTGAGCTTCTTCATGGTAAACATGCTATATCCTAGGCCAGAAGAAGAAGAAGGACCAGCTTGATGAGGAGGTGGTACCATTTGGATCGGCTCAGCATGCTCAGGCTCCTCTTCGTTTTCGATCTGATCTGCCTGAGCCGAGTTTCCCCGAGGAGGGACGGCAGTTCTGGGCTCCGGTCTAGTTTGCCTCCTCGGTTGACCGGGCGTTTTCCTCGAGGTAGATGCTACTGTTTTACCGACTATAGAAGCTCGGTATTGCTCCACCATTGTTTCTGAAGAAATAAAGAAATAAATTGTAAGTAATGAAATCCGCTGAAAAGCTTACTATATAAGTCACTCGGGAAAGACTGTTTTCCTTACTCAATGTTCGAGGGTCATCAGCAACTGCTAGTGGAAAGGTAGCTCGGCTGAGTTCGGCTTTTCGAAGTACGGGTTCCCGAATAAGAAAAGCCGACTGGTACAAATCCGAACACATCTCTTTGACAACATCGTCGGGAATGAACTTCTGAAGCCGACCTAACAGTTCCCGTTTTCCGTACACCCAGTCTCGCTCGCCTGGCCATTTATGTGGAACCATCTCCGAGCTTCCCTCAGAAGCCGGTTCTTCAGGACCTTTAATGAAGAAGAACTGTTTCTTCCAGTCAAGAGAATTGCTGGAAGTTATGGTCGATAAGCCCGAATGATTCGAACGCTGGGAGAAATACAGGAACCCAGCGTTCGAGGCGGAGGAGGTACTGATCTTGAAGAATTGCCAAAAGCGTCGGAAGTTAGCAACTTGATTCTTGGCCTTCATCAAAACGCTGAAAGCTATCAAATACCCAATCGAGTTGGGAAGAATCTGTGCGGGTGCCAGGCTAAATGCATCTAAAACCTGCACGAGTAAGGGGGCAAAAGGAATTCGCAACCCATAGTCGAATTGCCGAGCATAGAAAGCTTGACATCCTGCGGGGGGCTTATTCACTCTTTGAGAAGGGGTCGGGATGATTAGCGAGTAACCCTCGGGAAGGAATTTACCTATCGTAGCTTTGAGGTTTGCCTCGTGCTCTTTCGGATCATACGCACTTGAGATGTCGTCGACCCGTTTCTCGGTCTTCTGAGCCCGACCTGTGGCTTTGGATTTTTTCGAAACACCGGCTAAGTCGAGGATTCGCACACTGCACCCGCCTCCGATTTCATACCTCAGTATCTCATGCTTATCGAACGGTACGGTCAAGCCGTTCTCATTCTCGGAGTCAGTTTTTTCTCCATCTCCACCTTCCTCACTGTCGGCCTTGGCATTTTGTTCCGCATCACCATCGTGCTCGGAATCCTGTCGACCTGATGTACCCTCTCCAGCGTTCGACCCCATGGCGTGCTCTATTTGATTGACGATTCTATTCGTCTCTTCGGAAGAATTTTCAGTGGTTTTGAAATCATTGATAAGTTTGCCTGTGGATCCTAGATCGGAATCTGATCCAGAAGGAATATTGGTTTGGACGTCGGGATTCTGGGAAGTAGACATGATTAGAAAATATTTATTGGAATGCTCGAAATAAGGAAGAAATACTGTTTATCGATCTAAATGCTCCGATCCGCTGTGAATTGTAAAGAAGCACTCTTTTTTCCAAGTAAACCTATATATAAAGGTTAAAAGGGTAAATTGCAAATTCAACCCCGAGTAACCGCGACGGTTAGGCTCCCACTCAGTAAGATTGAAGATTACCTTTTGTTAATAGCATTTACGGTCCTCCAAGCTTCCGAAATGAGTATTTTCGAGTCAACGGGATAAGATCAACTACATTGTCTCTCGAGGATGTGCACTCTTTTTCCCTTCGCTCGGTTTTTTATCCCACTGGGTTTTTCCGAGTAAGGTTTTTAATGAGGCATATCCGACCCGAGACCGTTTGAGACTCGATCTCTGATTTATTTCTCCAATTCTCAGATATTGTAAACGTCATCGAAGTAGAGTACTCCGATCGAAAACTCCGCCCTCCTATGGTTCGAAGTATCAATGCCTTCCGTTACTCCAAAGAAGATGTGTGCTCTTTTTCCCTAGCTCGGATTTTGTCCCACTGGGTTTTCCCGGAACATCTAGAAATCAAAGTCTTTCGCCGTGATGCATTGTTTACTTCTCCGAGCTTCTGCTTCACTTACGCTCGAGAAGTGGGGGAGTATTGATGAGGGGTATTTCGCATACGCCACTTTAGGAAATACCTTCCGCTCGAAGTCAGCCTCGATCCCGATCATAATGGTATTCTCCGACCTGAAGAACATGGTTTTCCGATCAAGCCAGACTGATAGCTCTAGATCAAGTACTCCGACCTTCTTCCCGATCTACTCGTCTGCTCGGAATTACTGTGGGACCGACCTACAGCTTTACACAGCTGGCCGAGAGCTATTCTCCTACGGATGGTCTAGCTAGCCCATTACTGTTCCTATAAATACGCGGCGCATTTATGACATCAGGGGGCACAACTTCCAAGATATTCCTTCTGCTCGGACCTACTGTTCGGATTAGGAACTAGCTTGTAACCTCTTTGTATTGGTCTTTTTAGTAGTACGACATCCCGTAATGCTCGGGTAGACCCGTTTTGTAATTTGTATTCGAACACCGATATTAATATACAGTTTTTAGCTGCTCGATTCATACATTGATATACTCCACTTCCCTTATTGAACTCGTACGAAAAACGGTATAATCAGGTCTTTTGTGGGGAGCAGGTTCGGAGTCACCAGATTTAATTTGCTTATTAGGGTTAACAACCTGCTCGTTTCCCGCGGAACTATTTTTTGACTGAGAGGGGGAGTCCGAAATTGGTATGACCGGCCCTTTCTCGGAGCCAGATGATTGCTTGGCCACAGTTTTGCCAAGATTACCCCTGGGGGCCACAATTGGTTCAAGGACCGCCTTCGAAGGAGAATCGACCTTGTGCTTGCCTCGATCGTTCTTAGAAGTTTTCCCTGCTTCCGAAGAGGACTTAGGTTCTTTGACTTTGAACTTGGAAGATTTCTCTTTCTTAACTTTGAGCAACATCTTCGGGTCGAGCGTGGAGTTCACCATGCCTTCCATGATCCTTATATCTCTGGTGAAGAAGAGGGCTCGGTTTATTTTATCGATCAATGAGCTCCGACGAAGAAAGACTTGTAATTTCAGCGTTACAAATCCTAAAATTGCCTCTTCTATTTATAAGGAAAGGAACGTTGCCTTTTTGGGGACCCAACAGTCGCGAATTTCAAGTTTTTTCGTGCCCTATTAAAAAGGTCGATTGTTTTGATACCTTGCTTACTAAGTGATTCACATGCACGAAAATGCTCGATATAGACGATCTTTTACGAACCTTATGGCTCACAAAGACTTCTGTCTAGTTGAGTAGTATAATAAATTACTAATGAGCGGACTCAGAGAACTTAAACAGAAAAAGCAGATTGTATAAATGATCGAAATAATTACAATGCATATAATAAAGAGCCCTACAATCTATTACAAGAAATCTAAGGGTTTGACTGCTCCTCTTTGCCCCCACTCTCGGAGCCACCCTCGACGTCGACGTTATTATCTCCAGAAGCTTCTCGATCATCCCCACCATCAGAAGAATCTTGATCTTCCTCTCTGGAACTGTCTTGGTCGTTTTCGTCATCAAAGCTATCTGAACTCGGGCTCGCGCTGGACGCATCCAAGTCCATCAAATCAGGATTGGGCATTGGAACTCCGAACTCTTCCACAAACGGAGCGAACACATGTTCTTCCCAGTTGGCGGAGCTCGAGGATGAGACTCGATAGTCTTCTCCGTCCATATTCTTGAAAATATTCATGTGTTTCAAGTACTTATCTATCTTATTAGGAATGACTTTCGCGGAGACAAGTTGTCGAACGCCTTTATAGAAAGTTGTCTGGAGGACTTGATCGACCCTTTTACGAGCTATAGCATCCAACGCGGGAGACTATAAAAATTCCCTTATCGAGCTTAGGCGTGAGTCCTCCTTGCCTCGCTGATAGGATAACTCTGAATCTGCTTTGGTCTGCGCGAGCTCCTCTTTAAGTCTTTTGACTTCTTCTTCGAGCACGCTCTTCTCGCTCACGACCTTCACTAAGTCTTCCTCGACGGCCGGGGTGTACTTGGCTTTCATGGACTCCAATTCTTTTTGGACGGAGATAAATTGAGCACGAAGTTCGGACTCTTCCTTGAGTAAATTCCGATAAGCGATGTGGACCCGGTCGGACTCCTCTTCTAGCATCGAGGTACGAATCACCTCGGTAAGAAAGCAGTCCCCGATCTGCAAGAACAGGGTGGTTAGAATTTTGTTCCAAAACTTAAACAGTTACAACAAATGAAAAGGGATTTACTGTATGATATGCTTTGGAGAATTGGCCTAATACGTCCAAGTCGCAATGGGCAAGAAGCTCCTCCTGATCCTCGGCGAATCTCCCCGCCATGAAAATCTTGATCGCTTTGTCGTGCTCATTCTCGCCGTTTGGGGTGCGATCACTTCGAACTGATCCCCTCTCGGGATAACCCGCTGCTCGGGAACCTCTAAGTTGATCTTCGATGAAGTCCACCATATCAGGCCTACTTCGACCAGAACGGGAAGAAAGAGGTGTTCGGTGTCGACCCCACAATCCGGTCCTCCTTTTAGCCTCGGGGGGTCCCTCGAGATCTTCCCGAGCTCGCCGATTATAAATCTCTTTCCCTTTAAGTTTCTTCATGGTAAACATGCTGTATCCTAAGCCAGAAGAAGAAGAAGGGCCAGCTTGGTTCGGAGGAGGTACCATTTGGATCGGCTCAGCATCCTCGGGTTCCCCTTCATTTCCGATCTGGTCAGTTTGAGCCGAGCTTCCCCGAGGAGGGACGACAGTTCTAGGCTCTGGTCTAACTTGTCTCCTCGGCTGACCGGGCGTCTTTTTTGAGGTGGACGCCACAGTCCTACCGACTATGGAAGCTCGGTATTGTTCCACCGTGGTACCTGAAATAATGAAAAGTTGAAATGATAAGGAATAAAACTTTGATCAGCATACTATTGTGGTCGCTCGGGAAAGGTTGTTATCCTTACTCAAGGTTCGAGGGTCATCAACATCTGCTAATCGATAAGTAGCTTGGCTAAGCCCAGCTTTCCGTAGAACGGGCTCTAGAACAAGGAAGGCCGACTGATACGGATCGGAACGAATCTCTTTGACAAGATCATCTGGGATAACTTTCCCAAGCTGGCCTAACAATTCTCGTTTTCCGTACACCCAGTCCCGCTCACCTGGCCATTTGTGTGGAACCATTTCCGAGCTCCCCTCGGAAGTCGGTACTTCAGGTCCTTTGATAAAGAAGAACTGTTTCTTCCAGTTAAGTGAATTGCTAGAAGTTATGGTCGATAAGACCGAATGATTTGAACGCTGGGAGAAATACACAAACCTAGCGTTCGAGGCGGAGGAAGTACTGATCTTGAAGAATTGCCAAAAGCGCCGGAAATTAGCAGCTTTCTCCTTGGCCTTCATCAAAACACTGAAAGCTATCAAGTACCCAATCGAGTTGGGGAGGATCTGCGCGGGAGCTAGGGAGAATGCATCTAAAACCTGCTCGAGTAATGGTGCGAAAGGAATGCGCAACCCATAGTCAAATTGCTTAGCATAAAAAGCTTGACATCCTGCTGGGGGCTTATTCACTCTTTGAGAGGAGGTCGGAATGACAAGCGAGTAGCCCTCGGGAAGGAATTTGCCTATCGTACCTTTGAGGTCTGCCTCATCCTCTTTTGGATCATACGCACTGGAGATTTCGTCGACCCGTTTCTCGGTCTTCTGTGCTCGACCTGTGGCTTTGGACTTCTTTGTAACGCCGGTTAGGTCGAGGATTCTCACACTGCACCCGCCTCCGATTTGATATCTCATTATCTCATGCTCGTCAAATGGTACAGTCAAGCTATTCTCATTGTCGGAGTCAGCTTTTTCTCCATCTCCACCCTCCTCGCTGTCGGCCTCAGCATTTTGTTCCGCATCACCACCGTGCTCGGAATCCTGTTGACCGAATGTCCCCTCTCCAGCGTTTGGTTCCAAGGCATGCTCTAGCTGGTCGACGATTCGCTGCGCCTCTTCAGAGGAGTTTTCGGTGTTCTTGTAGTCATTGATGAATTCGCCTGTGGATCCTAGGTCGGAATCCGATCGTGTAGGATTATTAGTTTGAATTTCTGGGTTTTCGGAAGTAGACATGATGAGAGATGCTTATTGTGACGGTCAATAAAAGAAGGGTACTCTTTATCGATCTGAATGCTCCGATCTGTAATAAGTATGAAAGACGTACTCGTCTTTTTCAGTCAACGTATATATATAAAGGTTAAAAGGGTAAATTGCAAATTCAACCCCGAGTAACCGCGACGGTTAAGCTCCCACTCAGTAAAATTGAAGATTATCCTTTCGTTAATAGCATTTATGGTCCTCCAAGTTTCAGAATGAGTATTTTCGAGTTAGCTGGATAAGATCAACTACATTGTCTTCCGAGGATATGCACTCTTTTTCCCTTCGCTCGGTTTTTGTCCCACTGGGTTTTTCCGAGTAAGGTTTTTAATGAGGTATATCCGATGCAAGACCGTTCGAGACCCGTTCTCTATTGCTTATTTCTCCGAACTTCCAGATATCATAATGCCATATTGAATTATCGAGGTAAAACTATCAGATCGAGAACATCATCCTTCTATTGTTCGAAGCATCTCAATCTTCCTGGGATCCGCCAAAGAAATATGCGCTCTTTTTCCCTAGCTCGGATTTTTTCCCACTGGGTTTTTCCGAGTAAGGTTTTTAATGAGGCATATCAAATCTCGTGATATAATGCGGTGTTTACTTCTCCGAGCTTCAGCTTCACTTACGCTCGAGAAGTGGGGGAGTATTGATGAGGGGTATTTCGCATACGCCGCTTTAGGAAACACCTTCTGCTCGATATCGACCATTATCCCGACCAGGATGGTATTCTCCGACCTGAAGAACTGAGTTTCCGATCAAGCCAGTTCGATAGCTCAAGATCCTTTCTTCCGATCTGCTTCTATCCTCGGGATTACTGTGGGGCCGACCCACAGCTTTGGACAGCTGGCCGAGACGTATTCTCCTACGGATGGTCTAGCTAGCTCATTACTGTTCCTATATATACGCGGCGCATTTATGACATCAGGGACGGCACAACTTCCAAGAGACGCCCTTAGCTCGGACTTTCTGTTCGGATTAGGAACTAGCTTGTTTATTCCTTGTATTTACTTTCCTAGTTGTACGACATCCTGTAATGCTCGAGTAGACCCATCTTGTAATCTGAACTCGATATTCGATATTGATATATAAGATTTACGCACTCTATTCACTCATTGTTTTGCTCGACTTTCCTTATTTAATACGAACGAAATACAGCATAATCAAAGTTCTATGACGCCCCTGCCAAGCTTACAACAGATTGTCTTTGGACCGGCTATCAAAACATATGAAGATCTACCTGAACAGACATCATCACCATTTGTACCTGCTATCATATTTACTCATAAAACTGTTGTTGCTGATAATGGTATTGATGTTGTTACAGAGGTAAATGAGCCAGTACAGGTCCAGAAGAAGACTGAGGAGAAAATCTCAACATCATCAGAGGAGTTGCCCCAACAGAAGACTACTCTGACTGATGAACCAGAGGAGGCTGAGAATACTCCTGAGATTACTCCAAAGGAGACTGAGACGATTCCTGAAATTGAACCAAAGGAGCCAGAGACATCTCTTGAAATTACTCCAACGGAGGCTGAGAAAACTCCTGAGGTTGAACCAAAGGAAAATGAGCAAGTCTCAACATCATCAGAGCAGTTGCCCCAACAGCAGACTACTCTCACTAATGAACCGAAGGAGACTGAAGAAACTCCTGCGATTGTTCCAGCAAGCACAGCTATTCCATCAACTCCAGAAAGCATGCAACCAACCATTTTGGAATCCATCCAACAGTTGATTGCTAACTCTATGAAGGAAATGGAAGATAGACATCGAGAACAGTTAAAGAAGTTTGAGGAAGTGGCCTCAACTATGCTGTCTGCTGCTGCTGAAAAAGTTCCCAAGGTTGCTGATCCTAGCCCTCTGATAGTAGAAGAAATAGCAAGTATTAAAAGTGAAGTACAGGCTATCAGACTAGATGTGGAAACATTTGGTGCAAGGGTCAAGAATAACACAGCCGGCTGGAGGGATATAAATGAGGTTGTTGCAAAAGCAATGGAGGCTCAAGAGGAGAAGACTGAGAATATGTTGAAGACATTCACTACATCAGCTGATTTGATTCTGAGTTCTCAGATTCAACTGTGTGATCAAGTGGATCTTACCTTTAAGAAGATTGAGTCTTATGATAAACTGCAGCAACTAAAACGGGAGAATCATCTTCTGACGGTGGATAAAAACATCAGATTGATTTGTGACGCAATTAACATCACTCCTGTTCTGCCTGAAGAACCCATTTACCCTGCTGATGATGACAAAAAGGGGGAAGATGGAGATTCTACAACAAAGAAAGGTGCTGATGCTAATCTATCAGCTGACGTTACGGAAAAATTGGACTCTGCTGAAAAGGATGCTGATGATGAAAACACAAGCAGACCAAATAATGAAGTAACTGAGGCAGAGAACGATGCTGATGAAGAGCCCAAAGAATCAGCAAAATCTGATAAGGAGATTGCTGCTTCCAAGGACTCAGCTGCTGAACAGCTAGATCCATACGTCAAGTACAAAAGAATAGAGGATCTCAGAAAAAGATTTGACTTGCTTCAAAAGGATCTCTCTAGCTCTGAACAAGAAGATGAAGACCTTGAAGAAGAAGGAGAAACACAAGAAGAGAAGAAGGACTAGACTAAGTTATTAGACTAGGTGTTTCTGATAATCTTTTTGTAAATCACTTGTAATGTTTTATTTTCTGTTGTCTCATCTGATGAACTTGTAACTTGTAACAAATTGATATGATCTATAAAAGTTCAAGTTTCCAACAAATCATTTCTATCTTAGAAATTTTTGAGGACTTAAACTTTAGCTTTAAGTACAGGTACTTAGCTGAAGTTTTGTCATCATCAAAAAGGGGGAAATTGTTGGATGAAGATGAAGATGGAAAGTATGAATTGAAGGGAGGTTTTGATGATTTCCAAAACATCAGAATCAGCTAAGTATAGAAGCTTAGTACAGACCTTCAAAGATATTTGACCAAGGAAGATTTACTTCAGACAAGTCAAATATTGTCCAGAAGACTACTGATCTGTTGCTGAAGAAGGAATCGGACTGGTGGACAATCAGCCTACACAAATAAGATTAGTTCAAGTTTGGGAACAGCCGAGTACACATCAGACGAGTGATTTCGATCAGCAGAGTGGAAGGGATCAAGGAGTCTGATCAACGGTAATAAATGCACTTGGAGTAATAAATGCTGAAGAGGAAGGGTATTTATGACAAATGATTGAAGAGAAACCTCGTATCAGATTAGTGCATTAAATGCGATCTGACAGAAGGTACAGCAGAGTGTACAGTGCTCAGTCGCAGGTAGCCGTTTCTGCAGAAAGGACCAGTACTCGAGGATTTGAACAGCTGTCGATCTCTCAACGGGCAGATTTTCAAATCTCAAGTATAAATAGTTCAGTTCGTGAGTTGAAGAAGAAGATACAACACACTTTGAGAGCAAAATTATCTGAAGCAGAATTCTTCTAAGTCTCAAACTGAAGAACAGAACACTCATCAGCTGAGTCATTTGTTGACGAAGCATAATAGAGAGAAAACAGAAAATACTTGTAAAATCTGAGTGATTTTGTCAGGACTGTGTTGTGAGAAGTAGATATCAATCTTAGTGAGCGATATTACTTCAGAGGTTAGGAATTTCTTTGTGATTTCCTACTACGAACTTGTGGCCAGTTCATTTGTTGTTTGGCGCAAGCAGAGTGTAATGTAATCTTTGTGATTTAGTATAACCCAAGATCTAAGTGACTTGGAAGAGTGGACTAAAGGATTTATATCCATATAACCACTATAAAAATCCTTTGTGTTTTTAACTTGCATTATTTTCTGCATATTTGAAGGAACAGTCTTTAAACACTTAAAAGGTTAACTGTTGGAAAAGTTTTAAAAGGAGTTTGTTAAAACTGGGGACAAAACTATTTCAAAGTTAAGAAAACAACTTGTGAAAAACACTTGATAAATCCGCTGCAAGTTAGTTTATTTTGAAACTCTGATTTTGATAAAATCAGCTGAGTGAAATCAGAAGAGTGATCAACTCTGCTGTTCAAAGCTTTGTTCATAGCAGGAGCATGAGCAACTTTGTTTTCATCATAATCAGCAGGCATATTATGTTGATAATCATTATGATTAGGATAAGGCTCATAAGCAGGATAAGATGCATGATAAGCAGGGTAAGCATGCATTGGTTGATGAGCAGGATATGGAGGATAATAAGGTGGATAATGAGGTGCAGCATAATAAGGTGAGTAAGCATGTTGCACATAATAAGACTCATTTCCATACCAAGCATTATTGTTATAATTTCTCTGCTTCTTAGGTCTGCTCTTTACTTGCTCTTTAACAGACGACTTAGCATTACTAGTCTGATTGGTTTTACTCTTATCAGCAGACTTCTTAGGACTGCTCTGCTGTTTGGTTTTACCAGTCTGTTTTTCATTTTCAGGCTTTTTACCCTTTTTAGCCTTAGGAGGACTCTTCTCCTTTTTCTCAATTTCCAGTGAAGTAGTTTTAGCAGTCTGAACATACAAGATAATGTTACTATTATCAGCAGATACAAATTTCTCAGCTCTGTTCAGTTCTAAACTTTCTTTTACTAAGGGTGTACTCTGTTCAGTTGGTTTATCTATTAACACAACAGACGACTTAGGAACAGACGACTTATTATGTAAAGATATTACAGCTTCAAGTTCCTTGATTTGTCCCTTGTAAACTTCACATTCAGCTCTCAGAGATTCACATTCATGTGAAAGCTTTTTGTACATAGCTGATTCATCAGGTTTTTCAACACTGCGTTTCAGTTTAGCATTTTTCTTTTTCAGTATAATCATCTCGTCCTTAAGCTTAGCAAATTCATTAACAACATCTGCTTTGTTGTTCATCATTTGTTCAAATGAACTAAATAGCTCAAGTTCACTTTCAGAGAGTATTACCTCATTGTCAAAATCATCAGATTCCTTGGCCATGAGACAGACCAGTGCAAGTGTCTCTTCAAAAATAGAGTCATCACTTGACGTGCCTGATTCTGAATTTGATGAGTAGATGGCTGCCATCTTTTCAGCTTCAGCCAACAACACTTTGCTCTTCTGGTATCTCTTCTCTCTTCTCTCTTTCCTTTGTTTCCTTTCCTCCTCAGTATACTTCTCTGCTTTAGGATATGGGCAGTCCTTGATGAAACGTCCCAATTTCCTGCAATTATAGCACATCATTTTGGATTTATAATCATCCTTGATATCATGAGAATTAGAGGTAGATTTAGAAGTAGAAGCATTGTTATATTTGTTCTTCATTTTTCTTTTGTAGAACTTTTTGAACCCGTTCAATAACAAAGCAACATCGCCAGCAGTGTACTCCTTTTTACTCAGTACTGTGGTCTCATCAGATGAGTCCTCTTCTCTGATTTTTCCGGCGGATCTTCTTGTTCTTTCTGCAGCGACCAGTGCAGTAGTGGGGCCAGAATTTGAGGTCTCTTCTATTCCCATTCTTGGCATTTTATACTCGTACGCCTTGAGTACAGAAAATAGCTCAGTCAGTGAGATCTTCCCCAGATCCCTTGATTCTTCCCCAGATCCCTTGATTCTTCCATCGCTGTGATCTTCATGTTGAACTTTGGTGGTAGCGCTTTTAGAACTTTGACAGTGATCTTCTTATCAGTAAACGTCTTACCCAACTTCAGAACATTGTTCAACACCTTAGTGAACCTTGAATCCATCTGGTCAATGGTTTCTCCAGGTTTCATTTTGAAGTTATCAAACTTTTCCAGGGCAACACTCAGATTGTGTTCTTTAATGGAGTCGTTCCCATCGCTCATGTCACGGACTTTGTCCCACATCTCCTTAGATGTTTTGCAATGTTTGACCTTGTCAAACCTTTCATTATCCAGGGCCTTGGTCATGATAAAGATTCCAACCTTATCAAGATTATTCAGCTTGATTTCTTCAGGTGTCATCTCTTCGACGTCTTTTTCAACGACCGTTTCTACGCCATCAACGATGACTTTCTTGGTAACTTTTATCGGACCTTGAGTTATGCATCTGTACATATTATCATTGTAAGCAGCAAGGAAAATTTCCATGAGTATTTTCCAGTCCTCAAAGCTCATACCGCCTATGTGGGGAACAAGGCTGATACAATCCATTTTTCAAAAAGTTTTTGTTTTTCAAAAAGATGCTCTTTTGAAAACTTTTGAAAACCTTTGAAAAACACTCTAGGATCAAGTTCGTTGATCAGTCAGATGATTCAGATGAACGACCCGCTCTGATACCACTTGTTGGTCCCAAGTGGTCAGATGAGGTCTAGAGGGGGGGGGGGGGAATAGACCTCTTCAAAATTTATCTTTTAAAATCTTCTAACTTTTCTGTCAGCAGACTAAGCTGATCAGTAATCGTAAGTTGACTATGCTGATCTCGCACAAAGCTATGAACAGCAGAGTTGACCACTCTTCTCATTTCACTCAGCTGATTTTATCAAAATGAAATAACTAACTTGCAGCGGATATTTCTAATGTTTTTCACAAGTGGTTTTCCTAACTTAGAAAAAGTTTTATCCCCAGTTTTTATAAACTCCTTTTAAAACTTTTCAACAGTTAACCTTTACGTGTTTTAAATATGCTCTTTCAAATATGCAGAAAATTATGCAAGTAAAAACACAAAGAATTTTTATAGTGGTTATATGGATAGAAATCCTTTAGTCCACTCTTCCAAGTCACTTAGATCTTGGGTTATACTATAGTCACACAGATTACAGTATACTCTGCTTGCGCCAAACAACAAATGAACTGGCCACAAGTTCTTTACAGGAAATCACAAAGAAGTCCTATACTACGAAGCTTTATCACTCATAAAGATGGATAACAGCTCCTCACAACACGATTCTAACAAAATCACTCAGATTTTATATGTATATTCCTTTTCTCTCTATTCTGCTTCGTCAACAGATGACTCGGCTGATGAGTGTTCTGTTCTTGAGTTTAAGACTTAGAAGAATTCGCTTCAGATATTTGGTCTCAAAATGTGTTGTCTTCTTTTCTTCAACTCACGAACTGAACTATTTATACTTGAGATTTGAAAATCTACCCGTTGAGAGATCGACAGCTGTTCAAATCCTCGAGTACTGGTCCTTTCTGTAGAAACGGCTACCTGCGACTGAACACTGTACACTCTGCTGTACCTTCTGTCAGTCCGCATTAAATGCACCAATCTGATACGAGGTTTCTCTTCAATCATTTGTCATAAATACCCTCCCTCTTCAGCATTTATTACTCCAAGTGCATTTATTACCGTTGATCAGACTCCTTGATCCCTTCCACTCTGCTGATCGAAATCACTCGTCTGATGTATACTCGGCTGATCCCAAACTTGAACTAATCTTATTTGAGTCTGCTGATAGTCCACCAGTCTGATTCCTTCTTCAGCAACACATCAGTAGTCTTCTGGACCATATTTGACTCGTCTAAAATAAATTTTCCTTAGTCAAATATCTTTGAAGGTTTATACTAAGCTTTCATACTTAGCTGATTCTGATGTTTTGGAAATCATCAAAACCTCCCTTCACTTTATATCTTCCATCTTCATCTTCATCCAACAAGAAGTAGAAGCATTGTTATATTTGTTTTTCATTTTTCTTTTGTAGAACTTTTTGAACCCGTTCAATAACAAAGCAACATCTCCAGCAATGTACTCCTTTTTACTCAGTACTGTGGCCTCATCAGATGAGTCCACTTCTCTGGTCTTTCCAGCTGGTCTTCTTGATCTTTCTGCAGCGACCAGGGCAGCAGTGGGGCCAGAAGTTGAGGTCTCTTCTATTCCCATGCTTGGCATTTTATACTCGTACGCCTTAAGTACAGAAAACAGTTCCGTCAGAGAGATCTTCCCAGATCCCTTGATTCTTCCATCGCTGTAATCTTCATGTTGAACTTGGGTGGCAGCGCTTTTAAAACTTTGACAGTGATCTCTTTATCTGAAAACGTCGTTCCCAATTTTAGAACATTGTTCAACACCTTTGTAAACCTTGAATCCATCTGGTCAATGGTATCTCCAGGTTTCATCTTGAAGTTATCAAACTTCTCCAGGGCAACACTCATGATGAGGGGTATTTCGCATACGCCACTTTAAGAAGTACCTTCTGCTCGAGGTCGGCCTCGATCCCGACCAGAATGGTATTCTCCGACCAGAAGAACATGGTTTTCCAATCAAGCCTGGTTGATAGCTCTAGATCGAGTACTCCGACCTTCTTCCCGATCTACTCGTCTCCTCAGAATTACTGTGGGGCCGACCTACAGCTTTATACAGCTGGCCGAGAGGTATTCTCCTACGGATGGTCTAGCTAGCTCATTACTGTTCCTATAAATACGCGGCGCATTTATGACATCAAGGGACGGCACAACTTCCAAGGAATACCCTCTGCTCGGACCTATCGTTCGGACTAGAAATTAGCTTGTATTCTCTTTGTATTTAGTCTTTCTAATAGTACGGCATCCCGTAATGCTCGGGTAGACCCGCTTTGTAATTTGTATTCGAACACCGATATTAATATACAGTTTTCACACGCTCGATTCATATATTGTTATACTCTACTTTCCTTATTGAACTCGAACGAAAAACGGCATAATCAATTGGCGCCCACCGTGGGGCCTACTCGGGTGTTAGATCGAAATATGCCTACTACTAGGAGGTGCACGTACTATCGAGGTGAGCCTTCACAAGCTGTTGGAGCGCAGCGCTCGGTAAACAATGAACCAAGAAATCAATCCCGAGCGATTACACCTTGGTTGTGTGAGATTTTCATGTTTTTGCCATTGTCACTCAACTAGAAGCTTAATTCATCCACAACTCACTCATTAGTGGATGGATTTCTGATTTTCTTGTTGCTGCTTACTCCCCTCACCATCACGATCATTCCTATACTTTCAATTTTACATTCTACTGCTGATTTCGTTCGATGGCAAGAGTTCACCAAATTCGGCCTCTTCGTGATTCTTCTACGGCGTTTTGCGTCAAATTAGCTTCGTTATTCTGCTCCTTGTAGTGTTTAATCACCGTTCACGACTCCAATTTCGCATTACTCAGCTCGATTTTGGAAGATTCAAAATTGGTACGAAGGAGGATAGCGATCCCCAATTTTCGATTCATCAATTTCAGGCTGTTTTGGATGATTGCTTTCAGTTTTCAGATCCTTGCATCAGTTATTCATCATCTACGAAGCCAATTTCACAATCTAGCAGCCGGTTCATCGTGTATTTGATTCGGGCCGTCAAGAACAAGCTCGGGCCGAAAATTCCAGCAAGTTTGGGCTCGATTTTCTGGTCGGTTTCAACTAAAATCAATGAGAGGTGAGTTTAATTTCAGTTTGCTACTGCCGATTCGTCATTTTTGTGATTCGGGCCAAGAAGAATAATTTCGGGCTTTGTGATTTCTGGATTATTTGTTCGGTTTTCTTTCGTACCCCTGGTCGTAATTGGCTACATCATGTATGTAAGCTTAACTTCTGTTTTCATCTGTGGATTCCAGCAATCGAGCCCCACATTGCAAGCCTGGAGTATTTGTGAAATACAGAATTCTTTCACGTATTGACATTAGTCTTGGTTGATTATTATACTATTTTCCAGTTGTTATATATACTTGAATTAAGCTGCTTGGTATGAATGCTCTGCTGGTTGCTTCAATATGGTTGTAATTTTCGATTGTTTAATGCAAATTGGAGCTGCCTGGTTGATGAGATTAAGGTGGCTGCTCTGGAGATCAATTTATTATTTGAGCTGCTTGTTATTTGATCTGCTCGTAGCTTGAAGTAATTCAATTAACTCCATTGATTGTTGTATAGAGAATTACTTAGTGCTGCTTGCTTGGCTTTGGAATGGTGAAATCATTATTGAGCTGCTTGCTTGCTATTATATCATTCCATTGAATACCTTAGTGAGAATTAGCTTCAGCTATCTGCTTGGGTTACTTTTGAATCAAGGCGTTTTTCTTTGCTATTGTTTGTGAGATTTAAGGTGGCTGCTTCTTGGTTGCTTTTATTTGAGACGATTGTTGATAATGGAGTTCTCACGAATTAATTACGGCAAATCTGCCTGCTTCTTAATCGCTATAATTTGAACTGATTGCTTATAGTGGAGTTCTCTAGCTCGAGAAACACGAGTTGATTAACTATTTTTAAGCTGTTAATTTTAGATGGAGTTTTCGGGGAAATCATATTGCTCGAAGTGGCCTTTTTCCGAGTTGAATTATTGTTCAACGAATATCTTATTGCTCGAAGTGGTTTTTCCGAGTTGGTTATTGTTCGACCAATATCTTGTTTTTAGATCGATATCAAACTTTCGAGAGAATCGAGTTTTCAGTTCGAAATTAAAACAGTACGAAAAGCTAAAGTATAAAGCAGCTAAACATGGGAGCAAGAAGCACTAATCCTTCAGCTCGGACTATGCAGCTCGGTCTATGCGATTATCTCCGTTCTGCTCGGACAAACCCTGTAATCAAATATTGAGATCGGAATATCTCGATCAAAATTTATATACACATCGGATTTATTTCAGAAAAGAGCAAAACGCTCTACAAAAAAGAGCAAGACACTCTATAAAAAAGTCTACAAAAAAGAGCAAGACACTCTATAAAAAGTCTATAAAAAAGAGCAAGACACTCTATAAAAAGTCTATAAAAAAGAGCAAGACACTCTATAAAAAAGTCTATAAAAAAGAGCAAGATTCTCTATAAAAAGTCTATAAAAAAGAGCAAGACACTCTATAAAAAGTCTATAAAAAAGAGCAAGACACTCTATAAAAAAGTCTATAAAAAGAGCAAGACGCTCTATAAAAAGTCTATAAAAAAGAGCAAGACGCTCTATAAAAAAGTCTATAAAAAAGAGCAAGACGCTCTATAAAAAAGTCTATAAAAAAGAGCAAGACGCTCTATAAAAAAATCTATAAAAAAGAGCAAGACGCTCTATAAAAAAGTCTATAAAAAAAAGCAAGATGCTCTATAAAAAAGATAAAAATGTCTCGACCGAGGGTGCAAGCTCTCGCTATGACCCTTCCTCGATAAAATCATGTTCAAGAATAAAAATTGACCGAGGGTGCAAGCTCTCGCTATGACCCTTCCTCGATAAAATCATGTTCAAGAATAAAAATCGACCGAGGGTGCAAGCTCTCGCTATGACCTTTCTTCGATAAAGACTTGTTCAAAAATAAAAATCGACCGAGGGTGCAAGCTCTCGCTATGACCCTTCCTCGATAAAGACTTGTTCAAAAATAAATGTCTCGACTGAGGGTGAAAGCTGTTGCTATGCCCCTCACTTCGATAAAGACTTGTGTAGAAGATCAAGAGTGAAAGTTGTTGCTATGACTCTTGTGTAAAATCAAAATTGTCTCGACCAAGAGTGAAAGCTGTTGCTATGACTCTAGGCTCGAAAAAGACTTAATGGAAAATTTGAGTAAAACCATTTATTTGGTATAAACTCAGTGCTCGAAAATATCTAAGAGTAAGGGTAATATCTGTGATAAAATTCTTTGCTAAAAAACGGCTTAATATAAAAGGATAAATAGCATATTGGGCCCCTCAGCTTTGAAGAAGTGACTTTCCAGTTTGAAAGCAACATATTTTATTAAGCGTCTCTCAACGATATATACTCTTTTTCCCTTGCTCGGTTTTTATCCCCCTGGGTTTTTCCGAGTAAGGTTTTTAATGAGGTATACCCGACGCATCCAGATTTCAAGATCGATCAGTACCTCGGTCTAATATTTACTTCATCGAGCTTCAGTTACACTTGCGCTCGAGAAGTGGGGGAGTATTGATGAGGGGTAAACTGCCGTGGAATGGACTCTCTGTTGGAGGAATTGATTCTTTACTATTACTATTCATTATTTGAAGCAGTTCGGCATTTTGAGGCTTCTCTAAAAGATGTGCACTCTTTTTCCCTTCGCTCGGATTTTATCCCACTGGGTTTTTCCGAGTAAGGTTTTTAACGAGGCATATCCAACTCAAGACTGTCCAAGGCCTGTTCTCTACTATCTGTTTCTCCGAACTTCAAATATTGCAGTTCCTGGTGAATCATCGAAGTGAATCTCTCAGGTCGAAAACTTCACCCTTCTATTTTTGGGGTGCTTCAGTATTTCGAGGCCCCTCCAAAGAAGATGTGCACTCTTTTTCCCTAGCTCGGATTTTGTCCCACTGGGTTTTTCCGGACTAGGTTTTTAACGAGGCATGTCCGAAACATTAAGAAATCAAAGTCTTTCGCCGTGGCGCTGTGTTTACTTCTCCGAGCTTCAGCTTCACTTACGCTCGAGAAGTGGGGGAGTATTGATGAGGGGTATTTCGCATACGCCACTTTAAGAAGTACCTTCTGCTCGAGGTCGGCCTCGATCCCGACCAGAATGGTATTCTCCGACCAGAAGAACATGGTTTTCCAATCAAGCCTGGTTGATAGCTCTAGATCGAGTACTTCGACCTTCTTCCCGATCTACTCGTCTCCTCGGAATTACTGTGGGGCCGACCTACAGCTTTATACAGCTGGCCGAGAGGTATTCTCCTACGGATGGTCTAGCTAGCTCATTACTGTTCCTATAAATACACGGCGCATTTATGACATCAAGGGACGGCACAACTTCCAAGGAATACCCTCTGCTCGGACCTATCGTTCGGACTAGAAATTAGCTTGTATTCTCTTTGTATTTAGTCTTTCTAGTAGTACGGCATCCCGTAATGCTCGGGTAGACCCGCTTTGTAATTTGTATTCGAACACCGATATTAATATACAGTTTTCACACGCTCGATTCATATATTGTTATACTCTACTTTCCTTATTGAACTCAAACGAAAAACGGCATAATCAACTCAGATTGTGTTCTTTTATAGAGTCATTCCCTTCACTCATGTCACGGACTTTGTCCCACATCTCTTTAGCTGTTTTGCAGTGTTTGACCTTATCAAACCTTTCATTGTCGAGTGCTTTTGTCATGATGAAGATTCCAACTTTGTCGAGATTCTTCAACTTGATTTCATCAGGTGACATCTCTGATCTGTCTTTATCAATGACCGTATCTACGCCGTCAATTTTGATTGTCTTGGTAACTCTTATTGGACCTTGTGTTATGCACGTGTACATATTGACATTGTAAGCAGCAAGGAAAATTTCCATGCGTATTTTCCAGTCCTCAAAGCTCATACCGCCTATGTGGGGAACTAGGCTGATACAATCCATTTTTCAAAAAGTTTTTGTTTTTCAAAAAGATGCTCTTTTGAAAACTTTTGAAAACCTTTGAAAAAAAAACACACTAGGATCAAACTCGTTGATCAGGAAAATGATTCAGATGAACCACCTGCTCTGATACCACTTGTTGATCCCAAGTAGTCAGATGAGGTCTAGAGGGGGGGGGGGGTGAATAGAACTCTAAATATTTATCTTTTAAAAATCTCTAACTTTTCTGTCAGCAGACTAAGCTGATCAGTAATCGTAAGTTGACTATGCTGATCTCGCACAAAGCTTTGAACAGCAGTGTTGACCACTCTTCTGATTTCACTCAGCTAATTTTATCAAAATCAGAGTTTTAAATTAACTAACTTGCAGCGGATATTTCTAGTGTTTTTCACAAGTAGTTTTCTTAACTTTGAAAAAGTTTTATCCCCAGTTTTATGAACTCCTTTTAAAAACCTTTTCAAACAGTTAACTTTTTGTGTTAAAGTATGCTCTTTGAAATATGCAGAAAATAATGCAAGTATAACACAAAGGATTTTTATAGTGGTTATATGGATGTAAATCCTTTAGTCCACTCTTCCAAGTCACTTACAATATGCTATAAACACACAGTTTACAATATACTCTGCTTGCGCCAATCAACAAATGAAAAGGCCACAAGTGCGTTACAGGAAATCACAATGAAGTCCTATACTACGAAGCTTTATCACTCACAAAGATGGATAACAGCTCCTCACAACACGGTTCTCACAAAATCACTCAGATTTTATATGTATATTCTTTTTCTCTCTATTCTGCTTCGTCAACAGATGACTCGGCTGATGAGTGTTCTGTTCTTGAGTTTGAGACTTAGAAGATTTCTGCTTCAGAAATTTTGCTCTCAAAATGTGTTGTGTCTCCTTCTTCAACTCTTGAACTGAACTATTTATACTTGAGATTTGAAAATCTGCCCGTTGAGAGATCGACAGGTGTCCAAATCCTCGAGTACTGGTCCTTTCTGCAGAAACGGCTACCTGCGACTGAGCACTGTACACTCTGCTGTACCTTCTGTCAGTTCGCATTAAATGCACCAAGTTGATACGAGGTTTCTCTTCAATCATTTGTCATAAATACCCTTCCTCTTCAGCATTTATTACTCCAAGTGCATTTTTTACCGTTGCACTAACTTCTGATCTACTTCCACTCTGCTGATCGAAGTCACTCGTCTGATGTGTACTCGGCTGATCCAAAGTTGAACTAATCTGAATTGAGTCGGCGGATAGTCCACCAGTCTGATTCCTTCTTCAGCAACAAATCAGTAGTCTTCTGGACCATATTTGACTAGTCTGAATTAATTCTTCCTTGGTCAAATATCTTCTAAGGTTTGTACTAAGTTTCCTACTTAGCTGATGACTTTTGGAAATCATCAAAACCTCCCTTCACTTCAAAGTCTTCATCTTTATCCAACAGAGGAGGAGGCCCAGATCATCGATCGACGATCGACTAGAAGATTCTCTGAAAGGGATATTGAGAGGATGGTGGAAGAGCGAGTGGAACAAAGGCTTTTGACATTGAGACAACCTTGGCCTCGTTCCCGAGAAATCCAGGATAGTATAGCTGCCTGTTCCCCATTCTGCCTAGAAATTAGGGAAGCACAGGCTTCTGGGCCTTTACCTGCTCGACTCCCCAGATATGATGGAACTGGTGATCCGACTGATTATATATTTGGTTTTACAAATATAATGAACTTATACGCTCATTCAGCAGAATACACGGTGAAATTGATGATCACTACCTTCGAGGGACTAGCACTGGACTGGTTCGGAACACAACCGCCTAACTCGATATTTAGCTTTAGAGAGTTATGCAATAAGTTAGAACAACAGTTTGCTAGTCAGAAACGACAAAAGCTCCCGATGAGCTATCTGGGAACTATTATCCAACAAATGGGGAATCCCTAAGAACTTGGTTAACAAGGTTCAATGTTGAACTATTGAAGATCGACTCCCCAAATATTGATTATATCATATCTATTCTATTCGATCTGACAAAAAATAGGCAATTCGGCAATGCCTTAAGTCGGAAACAGCCAAGAACCTTCGCAGAAATCATGACGTTGGCCTCCAAGTATATGACTCAAGAAGAGATGAACTCATTCAAAGATAAAAATAAGAGTAAAGCATCCACTTCAGGGTCTAGGAAACTTGAAAAACCCCCGATGCAAAGAGTCATGGATTACGATCGAATTTCCCAAAGGGGAAACGTATTCCAAAGGTTAGAATATAGCGGGAGTAACCCTGAGAAAAGACCTAATGTCTACCTCAGGCCTCGATCTCCGGAGAGGAATGTTAGAGATCAGGTGAGCTATGTGGAGTATACCAAACTGAACGCTCCAAGAGAGGATATTTTGGTGATACTGGAAAGAAGTAATCTGATTCCCCCAGCAAAAAGGATCACACAGGCAAAACCTGGGGCAAAGAACTATGATCTATTTTGTAGGTACCATCGAGCTCACGGTCATAGGACCGAGGATTGCTATCACTTAAAACAGGAGATTGAGAAATTAATTTAATAAGGCAAGTTGAACGAATTTGTGGATAGAACAGGTCGAAGAAGACAAAGGACACGGAGTCCAAGAAGGGGGGAACGGAATAGAAGTCCTCACGAAAGATCTCCTAGCAACCACGCACCACGTAGAAATGACCTCGATAACGACCATGTCAATGGTACCATACATGTAATCTCGGGCGGTCCAGCTGGGGGCGATAGTCGAAATGCAAGACGGAAGACAGCCCGATCTCTAGAAAAAGGAATTATAGTCTCTAAAGAAATATGGACGCTGGAAAATAAGAACTCTATCAAAGGGACTATCAGTTTCGATGAGAGTGAAGTCCTTAGAAATTTGAATTGGGACATTAACGAAGACCACCCCGATTTTCCAATGGTTGTCTCACTCAGAATCTCTGATTTTAATGTTAAAAGAATCCTGATCGACAACGGGACCTCGGCTAACATCATAGCCGTCGAATCTTTGAATCAAATGAATCTAGGAAAAATAATTCTCCAAAGAGTAGCCACGCCACTAGTAGGGTTTGGAGGATCGGAAATAGTTCCAGCAGGAACTATTAATTTAAGTGTAACCCTTGGGAACAAACCTCATCGAGTAGTAAAAATGATAAAGTTCTTAGTGGTGGAAACACCATTTGCCTATAACGCCATCTTAGGAAGACCGGCATTAAACCAATTCCGAGCAGTTGTTTCAACCTATCATCAGAAGATAAAATTCCCTACGATCTCTGGGGTCGGCGAAATAGTTAACGATAACTGTATGGCATGGGATTGTTATAATACGACACTATCTTTGAAAAGGAAAGTCGATCCATTAACACCGTCAAAAAGAAAAACGGTAGGATCTTCAGTGGAGAAATTTCAAGAGCCAGAATTGCCTGGTACGGAAAGGATCGATAAAAAGGGAAAAGAGCCCATAGATTTGACTTTACGCGCGCCTGAGCATAAAGAGGTTAAACTTATCGAGAATGATCCAACCAAAATCACTAGGATTGGAACGGAATTTTCTCGGCAAGGAGAAATCATGTTGATCAACTTCTTAAGGAAGAATATAGATGTATTTGCTTGGAGCTCGGAGGATATAGTGGGGATTGATCCGAGAATAATAACCCACTCTTTGAAAATAGATTCAAACGCAAAACCGATCAGGCAGAAGAAAAGAAACCACGGCCCTGTGAAAGACAAAATAATAAAAGCGGAGGTCAAGAGGCTTTTAATGTCTAAGCAGATAAGAGAAATACACTTTACTGAGTGGTTGTGCAATGTCGTGCTAGTCTCAAAGGGTGATAAGAAGGATAACAAATGGAGGATGTGTAACGATTTCACGAACTTAAACAAGTTATGTCCAAGAGATCCTTACCCTCTCCTAAGGATCGACCTATTAGTTACAGTATGATGGACGCATTCCAAGGTTTCTAAGGTTTTGCAATTTTCAGTATGGTTTTGCAATTTTCAATATGATGGACGCATTCCAAGGTTTCTACCAAATTTTCATGGACGAGAAAGATCAAGAAAAGACTGCCTTCATTACTGAACAGGGAGTATATTGTTTTGTAGTAATGCTGTTCGGACTGAGAAACGCCGGAGCAACCTATCAACGGTTGGTGAACTTGATGTTTAAAGAGTTAATAGGAGAAATAATGGAAGTGTATGTCGATGATATGCTGGTCAAAAGCATGAGCAAAGAAGACCACATTAAACACCTTGATCGTTGTTTTAAAATTTTAAGGAAGTATGGAATGAAGCTCAACCCCTTAAAATGCACCTTTGGGGCAAGATCTGGGAATTTCTTAGGTTACCTAGTTCATGAAAGAGGCATCGAGGCAAATCCGGAAAAAATACGTGCTATCACAGAAATGAAGCCTCCAAGAAATATTACCCAAGTGCAAAGCCTAGTAGGGAAAATTGTGGCCCTTAAGAGGTTCATATCAAGGTTGGCAGATAAATGTTTACCATTTTTTCAAACTTTGAGAAAAGCTAAGACCTTCGAATGGACCGAGGCCTGTGACCGTGCATTCGATCAACTGAAAGAATACCTGACGTCACCTCCACTACTCGCCAAACCTACAGAAGGACAGCCTCTTTACATATACATCGCTATCTCCGAGGCAGCAGTAAGCTCAGTTATGGTAAAAATTGAGGACTGGGAACACAAGCTAGTATATTATTTGAGTAAATTACTGCAAGGAGCTGAAAAGAATTATTTGGTGATCGAAAATTTTGCTTTGGCTTTTGTGACGTCAGCACGAAGATTACGACCCTATTTCCAAACATATAAAATCATCGTGCTTACCAATCAACCTTTGAGGCAAATTTTGTCAAAACCTGAAGCCTCGGGAAGATTAATCAAATGGGCCATAGAGTTGGGACAATATGAGATTGAATATAAACCACGAACGGTAATCAATGCTCAAGTACTTGCTGACTTCCTCCTAGAAACCCCAAGTCTGTCGGAGACGAGTCCTGAAATGACATCTGGAAATGATAATAACATTATGATTGTCGATAAAGTAGCATGGCTTATGCACGTCGATGGTGCATCAAGCAGAGATGGTGGAGGTGCAGGAATTAATTTACAAGGACCAAATGGTGAGGATATGAATTATGCCATCACTTTAGACTTCATGGTAACCAACAATGAAGCAGAGTATGAGGCTCTAATTGCGGGATTGGAAATGGCATTAGTAGCCAACATAAAAACTTTAAGCGTCTTAACGGATTCCGAGCTGATCCAGAGACAGATAAATGGACTGTATGAGGCCAAAGAATATAACATGATAAAATATCTGGCAAAGGTAAAAGAATTGACTGAAATATTTGACAAGTTTGAAATTCAAAATATACCCCGAGAAGAAAATCGATGGGCTGATCAGCTATCTAGATTTACGGGGACAAGGGATGGAAAGTCTAAGAGAGTGATTACGTGGTTGATCTTGAAAACCCCATCGATCGACCTTGACACCATTCCCATTACCGAAATAATGGACATCGACTTGGCAGCAGACAGTTGGATGACCCCCCTAGTCACCTATCTGGAAGATGGGTCGCTCCCTAGCGATAATAATGAAGCTAGGAGAATAAAATATCGAGCACCAAAATATGCCATTGAAAAGGGAAAACTCTACAGACGATCCATCTCTGGAATTCTGCTAATGTGTATTCCCGAGCACCAGACCCAGAGCATCCTTAAAAGTATCCATTAGGGAGAAGCAGGAAATCACATTGGGGCTCGAGCGCTTACACTCAAATGTTTGAGAACTGGGTACTATTGGCCAACAATGTACGCAGATGCGCAGGATTATGTAAAATATTGTCATTACTGCCAGGTGCATTCAAATATCATACATCAACCGGCAGAGATAATGCACTCAATTCCGATCTGTTGGCCTTTTGATCAGTGGGGTATTGATATAGTGGGACCATTTCCAATGGCCAGATCAAAAAAGAGTTATGTTCTGGTCGCTGTCGAGTATTTCAGCAAATGGATTGAATGTATAGCACTAGCTCGAATAACACAGTTCTAGATCATAAATTTTCTTTGGAAGAATATAGTCTGTCGCTTCGGAATCCCGAGGGTCTTGATTTCCGACAATGGGACCCAATTTGCTGGAAAACAGGTTCAAGAATGGTGCTCGAAGTTTGGGATACAGCAAAATTTTACGTCCGTCGGACATCCTCGAACAAATGGGCAAACTGAAGTAGCAAATCGAGAGATTATAAAATCCCTCGAGAAAAGGCTGGACGACGCCAAAGAAAAGTGGTTGGACGAGCTCCCTGGTGTCATTTGGGCTAACAGAACTACAATAAAAGCTTCTACCGGCGAAACACCTTTTAGCTTAGTCTATGGATCAGAAGCGGTTATCCTAGTTGAAGCACTTATCCCCAGCCCTAGAATTGAGTTGTACGATGAAGAATCAAATGATCAACTGAGAAGAGACGACGTCGATTTAAGTGAGAGCTTGAGAGAAAAAGCCAGTCTTCGTTTACAAGCAGCCAAATCCAACATGGAAAAGGCCTACAATCAAAGAGTGAGAATACGATCGTTCAAGGAAGGTGATTTGGTAGTTAAAAAGGTTGAGGTGTCGAAACATGTGGGTAAATTACAGCAAAATTGGGAAGGTCCATACGTAGTAACCGCAGTCGGCAAGAAGGGATCGTATAAAATAGCCCATATGGATGGAACCCCACTTCCTCGAACATGGAATGCAGTAAACCGCAGAAGATATTATGGCCGTTAATCTCGAAATAAGAGGTCTGGAAGATCAAATAGGATTTTACAAGAAGTTAGCTTATTTTTCATTCTTTAGTCTGTTTTGTTATTATCTTTTCGGACATCAAATTTACCTACGATTATAATAAAAGCTTTTGCTTATTTTTTCCATACATCGCATTCAAAAGACCATTGTCAAAATTCACTCTACAAAGGTTAAAACCAAAAATGGGTATAAAACCTAAGATAAAATCTTTGAGTAAAACCGACTGGATCGGTATAAACTCATCGATCTCCTAATGAGCGACCTACAAAGGTTAAAACCAAAAGTTGGTATAAAACCTAAGAAAAAATCTTTGAGTAAAAACCGATTGGGTCGGTATAAACTCATCGATCTCCTAATGAGCGAACTACAAAGGTTAAAACCAAAAAGTTGGAATAAAACCTAAGATAAAATCTTTGAGTAAAAACTGATTGGGTCGGTATAAACTCATCGATATCCTGATGAGCGACCTACACAGATTAAAAACCAAAAGTTGGTATAAAACCTAAGATAAAATATTTGAGTAAAACCGATTGGATCGGTATAAACTTATCGATCTTCTAACGAACGATCTACGCAAGTTAAAAACCAAAAGTTGGTATAAAACCTATGCAAGATAAAATCTTTGAGTAAAACCGATTGGGTCGGTATAAACTCATCAGTCGACATCATTCGATCTATTAAAAGGGAATTTAGTATAATAAGTAAAAGAAGAATTTTATTTATGTTCCTAAAACTATTACAAATGAGTAAAGTACTTTGGAAAAAAAAACAGATCTTCCTAATCGATCGACAACAAATCCTATTACATGCTAAATGAAAGTCATAATTGATACAGCTCGGTTGTCCGGTAGACTTGTAAAAAGCAATCTTACAAAGTCGATTCATCGACTAAGGCTGTTCAGGTTTGAAGAATGGCAGCACGAATAGTGGGCTTCTGTTTTTATTTATCTCCACGCAATTCCCAGAATTCTTGCTACCAGCTACAGCCACTAGACGAAGACAACCGCCTTTGAGTTCCGTGATTATGACCACAAAGTTCGGAATCAGAGAGAGCTTTGTGAGATCATAATTTTGCGTCGGTCGGTGGTGGTCAGCATTCTCGATCATCCCTTCTAGTTTTAATGAACTGACCAGCTTTCCACCGACCACGGAACTATTAGATCGGAATGCCACCGTACCGACCCTTACCCATTTGCACAGGATGGTCGATATATGATAGACACTCTGACCGATCCCCTTTTGTAGGGATCGAAGACTTCATGGTTTTTGAGAAGTCACCATTTTCTGATTCCGCCCATACCGAGTCGACGTAATTAACAAATTGTTGATTTTCTGAGTTAGGTGGACGACCACCATTTTGAGAAAAAAAGGGAGTACATTGTTTGAAAAAGAAATTTAACTTTTAAGGGTAAATGAATAAAAGGTAAAGGATTCCTTTTATAGATAAGAGGGTAAAAATCCAACGGTGAAAATCATATCCAATCAACGGCAACGACGTGATATCGGGAATTACGTTACGTAGTCATAACTACAAGCCTTAAATACAGGAGTTGAATTAAATGCACTATTTGGTTGGTCGATAAAAGTCATATATTAGATCGATGTAAAGATACAAAGACTATCATAACAAAATTAATATTACATATCAAATATTCCTATCTGAACAAAGGCATCGATCGACACGCTAGCAGTTATACCTACAAAATATCAACGAAGGAATTTATCTTCACTAAACAAACACTTCAGAGCTTCCTCGGAACGGTCATCTTTTCTTCTACTTTGAGAACAGTGACGAGAAACTAATGTTCAGGCATTCTTCTTCGGGTCGACATCTGTCGATCATTGAGGGAAGAATACGTGTTACGAGATTCGTCCGACCACCACCTCGAAAAAGCTGATGCTTTTCCTTTACAAAGTAAAATAGGGATCAGAAGGATCTCATGCATGGCATCGTCGACCTGTTAGAAACAAGTTGATTTCGATAAACCAAGAATCCAGCTTTCCTCTGATCTCGACCTCTACCATATGGCGTAATTTATGGTTGACTAATCCCCAGTTACGAGATTCGTCCGACCATCACCATGTAAGATGGAGATTCCATTTTTCCAATTCATCCCATACCAAGTCAGGAATTCATCATTCGTTGAAGTAACACATTTTGGTGGTCGACAATGGTTATACCAATAAAAATTCTTCTTCAACAACTTCATTTTTGTGAGATGGAGAAGCATGGAATGACCTTTTTATAGGCAGGAGATAAAGGATCCAATGGTGTTGCATTGAGATCCTATCAACGGTCCAGATTAAATAAATTAACAAGTTGATTCGCAGGGTCAGATATACGTTCGATTATTACCATAGAATCAAAAGTGCAAGACCACAGATGAACAAGTCAAAAGTAACTGATTTTATTGAGATTTTTCAGAATCATTACATTTGACAAATACAGTCGATCAATTATAAAAGGAAAAAGTACATTCGTTCTTGAAATCCAACTACAGTTGTTACAAATACTAGCCTACTACGCTGCTCCTCCAATCCGACGTACTCCTTATTCTTGGACTCTTGTCACTGCATTGGAGAAGATTGGCAAATATACTTCACCAGACCTTAACAAAGTATCCTCCTTGGTCGGAGAGCATACCTGACACAGGGGATACCATCATTTTAATGAACTAACCAGCTCTCGTCTCTCATGGAAAAATTCGGTTAATATCTCCACCATAGTCGAAATGCCATAAATGCCAAATTGAAATGTTTAATGAAGACATGTTATTTCCCTTTTTTATGTTTCCTACTTCTCAAAAGAGTTAATTATAGTGTGGGAAATTATCAATTAATGAACAGACATGTGAAACGTCCTACACCTACGGTTACGGCACAACTACCAAGATGACTTTTCCTCACCCAAGAAGATAGATAACGGTTATTTTGGCAATCAGATCGAAACGACGTATTATTCTACATATAAACGATTGAGACAACGAACTGCTCTATTCAAGACAAAAAAGAGTTTGTTATATTACATTTCTCCTTCCAAAAAAAAAAAAAAAAAAAAGAGAGAAAGACCCTTGCCTATTGTTCGAGAGCATGATCGGGACTCGTCTGATAAGCAAGATAGGTCATCATTTCTTTCGTACGTTGCTTATATCCGAGAGAGAAACCCCTGTCAAACTCTTGCTTTTTACTCTGGTCGATCTGGGACTTAGTAGCCTCTTCTAGATTCCTTTTCAATTGAAGAAGGTCTTCTTTTTCCTTTGTAAGCTGCTCCTTATCGGACACCAAGCTGCTATTTGCTCGCGCAAGTTCTTCCTTCTCTTTAGAAAGCTTTTCAGTAGCACCTCAGTCATCAGCAATCGATGAGCAGCAGCGATTGTGTTCATTCGTTCAAGAGACTCTTCTCGAGAAAAATAAGACTCATCATTTTGTATCCCAAGCTGAAGAACTTCATGCTTGGCCTATTATGGAAGAATAAGAATTAGGAACTTCAAAAGCTAGAAGATAAAAGATCTCTATTGAAACAATACTCACCATCTCCAAACGCTTGAAAATGGACTGAACAAGACGCAAAGAAGAATGATTCTTCAGTTTATCAAGCTCCTTGGGCAGAATTGTACCCATTCCTAGATTCCAAGATACCCCATCAGGCTCGAGGGATGTTGGAATGCATGCATCAAAGGAAACCCCATCAGATCGACTCATCTCAAAGTCAGTTATTTCTTCGACCTGCTCCTTAAAAGGACGATCGTCTAGAAGAGACGGATCGTCCATAGAATTCTGGAAACCAGAGTGGCTGGGACCAGACCCAGTTTTAGATATATCTTGAGGAATAGTGGGAGGAGAGATAACTTGGGTATTTTGAGAAGTTGAAACGACAATATTAGAGCGCAAAGGGGCAAAGAGAGACTCAGGAATATCTTCCACAGGTCCCCTCATTTGCAAAGTTGGCTCAACCTCAGGGTTTGGAAGAGTAATTACAACCTGCTGAGAATCTTCTTGACCTGAGGTTTGATTTGTTGTGGCATCTCGATCGGAAGGGGGACGCTCATCCATTGTTTGGTCGACGAGAGGAGGAGAAGTAGCTCGAGACTCTTCGTTTGTTGTTTGGTCGACAAGAGGAGGAGAAGTTGCTCGAGACTCCTTGTTCTGTTAAGCCTCCAGAATATTTGGATCAACCAATGGACTACGGATCGGAGCCCGTGAAGGTCCCGTAGAAGAATCCATTGTTTCCTTCGCCGGAGAGGGAATATTCATCACTATTTTTGGAATTCCTCCTGAAGAGGACGACACTGGGTCGGATTGAGGCATGGCTTCCCGAGAAGGAGCTCCTCCCTGGGAGGATGGCTGATGCGAACTCTCCGTTCGGGTTTTCTTCTTCGGAGTATCTCGTCGGGATAGACCCCGTAGAGATTGTTTTGTGGCTCCAGAAAAAAGATTGGAACTCATGGTCAAAAAACCAGAAAGTCTTGTGAATTATCGAACTATAGCTCCGATCTACAACACAGAAATTTTATAATGCAAGTGGGGACGCGCGGTAAAACTTCAAGGATTTTACCTTTATATATAGTAAAGGAAATGACAATTATGTCCTCAATCCTTGGCGCGCACAGTAAAATTTCAAATAAATGTCAGAATGGATCATCAATTGCGTACTACGATCATCAAAACGACAAAGAATATTCCGATGAAGACCAATATACCATTGAAAATCATATATATCAACCGAGGGATTTTACATCAACTATATTTACAAACTTTGCAAGTTCCACTAAATAAAGTGACAAAAATTACAAGGATCAAAGAAGAAAACAAATGAAATCCTAAATCTTGAAGACGACCTAAGATGGGGAGCTGACTTCCTTCGAGGACAACCTTTCCTCATCTTCCTTCTCTCCTTCGTCGGCATGATCTCCTTCAATGTGCTCTTCGTTATCCTCGTCTTCCTCTTCACCTGCTCGATCTTCCACGACGTCCTCTATTAACTCCAAGTCGGGTGCGGGCACGGGAAACGGAGTTCCGTACTCAGCCACTAAATGAGCTAAAGGATGATCACTATACTCAACAGAAGGCAAGCAATCAAGAGGATAGTCTCGGAGTTTTCAATCCTTTTCGATAGCCATAGTTTCGCGATATTCATTGCGCCTATCAGGAATCTGCCCAGACTCGATTAATTGATCGACCCCCTTATAGAATGAGCTCAAGAGCAGACCTCCAATTTTTTGATGAATTATGGCAGTATGCACTGGAGAATCAAGAAACTCTCGGACGATGGGTTCAACGTCCGGAGAGTGATGTCCGTCTATAACCTTATCTAAACTGGAATCATCTTCCTTAGCCGCGAGTTGTGATCGAAGTGATGCTATCTTCGACTCCAGTTTACTAACCACAGTGGCGTGCGAAAGTCGTTGCTCATCCATTTCTCGATTCAGTAGGTCGACCTATGCCTGGTATCGACTAGCATCCGTCATCATATTGATAATATGAGGATTGTCAGTCTCTAAGTTTGGATTGGCACTAGGAGCAGACTGAGTTTCAGCAGATTGGCGAGAATTATCGACCAGAGCAAGTTGATCTTCAAGCTCCTTGACTCTGGCAGTTAAAATATTGTTGCTTTCTTCAACAAACTTGCATTGTTCTCTATGCAATGCCATATCATACATTGCGGACACCAAAGCATTACCAGTCTGTGGCAAGAACGAGTTGTCTAAATAAAAAATGAAGTAAAATATTGAGATTTGTTAAAAGAACAAACATAATTATAATATATTACCATTTCGTGGGCATGAGCAGCCCTTGCCAACTGGTCAAGAGGTTTTTTCGTGACAGTCCACTGTACATCTTTGACAAAGGTCGAAGATAGGAGAAGTCGAATTGATTTATCAATGACATTCTCCTTATCATCGGTCAACAATGAATCCTTCTCGGAATAACCAGCCGCCCGTTTTCCTTGAAGATGACTCTCGATCATGTCAATCAGAGAAGCTTTATGGCTTGTATCTCCGACATGAGTGAAATACTCTCCTTCTTTGTCAAAGAACTGATTTCTTCTTTTAGCATCAGGGCCAGTAGGATTACGCTCCGGCTAACTTTTACAGCCCAGGATACCAAATTTTTCCCTGAGGTACTTGGGTGGATAACCGCGGCCTGGGCAAGAACTTGTCGACTGTATATCCGTTGAAGTTTGACCAGATGAGGGAGGGGCTACTCGGATAGGATCTGCATTCTTTAACGAGTCTTCCTCGATATCCTCCAGATCCTGGTGTTGGTCTCTTCTCCTTTTTCTGGATTGTTTCTGCTCTATTGGAACTTTTCCCGACGACTTTTTCGAATTTGAAAGGACAGTTTTTCCAACCACAGAAAAATGGCAGTTCTCGACCATGGAAGCTACAATATAAGATCGATAAACATTAGTGGACAACAAACATATAGATCATTTTCTAAGGATAAGATAACTATTAGTAAAATCTTACCTAGGGATCGATCGTCCGATGGGATGGGAAAATCCAAAGAACTCAGTCCAGCCTTGCGAAGGAAGATTTCTCCAATCAAATAAGCTGATTGATACTTATTTGATTTCATCTCCTCGATCAAATCAGACGAAAATTGGTCGTCTGGGACCCTCTCACCAGTCACCTTTTGACCGCCATACACCCAAGATTGATTATATCCCCAGTCATGAGTGAACTCTTCAATTTCTCCGTTCTCGAGGATACGCAAGGTCGGAGCCCTAACGAAAAAAAAGTTCGACTTCCACTCCGTACTGTTGCTCGAAATGGCATTTTCAAGAACGGCAAACCCAGGTCTTTGGCTAACATAATAATGGCCTCTATTGGAGGAGGTCGATATGGAAAGTCGAAAAAAATGAAGAAAATTACGAAATGAGGGCTGCAGACCTCGTGCAACCATCAAAACAGAAAATGCCATCATAAAGGCAATGGCATTTGGTACAATTTGGGTTAAAGAGACAAAGAAAATCTCTAAAAATTGACGAAGGATCGGAGAAAGGGGAAAACGGAGCCCATGTTCAAAATGAGACGTATAGAAAGCTCGACAATTAGGGGGAGGGGTGTTGACTCTTTCCTCGGGGGAAAGAATAATGATTTCAAAATCCAAAGGGAAATAACGACCGTATTCTCTTTTCAAAGTGGACAAATCTTCTTCTTTCCATCGAGAAGGAAAGAACTCGACAGGAGCGGAAATTTGAGGTTGGGCAGTTTTGGATTTTTTGGATGCCCTGGCCATCATTTCCTCCTCTGGAACGATCTCAACCACCAAACTATCAACCTCTTTCTCTTCATAGTCTCTGATTTCTTCTGCTTGTACGTCGTCTGCTACTTCCTCTTCAGAAGAAATGACTTCAGGTTTAGAGGTGTTAGGTGGTACTTGTTCTCCTTCATTTTGGATTGAGGAATGGGGATTCTGCGAAGTCGAGGCCATTGGTTCTTGAAGTAACGTGCTCGATGAAGTAAATGGCAAGATTATCGATTTAAACTTTTACTGCAAGAAGATCTAAATATCTGGGGTAAAAAGTAAAAAGATCCCGCTAATTTCGACTATATATATGTGCGGTGAAAAGACGGATCAACCCCTTTGCGTCTCTTCAGCTTCCCGCCAAATTATGAAAAGACTTTATGATTGTCTGACACACGTTACCAAAATACGTGTCTCTACCTGGAAGGTTCAGATGGATATGCACTATTTTTCCCTTGTTCGGTTTTTATCCCATAAAGGGTTTTTCCGAACCAGGTTTTTAACGAGGCATATGTCATAAACAGTGAAAGGATCAACGCGACAACTATATTTACTTCTACGAGCTCCAGCTATGATTACGCTCGAGAAGTGAGGGAGTACTGATGGGGGCTATTTTAGACATATAACGGAGTAGAGCTTTCCGAGGAGAGTCAAGATCGAACCGACCTGTGAAGACCGCAAGATCGGCTCGACCCGCCCAAGTATATCTGATCGACCTGAAGACCGATCCTGAAGATTTATTGGGCCATGCAGTACTCCTAAGCCAAGCAGGATTCCTAGGCCTAATAGGACTCCTAGTCACAATAGGATTAGTCAATTATTATAAATACTAAGTTCTACATTGTATGAAGGATCCAGATTTTAACCTATCAATAATACTACACTTGTTTCGCCTCTAATATACTTGTTCTTACGTGTTTTACATTATTCTTGAGTTGCGTCATCCTGAGTACTTTGACCAAACCCCGAGTATAAAGTTGTTCCTTTAATAATATACTGAGATCAACCCAAAGACCAAATCAGGCTAAATCAACCTCGGAAAGTTTCCTCGGTGGCCTGAGCTCAGCGATAGCTCTGATTTTTCAGGATTTGCCTCGATACCTCGTTCGTGGACCAAGTAGCCAAGAAACTTCCCCGATCTCACACCAATGGTGCAATTTGCTGGATTCAAGTTCGTCCCGTACTTTCTCAAGATCGTGAAACATCTATCGAGGTGCTTGATGTGGTCTTCCTCGGTCATGCTCTTTACGAGCATATCATCGACATATAATTCCATAATTTCCCCGATTAAGTCTTTGAACATCATGTTCACAAGTCTTTCATACGTCGCTCCTGCGTTCCGCAGTCCAAAAGGCATCACGATGAAACAATACACTCTGCGCTCGGTGATGAAGGCGGTTTTGTCCTGATCCCTTTCATTCATAAAGATTTGATAGAAACCTTGGAAGGCATCCATCATGCTAAAAAAGATAAACCCAGCAGTCGAATCGACTAGCATATCGATCTGAAGTAAGGGATAAGGATCTCTCGGGCACAATTTATTCAAGTCCGTAAAGTCATTACACATTCTCCATTTGTTGTCTACCTTGTCTCCTTTTGATACTAACACAACATTGCAAAGCCATTCAATAAATGTTATCTCTCTGATTTATCCGGCGGCTAACAGTCTATCTACTTCGGCGTTAATGATCTTATCTTTTTCCTGACCATGATTCCTTTTCTTTTGCCTAACCGACTTTGCCTTTGGGTCAATATTTAGCGAGTGAGTAATAACTCGTGGGTCAATTCCCACAATATCGTCGGAGCTCAAAGCAAATACATCGGCATTATTTTTCAAAAACTCGATCAACATTGTCTCCATTCCCTGACTCAGCTCGGTTCCGATCCTGGTGAACTTTTCGGGAGAGCCAGGAACGAGCGTCACCTGTTTATGATTCGGAGGCCGCACACTCATATCGATCTCCTTTCCCTTTTTCCCCTGTAACTTTTTGCAATCTGGCAGATGGAGATCAGATACTGAGAATACCTTTTCATCGACCAACTTTTGTTTTGCAGGTATCAAGGGCTCAACTTTTTGCTTAATGGTTAGGGATGTGTTGTAACATTCCCATGCCATGCACTGATCATTTCTCATCTCTCCGACTCCCGCTAAATGTGGAAATTTGACCTTCTAATGGTAAGTTGACACGACCGCCTTGAAGATGTTTAGCGCCGGTCTTCCTAAGATAGCAGTGTAGGCAAACGGAGTGCTTACTACCAGAAAATTGACCATCTTTGTTACATCCTTTGGCTTCCTCCCCAAAGTGGTGCTCAAAAGGATGGTTCCGAGAGGGACAATTTTGGAACCGCCAAAACCAATAAGCGAAGTAGATACCTGATCCAGACGCGGATGCTACAAATTCATACGATCCAGGGCTTCTGAGGAGATTATGTTCGCTGAGCTGCCATTGTCGATCAACACCCTTTTGACCTCGAAGTTCGCAATTTTGAGGGTCAAGACCATCGAGAAATCAGGGTCATCCTCATTCGTATCCCAAGTTACCTCGCGCGGCCTATCAGCCTCGGAAAAACTAATGACATGATTTATCGACGAGCGCGGCTCCAAGGACATAATTTTATTTCCGGTCGAGACACATGTCTTTATCGACCTCGCTGTCTTTTTCCTCGCATTTCTGTTGTCCCCACCTACAGGTCCGCCAGCGATCACGTTGGAAGATTTAGTAGGTGCCAAGCTCGATCCTACCCAACTTTTTAAGGCCAAGAAAGATATGGCTCCATAATCCAAATCTAAGGATCCCAAAGTCTCTAAGGATGTCCTAAAGGCTTCCAAAGCCGACCGTGGTAAAACCAAGGCTGGTTCTTTATTGAACTCCAAACCTATCCGGCTCGAGAAAGAGCCAGTTATACAAGTAGTGGATTCCCCAACTGGAGCGAAAACCAGTTCTGAAGTAATAAAGCAGGACAATAAAAGTCCTAACGAGCAAGTCGGTTCTGGCGGCTCTTCGCTTGCTTCGAATAAGAGATCCCGTCCGGAGGATCTCATTTCGACCCAGACATTAATCCAAATGGTCGGGGAGAAGAATTTGTTGGGTGAAAACATTTTGGCTTATGAGGCTGCTAAGAACGTCGTTCTCGAGCCTCCAAATAAAAAGGTCAAAATAGATGACCCTTCCGGAAAGGTCAAAATAAATGACCCTTTCGTTGATAGGAAGATGCCTAGTCCGTCGGGTAAGAATCTAGAGGCTTCCAGCTCTGTCTCCGATGTCACTCGCACATTGAGTGCAATTTTTGAGGAGATGAAAAATAAGGCCGTGGTTGGGGGCGTGCTTCCGAACTGTTGGGATATTGCCCTGAGTAGTATTCAGGTAGCCGAGCAGGAACAACTAAGAGAAAAAAGTGCTAGGGAAATTATGCAGTCGAGCCCCGACCTACTTACTCAAGTGAGCCTTGCATATTTTTTTTTTATAATCTCTTTTCTGCAATCCCACGTAGGTCGGACAACATCTTTTCAATCTCGGACTGCAAGTTGAGCTGGAGGCCGAGTAACGTGCTGCCGTAGTCCTTGACCTGGAGAAACAAAAGGTTGCTTTGCAGTGGTGTCTCGAGGAAGCTAAAGCTATCGAGCAGAAGCTGGCCTCTGAGAAGAAGAAGGCTGTAAAGCAGAAAGAGAGCCAAGTCCATGAGGAATTGAGCAAGGAGTTGGTCAAGCCGAGGTCCATCGTAGAGCAAGAGAAGAAGGACTCCGAGCGTCGGGAGCAGGAGGCATATAATAGAGGGTACGAAGCCTGCAGCGCCAAGCTCCGAAAGATTCTAGCTGAGAATAAGCTTATCTAGAGATTCAGCTTTTGTTGTAATTTTATTCTTCCTGCTCGTTTCATTGTTGTAACTTTACCTTTTCCTTTCTGTACCGTCATTTGTTAAGGACAAATAAATTCTATCTTCCTTATGATCAAATATTGCTGTATTTTTGCTCGGATATTTTATTTGCTTAAAACTTCTTAAATCCAAGTTGTTCGAGATCTTGCACGCATGCACGTATCTCATCGTGAAAATTAAAAAAACCCTGAAAATTCCCACTCGAGTTGTGATTAGCTGAATTTCCGACCTCGAAAGAAGGATGGAAATATGCCTGCATCAAAGTTATGACCGAGTCATAGTATTCCCACATTTTTAGCAAAGTTCCAAAGTTAATCTGACCAAACAGTACCTAATCCTCGGGAAGCGGAATAGTCACCCGTGATAAATGCCTTAATCTGGGCCGTTAAATTTTGTTGAATAATGACCGTCAATCTTCCAATCCTCTTAGTATATAAGGAGTACTTTGCTCAGTTAAAAAATTTCACTCTGCTGTATGAAAATGGGTTATCCGAGGACCATGCTCGGGGTTTTCCTTCTTTCCGTTCAAGTCTTTGAAATTCGACTTCGTATTTTCTTTCGAGCTCACAAACATTTTACTTCTTTCTTTGGTATGGGTGGAATCGGAAAAATGGGGGCCTCTCAAATACCGAGGGGTCTCAGATCCCTGAAAATGGGATCTCCCTTCGGAATACCGACAAATGGCCGACCCTTGCTTGGGCATTTTGGGCAGGGTTAACATTGCAGATTTTGAAGGGTCCTTCCGAGGGCGGAAAGCTGGACAGTCCATTAAAAAGGAAGATCGATCTCGAGCACCAGCTTCTTTAAGGATTTCCTTGAAGAGTGGTGGCTTTAGGTTGAGCTTTCGGATCTTAAAATGACGACTGGCCGCTTTACCTACTGCCTCGGGGAAGTGATCGGGCTCAGCTGGTGGCAAGAATCCTGGAAAGGCGTATGGAGATAAACAGAAACAGAAGTCTGTAATTCATACTGCCTCACTTCAAACCCAGATATCATCAGACGATAAACCGAACTGGCTCGATTGCTTTTTACAAGTCTACTGGGCAACCGATCTGTCACACAAACTGTGGTGCACTCATCGGATACTTGCCTCTGCTTGCCGTCTACAACACTAAAGGATGCTCGAAGACCATAGAATAGGGCATAGTAGTTGTAATAGAACTTTTATTCGAAGATGTACTTATAATCTTTGTAATCCGTTCGAGAATTATCAATGAAATTGCAGTTCCTTGTATCTTGTTGAGCTTTTGTATCTGTTCGGAATTTATGAATAATACACTTCTTCATGTTTTACTTAAAATCTTAGCTATTTTTCTCATGTCCAGTTAACTTGTGATTGCTCTAGCTTGTAATTACTTGCTCGATATTTGTTGTCATAGTTTGGACTTAATACTTCAAATATCTTAAAAATCCGAACTCAAAGCTGGATTAACTTCGAGCCTGAAATTGATCTGCAACTGGAGATTCATCGAATGATAACCAACTCGGAAAAACTACCTCTAGAAGTAAGATACTCAAATGAATAACAAATTAAACCGAAAAGAAATACCCCTTCGAGCAGAAATTGATCTAAAATCCAATATCTTAAAAATAATCGATCAACTCACGAAGAAACTTCAAGGAACATAACTGCTTCAAATCTGCCATATTTCTAACACGTCATCTGATGACTTTTATTATACAATTCTTTTTTCCAACCTAAGTAGTCATAGCAATTTGCTTTGCTCTTGGTTGAGATACTTTATTTTTGAGAGTTGTTTGTTTCCGATCTAAGAGTCGTAGCCACGACTTTCACTCTCAGCCGACAAATTTTATTTTTTTCGCAAGTCTTTTTCCGAGCTGAGGGGCATAGCAACAACTTTCGCCCTCAGTCGAGACATTTTGCTTTTATTTTTGCAAGTATTTTTGCGAGCTGAGGGGCATAGCAACAGCTTTCTGTTAGGTATGCCTAGGTTGTCAGAACAACGAGAGTGCGGAATTTAAAATTTTTTCGAGGCACCCCATCAGCCGAAGGATTCGATCTCCACATCCATTATGCGAAAGAGGTTGATTAAAACAATTTAATCAAAACATAAATAAAACTAGAGGGGTAATTTGCGATTTACCTCACCACAGGTTCGGTGGTGGTAACCTCCGGTCTTCTTGTCTGATTCATGAAGCGATCCAAACGTCTCGCCTCTAGAGTGTATCCACACAAGTTGGACTGTGGCAACACTTGCAAGTCACAGGCTACGAACTAGATCTTGGAGATTGTCAATGGAGGAAGAGTCACAACTGGATCCACCTCTTGAACTAGATCCAGATGAGAGAGAGGAAGAAGAAAAGGCGGCGGCACAGGACTTTTGTGGCCAGGGTGGGGCGATTTTCAGCTCCTAATTTCTCTTGGTTATTTTTGCATGTGTTTATTAACCTTGTGTTGATCACTTATGGAAGAGTTATGAAGAGATATATTTATAAGAGAAAAATCCTTCTCTTAATAGATATCTCTTCCAGATCTTTTTCCTTATCTCATTAGGAAACAAAATATACATGTATATATTTCCTTCTTTATTGTCCTACAAGAAATAAACTATTTCATTTTATTTCCTAGCAAAAATCGTCCCCTATGCCATATAATTATGCAATCCGAAAGTTTCTAATTATTTATTCTTCCACCTTTATTAATTAACACTTTAATTAATATTATATTTAATTAGACAATCTAATTAATTAATTAGACACTCTAATAATATAATTAGACATTCTAATTAATAACTCTCTTCTTTGAATTAACACTTTAATTCGTCAACTTTGATTTAACTTCCTTAAATCAACTATTTCCTTTTATGACTGTCACTGTCCAACTATATTGTTTATGACCCTCGAGATGTTCACCATGAATTGGCAGCAGGCCCACGACTTTCGTGATTTAATTAATAAGCAAATAATTGCTCCGATCAATTAAACACTTTTAATTGATCACTCCAGAATTAATCTCCTTATTAATTCAAGAGTACCCACACCTCATGGTCGATAGATCCTTTCTTAGTACTAACCATTCGCGTACACGACTATACGCACCCAACTTAGGCACAAAATTGTCAGGCTACGTGACCGGCACCTAGATCAAAGTACTTACACCCATGCACAGAATTCACCCTAGCACCTCAAGTCTAAGGACTAAATCGGACACTATTATAAGCCTTGAGAAACATCCCATCACCGATATGCGACACGCGCTTCCACAATGGGTTTCTCTGTTTGGGTCGTTCGATGCGTTCGATCCCCTATCGAACCACCTAGTCATATGCACTAGCATCAAATGCCTTGTTCAGGAAACGCTACAAATTCACTCCATGTGAATCATGCACACTCGTAAGTCTTAGCGATTCCTTCGATACCCCGTCTCGTTCGGAATCTATGACTTGGAACATGTTTTATGATCACGACCTTAGAGACTGTTTCATGATTGCACTCATACGGAAGTGAATCGTCCCATAGTCGAATGTGATCTCAGGATTTCATCCAATCTCTTAGATACGTTCGCGAGAGATGAAGTTGGCCATTGTTTAATTTACGTACTATAAATAAACGGGCATATTAATTATTAAACCATAAGAAGATAGTCCACTTACAAGCTTGATGAGGGCTATTTTGCACATACTATCGAGATCGATCCGACCTACATAAACAGCGAGATCGGCTCGACCCGCCTAAACATATCTGATCGACCTATTGTCCGAAATAGGGGACTTAATGGGCCATGCTGTACTCCTAAGCCATGCAGGATTCCTAGGCTAAATAGGACTCCTAGTTTAGTTAGGACAGGAGGAATATTATAAATAGTGACTCTTACATTGTATCAAGGATCCATAATTTAACCTACGAAATATATTACTATTGTTCGCCCTTCATATTATTATTGTTTTCTGCACGATTATATTATTTTGCTTGTTCTTGAATTGCACCATCCTGAGTACTTTAACCAAACCCTTAATACATATAAAATTGTTCTTAATAAATTTACTGAGATTAAACCTAAGACGAAATTCGGTTAAATCAGTTGGCGCCCACCGTGGGGCTAGGTTAATTACTCGATCGAAATATGGCCAATCCAAGGAAAAGCGCACGTAACGCAGGAAGAAGCACGAATTCTCGACCTTCTCGTGTTATGGATAGCTTGCCTGAAGATTCCCAAAGGATCAGCGCTAACGATACACAACCTCCGACAAACCAGCAAAATCTTGATCCTGTAGAGGAACAAGTTGCACCAAACGAAAACATCAATCAAAACGAGGGAGCACGACAAACTCCTACCACAAGTCGGGCTCCTAACCCGCCTGTCCAACCCGTCCCAGCTCCCCCGCTACCGACTGACCAGGAAAAGATACTACAAATCGCTCAGCTTTTGAGTTCATTTTTTCCTCAAAATCTTCCGACTCAGGCTGTCGCGGAACCAAATAGGGCAGCAGTTCGTCCCTCGAGGGCGGTTAATAACAACAGGGAACATCGGGAGAATAACGATCAGTCATCACCTCAAGCGGAAAGCCCAGATGCTGACCAGCGATCTCAAGTATCCCCACCAAACATAATTGGAAAGCACCCTGCTCGAAAAAGTAATCAGGCAAGAGCCAATGCTCGTCCTGAACGTCGCTTGTCTAAGGAACAAACAGTTATCCCGATCGATGACGAGGAGGAGCCCCCAATTACCAATCGACAAGCGACCAGAAGAATCTCTGAAAGAGATATAGAGAGGATGGTCGAGGAGCGAGTCGAGCAGAGGCTTCTGACTTTGCAACAACCTTGGCCTCGTTCTCGTGAAATACAGGATAGTATAGCTGCCTGTTCCCCTTTCTGTTTAGAAATCAGGGAAGCACATGCTTCCGGATCTTTGCCTTCCCGGCTTCCCAGATACGACGGAACCACTGATCCAACCGACTACATCTTTAGTTTCACTAATATAATGAGCCTGTATGCTCATTCAGCAGAATATACGGCCAAGTTGATGATCACAACGTTTGAGGGGTTAGCATTGGATTGGTTCGGAAAACAACCGCCTAACTCGATCTTCAGCTTTAGAGAGTTGTGCAACAAGCTAGAACAACAATTCGCCAGCCAGAAAAAACAAAAACTCCCCATGAGCTATCTAGGAACTATAACCCAGCTAGAAGGGGAGTCCTTAAGAACTTGGTTAGCGAGGTTCAATGTGGAACTTTTGAAGATTGACTCTCCGAAGATTGATTACATCATATCAATTCTATTCGATCTGACTAAGAATAGGCAATTTGGCAACGCCTTGAGTCGAAAGCAGCCTAGGACCTTTGCAGAGATCATGACGTTGGCCTCCAAATATATGACCCAAGAAGAGATGAACTCTTTCAAGGACAAGAATAAGAATAAAGCATCGACTTCAGGATCAAGAAAACCTGAAAAACCCCCGATGCAAAGAGTAACGGAATGATCGATTTCCCCGAAGGGGGAACGTGTTTCAAAGATTAGAACACAATGGGAGTAACCTTGAGAAAATACCTAATGTCTACCTCAGGCCTCGATCTCCAGAAAGAAATATAAGAGATCGAATTAGTTACGTGGAGTTTACAAAACTAAATGCCCCAAGAGAAGACATCCTGGTGATACTGGAAAGGAATAATCTAATTCCTCCAGCAAAAAGAATCACACAAGCTAAACCCGGGGCAAAGAACTACGATTTATATTGTAGGTACCATCGAGCTCACGGTCATAGAACCGAGGATTGTTATCATCTGAAACAAGAAATCGAAAAATTGATTCAACAAGGCAAATTAAATGAATTTGTTGATAGAGCAGATCGAAGAAGACAAAGGACAAGAAGTCCTAGAAGGAGAGGGGAAAATAGGAGTCCTCGTGATAGATCTCCCAATAACCATCCACCCCAACGAAACGATATCGATGACGATCGGATCAATGGAACTATACATGTAATCTCCGGTGGACCAGCAGGGGGAGACAGTCGGAATGCGAGGCGACGGACTGCGCGATCTCTAGAACAAGGAATAATCGCTCCCACGGAGATATGGGCACTCGAGAATAAAAGCTCTAACCAGCAAGTAATCAAGTTCGACGAAAGCGAAGTCCCCAGAAATCTGAATTGGGACAACAATGAAGACCACCCCGATTTCCCTATGGTGATCTCATTGAAAATATCCGATTTCAACGTCAAGAGAATTCTGATCGACAACGGAAGCTCAGCTAACATAATAGCCATCGAAGTGCTGAATCAAATGAACCTCGGAAAATTAACCCTCCAAAGAGTAGCTACGCCTCTAGTAGGATTTGGAGGGTCGGAAATAGTTCCAGCTGGGACTATTAACTTGAGTGTAACTCTTGGAAATAAACCTCATCGAGTGACCAAAATGATTAAGTTTTTAGTGGTTGAAACACCATTCGCTTATAACGCCATTCTGGGAAGACCAGCACTAAACCAATTTCGAGCGGTAGTGTCAACCTATCATCAGAAAATCAAATTTCCAACAATCTCTGGGGTCGGTGAAATAGTCAACGACCATTGCATGGCTTGGGATTGTTACAACACGTCACTATCCTTAAAAAGAAACGTCGATCCTCTAACACCGTCGAAAAGAAAAACAGTGGGATCTTCGATGGAAAGATCTCGGGAGCCTGAGTTGCCTAGCACGGACCCGATCAGTAAAAAAGGGAAAGAGCCCATAGATCTAACTCTACGAGCACCAGAGCACAAAGAGGTCAAGCTTATCGAGAGTGATACAACCAAAATCACCAGGATCGGAACAGAATTATCTCCACAGGGAGAAATCATGTTGATCAACTTCTTGAGAAAAAATGTGGATGTTTTCGCCTGGAGCTCGGAAGATATAGTGGGGATCGACCCAAGAATCATAACTCACTCTTTGAAGATAGATCCGAGCGCAAAACCTGTCAGACAAAAGAAAAGAAATCATGGCCCAGTGAAGGATAAAATAATAAAAGCAGAGGTCGAAAGACTTTTACTATCTAAACAGATTAAAGAAATACACTTTACCGAGTGGTTGTGCAATGTCGTACTTGTCTCGAAAGGAGACAAGAAGGACAACAAGTGGAGGATGTGCAACGATTTTACAGACTTGAATAAATTGTGTCCGAGAGATCCTTATCCTCTCCCAAGGATCGACCTGTTGGTTGACTCGACGGCAGGATTTGCAATCTTTAGTATGATGGATGCATTCCAAGGCTTCTATCAGATTTTCATGGATGAAAAAGATCAAGAAAAGACTGCATTCATTACCGAACAAGGCGTATATTGTTTCATAGTAATGCCGTTCGGATTAAGAAATGCTGGAGCAACCTATCAACGGTTGGTTAACTTGATGTTTAAAGAGCTAATCGGAGAAATAATGGAGGTGTACGTCGATGACATGCTAGTAAAAAGCATGAGCGAAGAGGATCATATAAAGCACCTTGATCGTTGCTTCAAGATCTTGAGGAAATATGGAATGAAGCTCAACCCCTTAAAATGTACATTTGGAGTAAGGTCGGGAAAATTCTTAGGATATTTGGTCCATGAGAGAGGCATCGAAGCAAATCCAGAGAAGATACGGGCAATCACTGAGATGAAGCCCCCTAGAAATATTACTCAGGTACAAAGTCTAGTAGGGAAGATTGTCGCTCTCAATAGATTCATATCAAGATCCGCAGACAAAAGTTTACCGTTTTTTCAAACTTTACGAAAAGCTAAGACCTTTGAATGGACTGAAGATTGTGATCATGCATTCGAGCAACTAAAAAGCTATCTAACCTCGCCACCTATGCTCGCCAAACCTACGGAGGGACAACCTCTATATATATACATCGCTATTTCCGAGGCGGCCGTGAGCTCGGTTATGGTAAAAATTGAGGGCTCGGAACACAAGCCTGTCTATTATTTGAGTAAGTTATTGCAGGGAGCTGAAAAGAATTATTTAACAATTGAAAAATTTGCTCTGGCTTTGGTGACGTCAGCACGAAGGTTGCGGCCTTACTTTCAAACATACAAGATCATCGTACTTACCAATCAGCCTCTGAGGCAAGTGTTATCCAAACCAGAAGCCTCGGGAAGATTGATCAAATGGGCTGTAGAATTGGGACAATACGAGATCGAATATCGACCGCGAACTGCAATCAAGGCTCAGATACTTGCAGATTTCCTCCTTGAAACTCCAGGTCTGTCGGAGACAAGCTCCAATGTGACATCGACAAGCGATAACAGTGTTATGATCGTCAATGACCTACCATGGCTTATGCACGTCGATGGCGCTTCAAGCAGAGATGGTGGAGGCGCAGGGATCAATTTTCAAGGACCAAACGACGAGGATATGAATTATGCCATCACTTTAGACTTCGTGGTGACCAATAACGAAGCAGAATACGAAGCTCTAATTGCGGGGTTGGAAATGGCTATACAGGCCAATATAAAGATTTTGAGTGTCTTGACAGATTCCGAGCTAATTCAGAGACAAATTAGCGGGATATACGAGGCAAAAGAATTCAACATGATAAAATATTTGGATAAAGTGAAAAAGTTAACTGGGAAATTTGATAAGTTTGATATTCAAAATATTCCACGTGAAGAAAATCGATGGGCTGATCAACTATCCAGATTTACAGGAACAAGGGATGGTAAATCTAAAAGGGTGATCACCTGGCTAATCTCCAAAACGCCTTCGATCGACCTCGATATTGTCCCAGCTAGTGAAGTAATGGATATCGACTTGGCAGCAGACAGTTGGATGACTCCTTTAATCACCTATTTGAACGATGGTTCTCTCCCTAGCTGTAAAAATGAAGCTAGAAGGATAAGATATCGAGCACCAAGATATGCAATATTGGATGGAAAACTTTATAGACGATCCGTCTCAGGGATTCTGTTAAAATGCATTCCCGAGCACAATTCCGAAAGCATCCTTAGAAGCATACACGAGGGAGAAGCTGGGAATCACAGTGGCGCTCGAGCACTTACACTCAAGTGCTTGAGAACAGGCTACTATTGGCCAACAATGTATGCTGACGCACAAGACTATGTAAAACACTGTCATTACTGTCAGGTACATTCGAACATAATACATCAACCAGCTGAGACAATACATCCAATTCCGATCTGTTGGCCTTTTGATCAATGGGGAATCGATATAGTAGGACCGTTCCCAATGGCCAGATCGAAAAAGAGTTATGTTCTGGTAGCCGTCGAATACTTCAGCAAGTGGATCGAATGCATAGCCCTTGCTCGGATAACACAGTTCCAAGTGATAAATTTTCTTTGGAAAAATATAGTCTGTCGTTTTGGGATACCGAGGATTCTGATCTCTGACAATGGAACCCAGTTTGCTGGAAAACAGGTTCAAGAATGGTGCTCGAAGTTTGGGATACAGCAAAACTTCACGTCCGTCGGACATCCTAGAGCTAATGGACAAACTGAGGTCGCAAATCGAGAAATTATCAAATCCCTCGAGAAAATATTGGATGAGGCCAAAGGGAAATGGTTAGATGAACTACCAGGCGTCATTTGGGCCAACAGAACTACAGTAAAAGCCTACACAGGTGAAACACCATTTAGCCTAGTCTATGTGTCGGAGGCAGTTATCCCAGTAGAAGCGCTAGTTCCCAGCCCAAGAATTGAGCTCTACGAGGAGGAGTCAAACGATCAACTGCGAAAGGATGACATCGATTTGAGTGAGACCTTGAGGGAAAAAGCCAGTCTACGCTTGGAAGCGGCTAAATCCAGCATGGAAAAAGCCTACAATCAAAAAGTGAGAATACGATCATTCAAAGAAGGTGATTTGGTACTTAAAAAAGTTGAAGTATCCAAACACGTGGGAAAGTTACAGCAAAATTGGGAGGGTCCCTATGTAGTAATTGCAGTCGGAAAAAAAAGGATCGTACAAGATAGCTCACATGGATGGAACTTTGCTTCCTCGAACATGGAACGCAGTAAATCTCAGAAGATATTATGGCCGTTAAGTTCGAGCCAAGAAGATTTGGAAGTTAGATAGGATTTGCAAGAAATTAGTTTTTCCATTTCCTAGAATATTTTATTATTTCCTTTTCATGCATCGAATTTACCTACAATTATAATAAAAGCTTTTGCTTGTTCGCCAACTTATCGTGTTCGAAAAGACTTTTGTCAAAAAAACGATCTACAAAGGTTAAAACCACAATTGGTATAAAACCTAAGTATAACAAATCTTTGAGTAACACCGCTTGGGTCGGTATAAACTCATCGATCTTCTACACGGACTATCTACAAAGGTTAAAACCACAATTGGTATAAAACCTAAGTATAACAAATCTCTGAGTAAAACCGATTGGGTCGGTATACACTCATCGATCTCCTAATGAACGACCTACGAAGGTTAAAACCAGTAATTGGTATACAACCTAAAATTTTGAGTAAAACCGATTAGGTCGGTATACACTCATCGATCTCCTAACAAACGATCTACAAAGGTTAAAACCACAATTGGTATAAAACCTAAGTATAACAAATCTCTGAGTAAAACCGATTGGGTCGGTATACACTCGTCGATCTCCTAACAAACGATCTACAAAGGTTAAAACCACAATTGGTATAAAACCTAAGTATAACAAGTATCTGAGTAAAACCGATTGGGTCAATATAAACTCATCGTTCTCCTACATGGACGATCTACAAAGGTTAAAACCACAATTGGTATAAAACCTAAGTATAACAAATCTCTGAGTAAAACCGATTGGGTCGGTATAAACTCATCGATCTCCTACATTATAAATCTACAAAGGTTGAAACCACAGTTGGTATGAAACCTAGGCATAAAATACTCTGAATAAAACCAGTTGGGTCGGTATACACTCATCGATCTCCTAATAAACGATCTACAAAGGTTGAAATCCAAAGATTGGCGCAAGACCAAGAGTATGATAAGATTTTAGAGTAAAAACCGGTTGGCTCGGTAGAACTCATTAATAAGAGAAGTATACATTCATCAAACGATCTACATAAATGAACAGCTGATATACAGTAAAATTTTTTATGACTAATAATCATGTACATCGGGAATACCTATACTATCCTAACTAAAGCACTGGCAAACTCTTTTACATAATGAAGAAAAGAAACAAACAAAGGATCTTCCGCCTGATCTATCTCCGACTTGCTCTCAGAATTCTTGCCACCAGCTAGAACCGGTCGTTCTTACGGTCACAAAAGCCCTGGAATCAGAGAGAGCTTTGAGAGATCATAATGATACAACGGTCGATGGTGGTCAGCATTTTTTTGCCATACATTCTCGTTTTAATGAACTGACCAGCTTTCCACCAACCACGTAACATATAGGTCGGAACCCCACAACACCGACCTTTACCCATTTACATAGGTTGGTCGGATGATGATGGGCGTTCCGATCCATCCCCCTTATTAGGGATAGGAGATTTCATGGTTTTTGAGAAATCTCTACTTTCCAATTCCACCCATACCAAGTCGACATGATAAGTTTTCTTGTGGATTCTCGAATTAGGCGGACGACCGCCATTTTGGACAAAGGAGAAGTACATTATTTAAGGGTTTTTACTTATGATGGTAACTAAAAGGGAGATTCCTTTTATAGACAGGATAAGTTGACATCTTACGGTGAAACTCGTATCCAATCAACGGCTATAACACCACATAGGGAATTACGTTGCAGAGTCATAACTGTAAGCCGTAAATAAAGGAATGGAAATAAATGCGTTTTTGACTCGGTCGAAATAGAGGTATTATATTAGATCGATGAAGACAATACAACGACTTTCATAGCAGAAGCTAGTATTACATATTGAATATTCGTCGATCAGCTACGCTAAACAATTACACCTACAAAATAACATGAGAAAGAATTTAGTTTCAAAACGTTCCTGAACCTCCTCGGAACGATCGTCTTTCTTTCTACTTTGAGAACAGTGACGAGAACATAAAGTTCAGGCTTCTTCTACGGGTCGGCAGGTGTCGTCGGGCAAGCAAAGCCGCATGCTATCACGATTCGACCACCTGGAAGAAGTTGATGCTTTTTCTTCGCCAATTAGAGTAGGGATCAGAAGGGTCTCATGCATGACATCACCAACCTGTTAGAAACAAATTGATTTCGATAAGCATAGAATCCTGCTTTCCTCTACTCTCGATCTCTATCATACGACGGGGTGGATGATCAGCTAATCCCCAGTTATGAAATTTATCCGACCATCACCACATGCGACGGAGATCTCATCTTTCCAATTCTTCCCATACCAAGTCTCGAACTCCTAGGTATATAAACCGACAAATCTGGGGCTCGATGATACTTATAATAATAAATATTCATCTTTAATGACTTCATCTTCTGAGAAATGGAGAGGAATGGAGTGAATCTTTTTATAAGCAGAGGATAAAAGGATCCAAGGGTGTTAAATTAAAATCCTATCAACGGTCCAGATTAAAAACGTTATAAGGATGGTCCGCAGTATCAGAAAAAATAATCAATCATTATTTTCGAACTGAACATACAAAAGAATAAGTGATTTTATTCAGGTCTTTGCAAGAATCATTACATTTCACAAGTACAGCCATATCATCACGGAAAACTACATTTACATTCACAGATCTAATTACAATTAGTTCAAACACTAGTCCTACTTTGCTACTCCTCGGGATGATCTGCTCCTTCAATTCGACCTTCTCTACTACCAATGCATAGAAACTAGGAACATGCAGAAGTGCGTATATTTTCTGATGCTGGTGAATTACCAACCTCTAAATAGGCCACATGGTAACCAGGAGGCGTGTTGCATCTAGAGTCGATCACAGTATCAAGCTAAAGCACACTGAGAAGGGAAGAACTTTGTTGTCATACAATTGAGACAGGTTCGTTCTCCATGCCTTGGGGCAAGTTTTCGAGCATGCATGGACAAAACACCATTTTAATAAACTAACCAGCTCTCGCCTATACAAAAACCTATCTGGTTTGATATCTCCACCATAGTCAACAGGCCATAAAAACCAAATTAAACTGTTCAGAGGCGGCATATTATTCCAGTCTTCCTTCTTTTCCTACTTCTCCAAAAAGTTATTTATACTATGGGGAATTAATCAATCAACGGACAGAGCATACGAACCGTTCCTACAGTCACGGCACACCTACCAAATTGACTTCTCGTTTTCCAATACTATTGCAAGAAGTTATTTATTGACAGGCAGATCGAAAAGACGCAGAAAGCGAACAAAAAGCATGTTCTTCCATTTATCAGGCAAAATGTTTATTTACATCCAAAAAAAAAAAAAAAAAAAAAATGAAAGACGGTTGTCTACTTCTCGAGAGCATGATCGGGATTTGTTTGATGAGCAAGGAAGTTCATCATTTCTTGGGCTCGCTGCTTATATCCAAAAGAAAAACCCCTGTCAAACTCTTGATCTTTCGATTCAAGAGGTCCGCTTTTTCCTTAACGAGCTGTTCCTTATCAGAGACGAGATGTTCCTTCTCAGACACCAAATTGTTGTTAGTTTGAACAAGCTCTTCTTTCTCCTTCGAAAGTTTTTCGGCCGCAGCTCGAAGATTCTCCACCTCAGTCATCAGAGCTCGATGAGCTACGGCGATTCTGTTCATCCGTTCAAGAGAATCTTCTTGGAGAAAGTAAGACTCATCATTTTGAATTCCGAGCTGGAGAGCTTCATGCTTGGCCTATGAGAAAGAAATGAGAATAAGGAATTCATCAAAGATAAAAATTCCTAATATCGCAATAACAAAAATACACTTACCATCTCCAAACGCTTAAAGATAGACTGAACAAGACGCAGAGAGGAATGGCTTTTCAGTTTATCGAGCTCCTTGGGTAGAATCGTGCCCATTCCAAGATTCCAAGAAACACCATCAGGATCGAGATTTGAGGGGATGCAAGCTTCAATAGAAACTCCACCAGATCGACTATATCCAAATTCAGTTATTTCTTCTACCTGCTCCTTAAATGGACGATCATCTAAAAGAGATGGATCATCTGCAGTATTTTCGAGACCAGAACGACTCGGCCCAGATCCTGTTTTCGGTACGTTTTGAGAAATAGGCACAGGGGAGATGGCGCGAGTATCTTGAGAGATCGATACAACGACCTGAGGATGCATAGGGGAAAAGAAAGACTCAGGAATGTCTTCCATCGAATCCCTTAGTTGTAGAGTTGGCTCCATCTCAGAATTTGGAGCAGTAGTCACGACCTGCGCACCCCCCTCTTGACTGGAGTTTTGATTGGTCACTTCTCGATTGGAAGGAGGACGTTCGTTTAAAGAACGATCGACAGGAGGAGTAGAAGCAGATTGAGACTCCTCATTTGATTGATCAACTGGAGGAGGAGTAGAACCTCTACACTCCTCGTTCATAGCTTCTTCCACAAGTGGGGAAAAAGTAGTTCTAGACTCTTCATTTGTCGTTTGATCTACAGGAGGAGGAGAAATAGATCGGGAACCTTCGGTCTGGCAAGCTTCCAGAATTTTTGGGTCAACCAAGGGACTACGGATCGGAACCCTTGAGGATTCCATCGAAGACTTTGTAATTTCCCTTGCCGGAAAAGAAATATTCTTCGCTGTATTCAGATTTCCACTTGATAGAGCAGAAACCGGATCAGATCGAGGAATGGAATCCCGAGATAAAGCTCCACCCTGGGTAGACGATTGGTGGGAACCTTCAGTTCGGACTCTCTTCCTTGGAGTATCTCTACGGGATGGAGCCCGTTGAGATCGTTTTGTAGCTCCAGAAAAGAGGTTGCTACTCATGATCAAAAAATCAAGAACTCTTAAGAATAGTCGAACTGTGAGCTCCGATCGACAACAGAAAAATTTTATATTCCAAGTGGGGATGCGCGGTAAAATTTTGAAGGATTTACCCTTATATATAGTAATGGAAATGACATTTATGTCCTTAATCCAAGCGCGCGCAGTAAGTTTTCAAATAAATAACAGAGTGGATCAACGAATATGATATGTGATCCTCGAAACGACGATGAATATTTCATTCCAAAAGTCTTGTATTGATCAAAAAATGATTTTTTACATATCCTACAAGGGTTACTACACAAAATAAAAGAAGAAAATAAAGGGAATAATCTTAAAAACATCCTAAGCTTGGAAGTTGGTTTCTTTCGGGGACAATCTTTCTTCCTCTTCTTCATTCCTCTCGTCAACTTGGTCTCCTTCGATATCCTCCGCCTCGACATCATCTCCATCTTCATTTGCTCGATCCTCCAAAATGTTCTTTATTAGCTCATAATCCGGGGCTGGCACGGAAAATGGGGTTCCGTACTCATCAACTAAATGAGCCAGAGGATGATTACTGTACACAGTTGAAGGTAAGCAATCAGGAGGATATTCTTGAAGTCTTCGATCTTTCTCAATAGCCATAATCCGACGATATTCCTCACGCTTATCAGGAATCTGTCCTGACTCAATTAATTGGTCGACCCCCTTAAAGAATGAGCTCAAGAGTAAATCCCCAATTTTTTGATGGATTATGGCCATATGTACTGGAGAATCTAGAAACTCTCGAACGATGGGCTCGACCTCGGAAGCTCGATGCTCGTCTATGATCTTTTCCAAATCAGTAGAATCGTCTTCCTTTGCCGCGAGTTGAGATCGAAGTGAGGTAATATCCGACTCCAATTTGCTAACTACAGTAGTATGCGAAACTCGCTGCTCGTCCAGTTCGCGAGTTAACTGGTCGACCTGGGCCTGATATCGACTAGCATCCGTCATCATACCAATGATATGCGGATTATTAGTTTCCAAATTCTCATTGGCAAGAGCAGCAGAAGCTCGAGAATTACCAACCTGAGCAAGTTGCTCTTCAAGTTCTTTGACCCTAGCATTCAAGATTTTGTTGCTTTCTTCGACAAAATCACATTGATCCCTATGCAATGCCATATCGTATAAAGCGGACACCAAGGCATTACCCGCCTGTGACAAGGAAAATTTCTGAATAACCTTCAAATAGAATATTATAAATTATTAGAAGATCAGAAGAAATTGAGGAATATTACCACTTCGTGAGCATGTGCTGCTCTTGCAAACTGTTCGAGGGGTTTTTTCTTGATCGTCCTATTTACATCTTGAGTAAAGGTCGAAGAAAGGAGAATTCGAATGGATTTATCGACGACGTTCTCCTTATCATCAGACGCCAATGTATCCTTCTCAGAGTATCCAGCCGCCCGTTTCCCTTGAAGATGACTCTCGATCATATCTACCAGGGAAGCTTTATGACCTATATCTCCGACGTGAGTAAAATATTCCCCTCCTTTGTCGAAGAACTGTTTTCTCCTTTTAGCTTCAGGGCCGGTAGGATTGCGCTCCGACCAAGATTGACAGCCTAGAATACCATGTTCATCCCTAAGAAATTTGGGCGGATAACCGCGGCCTGGGCGAGAGCTCGAAGATGGTATATCCGATGAGGTCTGACCAGAAGAGGGAGGAGCTACTCGGATAGGATCAGCGTTCTCGAACGACTCCTCCTCGATATCCTCCAGATCAATAAATTGATCTCTTCTTCTTTTTCTGGATTCCCTCTGCTCTATGGGAGCTTTACCCCAAGATTTTTTCGTGTTTGAAAGAACTGTTTTCCCAACCACAGAGAAGCGACAGTTATCGACCATAGAAGCTACAATACAAAACAATAACGTTAAGAAATGGCGATGTCGTGTAATAAAGTTACTACTAATAAAAGAATCTGACCTAGAGATCGATCATCCACGGGGATAGGAAAATCCAGAGAACTCAATCCGGCCTTCCTAAGAAAGATTTCTCCAATCAAGTAGGCCGATTGGTATTTATTCGATCTCATCTGCTCGATCAAAGCAGATGGAAATTGATCATCTGGGGTCATCTGACCGGTCACCTTCCGACCTCCATATATCCAAGAATCATTGTATCCCCAGTCATGAGGAAATTCCTCTGTTTCCCCATTCACAAGAATAGACACAGTCGGAGCTTTGACGAAAAAGAAGTTTGATTTCCACTCCGTACTGTTGCTCGAAATGGCATTTTCTAGAACAGCATACCCAGGTCTCTAACTAACATAATAGTAACCTCTATTGGAGGAAGTCGATACGGAAAATCGGAAAAAGTGAAGAAAATTACGAAACGAGGGCTGCAGACCCCGTGCAACCATCAAAACAGAGAATGCCATAATAAAGGCTATGGCGTTCGGAACAAGTTGGGTCAATGAAACTAGGAATGTCTCCAAAAATTGGCGAAGAATTGAAGATAGGGGAAAGCGAAGCCCGTGCTCGAAGTGGGACGTATAAAAAGCTCGACAGTTGGGAGGAGGAGTATTTACTCTCTTCGGAAGAAGGAATAATAATCTCAAATTCCGACGGGAAGTAGCGACCATATTCTTTCTTCAGGAAAGGTAGATCTTCTTCTTTCCATCGAGAAGGAAAAAGTTCCACGGGGGCAGAAATTTGAGGTTGGGCCGCTTTAGATTTCTTGGATGCCCTCGAAATCATCTCTTCCTCTAGAATAATTTCCACGACCAAGCTATCAACTTCATCCTCGGCATAGTCTCTAACTTCTTCTGCTTGGGAATTATCTACTGCTTCGTTATCAGAAGAAAGGATATCAGGATTGGGAATATTATGTGAGACTTCTTCTCCTACATTTTGAGTAGGGGAAGGAGGATTCTGTGAAGTCGAAGCCATTTTTTTTGTATTTGGAAGTAAGATGCTCGAAAAAATAAGTAAATGGGTGAACTATCGATGTAAACTTTTACTGCTAGAGAATCTAAATATCTGTGGTAAAAAGTGAAATATCCCGCTATTTTCGACTATATATATGGGCGGTGAAAAGACAGATTTAACCCTTCGCGCCTCTTCATATTCCCGCCAATTAAAGTCAAGAAAAGACGCTGCCATGGTCTGACACACACTAACCTAAAGACGTGTCTATACGTAGAAGGTTCAAAGGGGTATGCACTCTTTTTTCCTCGTTCGGTTTTTATCCCAAAAAGGGTTTTTCCGAACAAGGTTTTTAATGAGGCATATCTCACGAATGATGGAAGGTTTAAACTAATTACTACTTTTACTTCTACGAGCTCCAGCTTCGATTACGCTCGAGAAGTGAGGGAGTACTGATGAGGGCTATTTTGCACATACTATCGAGATCGATCCGACCTACATAAACAGCGAGATCGGCTCGACCCGCCTAAACATATCTGATCGACCTATTGTCCGAAATAGGGGACTTAATGGGCCATGCTGTACTCCTAAGCCATGCAGGATTCCTAGGCTAAATAGGACTCCTAGTTTAGTTAGGACAGGAGGAATATTATAAATAGTGACTCTTACATTGTATCAAGGATCCAGAATTTAACCTACGAAATATATTACTATTGTTCGCCCTTCATATTATTATTGTTTTCTGCACGATTATATTATTTTGCTTGTTCTTGAATTGCACCATCCTGAGTACTTTAACCAAACCCTTAATACATATAAAATTGTTCTTAATAAATTTACTGAGATTAAACCTAAGACGAAATTCGGTTAAATCAAAGCTAATTTAGATTGGCTTGTTGGGCACTATCCTATCACTTTCACCCTCAGTCGAGAGATTTTGCTCTCCTTTTACGCAAGTCTTTTTCCGAGCTGAGGGGCGTAGCAACAGTTTTCTCCCTCAGTCGAGATATTTTGCTATCTTTTTACGCAAGTCTTTTTCCGAGCTGAGGGGCATAGCAACAACTTTCACCCTCAGTCGAGACATTTTGCTCTCTTTTTACGCAAGTCTTTTTCAGAGCTGAGGGGCGTAGCAACAGCTTTCACCCTTAGTCGAGACATTTTGCTCTCTTTTTACGCTAGTCTTTTTCCGAGCTGAGGGGCGTAGCAACAACTTTCACCCTCAGTCGAGACATTTTGCTTTTTTGTGCAAGTCTTTATCTGAGCTGAGGGGCATAGCAACAGCTTTCACCCTCAGTTGCGACATATTGCTTTTTTTTCTCCTCCTCTTTCCTCCTTTTTTTTTATATGAGCAGGGGTACTCAAAACACTTTTGGAACAAGAAAAGAAAGCTTCATTAATTGTGCTGATACTTGGAATTAAACAGCAATGCAAAAAACAGAATTACAAGAATAGAAAATGATTACACAAGTTATCTTCCATAGTATTTTCGTAGGTTAACCGCATTCTAGCTTCTCGGCAATGTTTCACCATTGAGGTGAGCAATTTTGTAGGACCCTTTCTTTCCAACCTCCTGCACGACATAAGGGCCATCCTAGTTGGGCTGAAGCTTTCCCACATGTTTTGAGACCTCTACATTTTTGAGGACCAAGTCCCCCGCCTTGAAAGTCCTTATTCTAACCTTCTTATCATACGCTTTCTCCATGCTAGACTTAGCGGCTTGGATCTTTAGACTTGCTTGATCCCACTTGCTATCCGCATGGTCGACATCCATTTCTCTCAAGGATTGATTTAGGTCGGGATCATAAGATATAAACCTTCGTGATGGTACCAAAGTCTTGATCGGGATTACGGCCTCCGAACTGTAAACAAGGGAGAAAGGAGTCTCTCATGTAGCTGATTTAACCGAAGTTCTGTTCGCCCATATGACCCCGAGAAGTTCATCTAACCATTTTACCTTTGCATCGGTCAAGCGCTTTTCAAGAGTTTTCCTCTCGGATAGCTTGAATCTCGAACTTATCCATTTTTGTAACTAGATCCTTTACCCTTTTTAAGTATTTTACCATATTCAACTCCTTCGCCTCATTACTCCTGTCACCTGCCTATGTATTAGCTCGGAGTCTGTCAACACGGTAAGAGACTTAATGTTTGCCTTTATTGCCATTTCCAGTCCCGCGATCCGAGCCTCATATTCAGCTTCATTGTTTGTTACCACAAAATCCAACGTAATTGCATAACTAAGGTCCTCCCCTTCAGGGCCCTGAAAGTGAATTCCGGCCCCCCCGCCTTCTCTAGTTGATGAACCATCGACGTGCATTAACCAATTTTTTCCTCGACTTCAGCCACCAAGTTGACTTCGGGAACTGACTGCTCAAGTGATTCATTTCCCGTTGATTATGCAATAAAATCAGCAAGGACCTGTGCCTTGACCGCCGTTCGGGGTTGATACTCGATTTGGAACTGCCATAGTTCCACTGCCCACTTAAATAATCTCTTAGAGGCCTCTGGTTTTGATAGTACCTACCTTAAAGGCTGGTTCGTCAAAACGATAATTTTGTAAGTCAGAAAGTAAGGCCTTAGCTTCCTTGCTGCAATTACCAGTGCCAGTGCGAACTTTTTGATCTCCAGATAATTCTTTTATGCACCTTGGAGTAACTTGCTTAGGTAATACACCGGCTTGTGGTCGGAATTCTCAATTCTTATCAAAACTGAACTTATGGCCTCTTCTGACACAGCTATATACAAATACAAAGGCTCCCCCTCGATCGGTTTCACTAACAATGGGGGGAGACTAAGTATTTTTTAATCTCCTCAAAATCTTTGTCGCACTCCTCATTCCACTCGAAATTTTTAGATTTTCTCAATAATTTATAGAAAGGCAAGCTTTTATCCGCGGAACGAGATATGAATCTGTTCAAAGATATAATTTTTTCGATTAAGCTCTATACCTCGGAAAGTTTCCTCGGTGGCCTGAGCTCAGCGATAGCTCTGATTTTTTCAGGATTTTCCTCGATACCTCGTTGGTGGACAAAGTATCCAAGAAACTTCCCCGATCTCACACCAAAAGTGCACTTTGCTGGATTCAATTTCATCCCATACTTTCTCAAGATCCCGAAACATCTATCGAGGTGCTAAATGTGGTCTTTCTCGGTCATGCTCTTTACGAACATATCATCGATATATACTTCCATAATTTCCCCGATTAAGTCTTTGAACATCATGTTCACAAGTCTTTGATACGTCGCTCCTGCGTTCCGTAGTCCAAAAGGCATCACGATGAAACAATACACTCCGCGCTCGGTGATGAAGGCGGTTTTGTCCTGATCCCTTTCATTCATAAAGATTTGATAGAAACCTTGGAAGGCATCCATCATGCTAAAAAAGATAAACCCAGTGGTCGAATCGACCAGCATATCGATCCGAAGTAAGGGATAAGGATCTCTCGGGCACAGTTTATTCAAGTCCGTAAAGTCATTACACATCCTCCAATTGTTGTCTACCTTGTCTCCTTTAGATACTAACACAACATTGCAAAGCCATTCAGTAAATGTTATCTCTCTGATTTGTCCGGCGGCTAACAGTCTATCTACTTCGGCGTTAATGATCTTATCTTTTTCCCGACCATGATTCCTTTTCTTTTGCCTAACCGGCTTTGCCTTTGGGTCGATATTTAGTGAGTGAGTAATAACTCGTGGGTCAATTCCCACAATATCATCGGAGCTCCAAGCAAATACATCGGCATTATTTTTCAAAAACTCGATCAGCATTGTCTCCATTCCCTGACTCAGCTCGGTTCCGATCCTAGTGAACTTTTCGGGAGAGCCAGGAACGAGCGTCACCTGTTTATGATTCGGAGGCTGCACACTCATATCGATCTACTTTCCCTTTTTCCCCTGTAACTTTTCACAATATGGCAGAGGGAGATCAGATACTGAGAATACCTTTTCATCGACCAACTTTCGTTTTCCAGGTAGGAAAGGCTCAACTTTTTGCTTAAAGGTTAGGGATGTGTTGTAACACTCCCATGCCATGTACTGATCATTTCTCATCTCTCCGACTCCCGCTAAAGTTGGAAATTTGACCTTCTGATGGTAAGTTGACACGACCGCCTTGAAGATGTTTAGCGCCGGTCTTCCTAAGATAGTATTGTAGGCCAACGGAGTGCTTACTACCAGAAACTTGACCATCATTGTTACATCATTTGGCTTCCTCCCCAAAGTGGTGCTCAAAAGGATGGTTCCGAGAGGGACAATTTCCGAACCGCCAAAACCAATAAGCGGAGTAGATACCTGATCCAGATGCGGATGCTGCAAATTCATACGATCCAGGGCTTCTTAGTAGATTATGTTAACCGAGCTGCCATTGTCGATCAACACCTTTTTGACCTCGAAGTTCCCAATTTTGAGGGTCAAGACCATTCGTATCCCAAGTTACCTCGCGCGGCCCATCAGCCTCGGTAAAACTAATAACATGATTTATCGACGAGCGTGGCTCCAAGGACATAATTTCGTTCCCGTCGAGACACCTGTCTTTATCGACCTCGCTGTCTTTTTCCTCGCATTCCTGCTATCCCCACCTGCAGGTCCGCCAGCGATCACGTTTATTACTCCGTTGGTTCGCTCCTCGAACTGATGTTGATCATTACGGTGTTGCTCAGAAAATTTCAGCGGACTCCTTGATATGAACCGGTTGTTGGGGTTGCCCCTTCTTACATACTCTTTCAATTTTCCTTGAGCAATTAACTTCTCAATTTCCTATTTTAACTGGAAGCAATCCTCGGTGCTGTGTCCCCGAGCTCTGTGGTACCTGCAGTACTTATCATGGTTCATTGATCCCGGCCTGGCCTGAGTGATACGTCGAGCTTCTGGGACCAAATTTATTTCCTCGAGCACAATGAGTATTTCATCCCTCGAGGTATTCAGCTTGGTGAAACTACTCTTTTCAGATTCTCTCATTGGTGCCATTTCTGGAGAAACAGGTCGACCGTAGACATTAGATCTGTGGGTCGGAGCCTGAGGTTTATATACGTTAAGTCTCTGCCAAACCGAGCCTCTTCGCTGCGAGTTTGACCCTCCGTAATCACCTGGCTTCGGGATAGGCGCCCTGTCAGGTTTCTTTCCGATCTGCGGCCTGGGGTTCTGAGCGTTTTTTAACTTGTTCATCTCAAGTATTTCTCGGCTATTTCCATGATTCGTTCGAAAGATTTTGGTTGCTTCCGGCATTGAGCGTTCCCAAACTGAGTATTCCAAGTTAGCTCAAACATCAGCGATGGCAAAATTCAATTTGAGGGGTATCGACTTTCAGAAGTTCGATACTAAATTTGGCCAACCACTGCCTCAGCGTTTTCCCTTCTAAATACTTCACCGTTCCCAGGTGATTTGTCGGTAACTTTTGTTTTCATTGACTCGCAAATTGATGCTTCAATTTATCGCATAACTCATCGAAAGAGAAAATAGAATTCAGAGGCAATTTTCCGAATCAGTCCAAGGCAATTCCTTCGAAGGTTGTGACCATTATTTTGCAACAGAAGTCTTCTGATTGCCCATACAAATTCAACACATTTATAAAACTATTAATGTGTTCGCCAGGATCAGTAGTTCAATTATACCTTGGTAACCTTGTAGGAACAGTTTCAGAACCTCGAGCCTCTCTAATTTCCTGGCAAAAAGGTGAAAATCGCATGATATTCGTACTTAACTCCTTATCTCGACCACCCTCGAGAACCACAACCCCGTTCTCCTTTGCTTCAGTTCGCCGTGCCCTTACATTCGCAGGTCGGGTTTCCTTAATCAGCATCTCCTTTTTCAACTCCTTAACAACCCTCTCCTGCACAATCTTCTCTAAATCTGCCTCGGTCACTTTACGGTAAGCCGACCTTTTTAGCTTGTCCACAACTTCAGGCTGGCTTTCCCCGAATACAGTATCTTCCAGATCTCGAACAGTTCTCGACGATTGTCCCGAGCGGACAATAGTTCTTCCTCGAGCTGCTCGGGGAGGGTTAACTGGCGGAGCACCTTTCCCTTTGCAGGTTTGAAAACGGGAGCTTGGTGTCCTGATCGAGCCTTGGGTTGGTCAACCGGGGGCTGTTGGCTAGGTAAGGTTTCTTGATCTGCTCTTTCAGTGTTCATAAATTCTCTACACATAGTACCAATAATAGATTGCAGATCAGCCACTGTCGTATGTATAGGTAAATCATTAGGCGGGTCGATCGGCGGCATTTCCGACTGGTGAGCCGCTCGGGATTGATTGCTAGGTTCATTATTTGCGGAGCGTTGAGCTCCAACGGCATGTGATGGCTCCCCGCGATTGTACGTGTATCTCCTAGTGGTAGGCATTTTTTCGATCTAATACTCGAATAGGCCCCACGGTGGGCGCCAATTGATTATGCTCTTTTTCGTACAAGGATCAAATAGGAAAGTAGAGCAAGCACAATAATAAGTTTGAGAGTACAAAGGTGTGCATTAATATTCCGATCCGTTTACAAGTTACAAAATAGGTCTATTCGAGCATTACAGTATCAAGAGGGGCCGGGAGCCCTGCAACTCCTTAACAGCAAGATCATCCTAAAGAAACAAATGTTCATACCAAAGAATTACTTTTGAGAGTTTGCCAATTGCCCTAAGCGTTACTCCTGTCCTAGGCGGGACTTACAGGCTTATCTCATACATAAAATCCTTAGACGAACATTCATCCTTCAAATTGATCAAGTATTAAGAAGTACAGGGACCGTAGCTTACTTCATGGATCATTCCATAGTCTTTTACAATTTTCTGATGTATAGGATCCTCAAAGAGGCAAGTACAGAGCATACTTATTGAAAAGTTAAGAGCATATTAACCAAGAACCGTAGAGAGGTTTCTGAAGAACTAGAAGAAGAAGTGTTTAAGTAAACATGATTGTGTAAAGGATAGTTTATTGCTTAATTCTGAATGCTTACAACTGAACTGAGATCCTCTATTCATAGAAGGCGGATCTCAAACACATTACAATACAACATAATCTAAGCACGCGTCCAAACCACATACATGGGATCCGAATTATTACGAAGCAACACACACAAACAGACAAACAACTTTAACTTTAATAAAGACAACTTTTTGACTAATTGGCGCATGTCTGGTCCATTAGTTGTCTGGAGAATCTTGTCTGATATAAGCTGGTGGGTCAGAGGTGTACATCACCATTGGATCAAAGTCATCAATATCCAACGGTCCATAATCCCATGGATCATGTGCATCTTCCATAAATTCTTCCTTATTTGGATTTGGTTCTTCCATTTGTACATCCTCTGGAGTTATTTCTTCAGATATGGGAACTGAGCTTGGTCCTTCAATGGGAAATGGAGGTGGCAACTGTAGAGTTGAAGTAAACTCTATGCTTTCATCAGGAATATTGTAACATAGTAGAGATGTCGGAATAACTGATCAAGTTCATCAGAACCTTGTTTTATGCCACCATCAGTAGTGGTAAACACATAACCATAAGCATTAGGAACAAGATTTGTTCCTATTCCTCGACAATAAGGTCTCTTGAGAATAAGTACTGTATAAGGATTTATCATATGACTGTGATATTTGATAATTCCCTTAAGTAACTTAATCCACCGCTTCTTGGTCCAATATCCATAAAAAACTTTGTGATGTTGGGTTCAAGAATTTTCTTTCGAATACCCTTGAGTAGATAAATGGGTTTAACTTCAATGGGAAAGTGTTTGATCATTGCAAGGCACCAGAAATACCAGTAACCAACTGTAGGCAGAGTGATCTCTTTGTGAAAAGTAAAGATGGGAAGAAAAGGGTATTCTGGGTAAAACCTCCCATGCTCAAGAGCTATGTTCATGATTATCAGAAATTTTGCTTGATAGTAAAACAGATGGTTTTTAGCAAAACTTCTAAGCTTTCCTGGACTGTCAAGAGGAAGAGTTGTTGGAGGAAACTCTGGTAAAATGGTTTCAGTAGGTTGAGAGGACGAATTGTCTTTTGGGGAGATATGAGAAGGATTTGTTTTGGTCTGGATAACAAAATCTGGAATGAGATTCCTATCTCCTTTTATATCCTGAACTTCAAACTGATACTTTGAAAACCAATCCTTTAATCTCAATAATTGAGGCTCTGGAATACCTCTGTTCTTGAATTCAAATATCCGAGGGAAAGATGAGTTGTCCATTTGAACAGTGAAGTGGTGTCCAATCAGATGGAATTCAAATTTCTTGATTCCATATTTTACGGCCAAGATCTCTTTGTAGACTGTGTGATAATGCTTTTCAGCATCTTTGAATTGTCCATTAGCATGTCCACAAAAGTATTTCTTTCTGTCAATTTCTTCAATGAGTATAGCACCCCAATACTCATCACTAGCATCAGTTTGTAGGATTCTTTTTCCTTTATCTGGAATCTTTAAAGGAGGGGGCTTTTGGCAAAGTTGCTTTAATTGTTTGACAGTTGTAGTCTGCTGAATTCCCCAAGGTGGGGCTTCCTTTTTGAGCAACTTGGATAACTGACTTGTGTATCTGGAACTCTGTGGTAAAAAGTCTTTCAGATAGTTAACTATTCCAAGGAACTATTGTATTTCCTTAGTTGTTAAGTTTTCATCCGGAAATTTAAGTAATTCTTGTGCAATATGAGGACCTGGCTGGTACTGTCCGTCAGAGAAATTCATTCCAAGAAATTCAATTTCTTTTTGTCTAATATACCCTTTCTTTTCAGAAAGCATGATGCCATAGTGTTGGACTATTTCAAGGAATTTTTCTAGAAGAGCTTCATATGATTGTCTGTCTTTTGAGAATAACAGGATGTCATCAATATAGACCAAAGCACTGTTTAGAATGGGCTCAAATATTTGGGTCATGGCCTTTTGGAATAGTGATGGGGCGACTTTAAGCCCAAAAGGCATAACTGTCCACTGGAATTGGGTTGTGGGTATACAAAAGGCTGTTTTGTATCTGTCTTTTGGATCAATCCCTAACTTCCAAAATTCTGCTTTGAGGTCAAACTTGGAAAATATGTGGGCTTGGGTTAACTGAGGAAATAGCATTTGGGTTCGAGGTAAAGGGAATTTATCATCGGATAAGAAATGGTTTAAAGGCTTATAATCGATAACCAATCTCTTTTCTCCTCTAACTTGTTCAGATCTTTTGTTAACATAAAAAGCCTGGCAAGCCCAATTGGATTTTGTTGGCTCAATTAGCCCAAGTTCCTGGAGTTGTTGACATTCTTGTTTAGCTAAAGCTAAATCATCAGGAGTCATTCCTGGATGAGTGGCTTTAGTAGGGTTCACATCCTCATTCATCTTGAAAGGTAGCTGGATAAAGAACTTGGAGTTCTTCCATAATGGACTAGGATGAATGAACTCAGCATGGGATTCTGCACAACAGTCTTGTAGCCTTGAGGCTTTATGATGGAATTCCTTTGGAGCATTTGAAAGAGCGTAGATCTTCTGAATTGTAGTATAAGGCTGGAATTGCCGTTTATACTTTATTCCATTGGGAAGTAACATGAGTTTCTGAGCTTTATGATAGAGATCAAACCTAATTAGAAGATCTTTCCCATGTAACTTGCTTCCAATTACTTTCATCCATACAATGCAATCTGGAAAGAACTGAATTCCGATTGGATGTTTAGTAATTAGAGAAGATTTGAACTTCTGTCCGTCTACTGCTTGGAAATATTCATAATGAGTGGTCCATGCTTCTTTTGGAAGAATATCTTCATTCATCATGGACTTAGCAGCACCAGTATCCATAAAACCAATTACTTTTATTGGCCTTTCATACTTCGAGGGAAGTACATGGATATGAATGTGGGGAGATGGAATAGCTTCCTGTCTGATAGTAACAGAGTGTAGTATAGGAAGGTATTCTGCTTCTTGTTCAGACTCAGATGAACTAGACTTTTCTTCTGAGATTATTTCTTCGAGAGCAAAGAGGCTTTCTTCAGTTTGTTCATCTTGTTCAGAGAAGAGAGATTCAACCTCAGTATCGTCGAGTGTAGTCTCAGTGTGCTGAAGAATATGAGTAATCATTCTGTCAGACTTGTTTCTGTTTTGAGGACAGTTTTTTACAAAATGTCCCTTATTGTTGCAGATGTAGCATCGATCTGTCTTCTGGTTCCTGAATGATTTTTTCCTGAAGAATCCGAGACGTCCTTTCTTCTTAGAAGATTCTTTTTTTTGTCCTTTAGACATTTTCTTGGGATGGCACGAACAATTATCTTTGGATTTACATTTAATCTCCAGATGAGATTTCTTGCAAGCTTTATCAAGATGTGTTTTGTTTTTCAACAAAGATTTGAACATGGTTTGTTGCTCACAAAGCTTTTCAATTGTTGTAATTGCCATCTGATGGATTTCTCCAAGAGTAAGAGTGTTTATCTCTTTATGTGCGGCATCAATGAACCTATTAAGTTCTTGATGAATCTCTTTTGGAAGAGATGCAGCATAGACATACTTGAGATTAGGATCATTGCTTCCATTCAGAGTATAGTAGAGCTCTGACATTCTTTTAAAATTAAGATCCAAATCTTTTTTCTGTAAAGAACAGCATTTCGTGGCAAAATAATTTTTTTGTGCCAGCTTATCATAGATTACTTGTCTCCAATGAATTCTTGATGAATGGCGCCAAGTGCTGGAGATATATATGCTTGGAAAAACTGCATCTGCCTGTATTGCCCAAGTGCTAAAAACCATTCTCTTAGAGTTCCTGTGAATCTTGAAGCAAATTCTCTTAATATGACAGGAAGTCTGTGCTATTTGGTTTTTTGTAGATCTATCCAGGCTGCAAAAGATTGAAGTCTTTCTCTTCTTTTGCTAACTGGAATATCGTCAAAAGTAAACCATGGACCATTGGCTGGTTTAGCAGATGAAGAGTCCACTTGAGGTGGTGGAGAATCTTCCATCGTTGTTTCTTCATCAGTTTCAGAAGGTGGTTGTTCTTGATATGAAGAGGAGGATGGATCAGCCATAAGAATCTTTGAGATGTCTGAAAAATCTTTTTGTGTCATAGCTTTGACTAGAAGATTCTATGGAAGATGAGGATGACGAACTCTCATCACTAGATTCAGAGGATTGATCAATATCAATCTCTATCTTTGGAAAATCTCGGATCATGATAGTTTTGGGGATGTCATCTACTTTGGCTTTGAGTTTTTCACCTTTGGGCGGCATAGTCTTTTTTGACTTTTGATTTACTGGAGGTATCTCAAAGGGGATATCAGATGCCATGGAGAATTGCTTAGAATATCTGAGTTCTTTGTCAAGAACATCAATCCTGGTAACAATTCTGGTGTTGATCTTTTCAAGTTCTAAAGCCATGGAATCAACTCTGTTGGAGTTTGCTTGTACTTAGGGTAAAACCTTATCAACCTTAGAATCAATTTGAACCAAGGTTTTATTATGTGCTCTGGAATTGGTAGTGTTCCAATTCAAGACTTTTTCTGCCTGGGTAAAGTCTGAAGTTGTTCTTCCTTCAGAATTAACTGTTGTGGAAACAATATATGGCCTCGTGGTTATTGATCCAGCTGTATTTCTTTCCAAGGGTGGAAATTATGTCTCATAGTTAAGAAACATCATACAAGGCTGAACTTGTGGGATAGCTGGTACAATAGACGGCTTAGATTATCTTCAAGACTTCTCTTGTTCCCTTTTCAGGATTGCCAAAGCTTCATTGTAATAAGGCAGGGGTTGAGCACATGGTGGTGGATCTAGATCTGTGTCATCAGATCTGTTGTTTTTGCAAGAAAGACGTTGTTTTCTTGCTTTTCTTCTTCTTTTACGTCGGCTGGCTTCACTTTCATCATCATCCGAGTCGGATTGTTCATCACACGAACATCCTGGATCACATCTGGATGGGTCAACGTCCCAAATAAAATGACCTTCAATTTTATCCGTGTAGGCATGAGAACCATCAGGATTAAATGATGCTATGGGGACAGAAATTCTGTTTCCATTCCATCCTATCATTTCTCAGGTATCATTCACTAGTTGGACAATCAGTTACTGCTTGAAGATGGGTTTGGAGGAAGTTGCTTCCTCCTCCTGTGGTAACTTAAAGATAGTCTTTGTGCGACCATCTGTCATCTATTGGAACTCAAATGTATTTGATCTGATAGGTTCATGAGTCTGTTGAAGAGATTCATAGTTAGTTATCCATTCAGTAGGCATGAGAAGCTCCAATTCTCTTCGTGGAATTTGCCTTGGAATTTGAACAATAGTTGGTGTATTAGATCCATATTCTGCAAGAATCATTAAGGCATCTGGGGAACCAGATCCTTGAAGATCGAGTCCATGGTCTTGAAGACGGTAAACCAGTTGATGATGAAGAGTTGCTGTGATCGCTGAGGCAACTTGTTCTGCACCAGTGATTTGAACTTGTATCTTTAAAGCCGTGGAAAGATTGGCATCATTTAAAGACATAGCAAAGTTGGGGAAGTAGGCAAGTACAGCACTTTCGTTGTTGAGAGTTGTGACAACTGTTCCTATAACAACTTGCTCATATTTGGTGAAGCGAGTGTCTAGAAGAGCAAGTCTGGCTGTGACAGGAAGACCTTTTCTCCCTTGATAAGAGAGAACCAAACGAACTGCTCCAAAGTGTAAGTGAGTGTAACCCTCTCTTTGCCAAGAGTTAATATATTCTTGAGGAATATTTAAAGTGACATATTGGGGAGATCACATTTGTCAAGTTTGGAGGTTTGTACAAACTCTTTGGTTTGAGGTCTGCTTGAAGAGATGAGAGAACGGATTCCTCTCAAAGAACCTCTTTTTCTGTAAATATTGTAGGGGCTTATTAATGGTAGAACTGATTTTTCTACAATGTCGGAATCTGGGATGGTAGTGTATTCTATAAGGTTCTCAATTTTACTGGTAGAGTGACGGGGTAGAGACAAAGAAGAGGATACTGAAATAAGTTGATATGCTGATAAACTGGGAGTAGTCATGTTTATATGAATTCAACTAGTTCTTCTTCTACCAACTCTTCAGGTAACCTGGTTTACAACTAAGGAAATACAACAGTTCCTTGGAATAGTTAACTATCTGAAGGATTTCTTACCACAGTGTTCCAGGTACACAAGTCAGTTATCCAAGTTGCTTAAAAAGGAAGCCCCACCTTGGGGAATTCAGCAAACTACAGCTGTCAAACAATTAAAGCAACTTTGCCAAAAGCCCCCTCCTTTAAAGATTCCAGATAAAGGAAAAAAAATCCTACAGACTGATGCCAGCGATGAGTATTGGGGTCCTACAGACTGATGCCAGCGATGAGTATTGGGGTTCTATACTCATTGAAGAAATTGACGGAAAGAAATACTTTTGTGGAAATGCTAGTGGACAATTCAAAGATGCTGAAAAGCATTATCATACAGTCTACAAAGAGATCTTGGCCGTAAAATATGGAATCAAGAAATTTGAATTCCATCTGATTGGACACCACTTCACTGTTCAAATGGACAACTCATCTTTCCCTCGGATATTTGAATTCAAAAACAGAGGTATTCCAGAGCCTCAATTATTGAGATTAAAGGATTGGTTTTCAAAGTATCAGTTTGAAGTTCAACATATAAAAGGAGATAGGAATCTCATTCCAGATTTGTTATCAAGAACGAAACAAATCCTTCTCTTATCTCCCCAGAAAACAATCTCACTGATCCTAATGGCTTCATCCTTTCAACCCACTGAAACCATTTTACCAGAGTTTCCTCCAACAACTCTTCCTCTTGACAGTCCAGGAAAGCTTAGAAGTTTTGCTAAAAACAATTTGTTTTATTATCAGGCAAAATTTCTGACCATCATGAACATAGCTCTTGAGCATGGAAAGTTTTAACCAGATTACCCATTTCTTCCCATCTTTACTTTCCACAAAGAAATCACTTTGCCTACAGTTAGTTACTGGTATTTCTGGTGCCTTGCCATGATCAAACACTTTGCCATTGAATTTAAACCCATTTACCTTCTCAAAGCTATTCGAAAGAAAACTCTTGAACCCAACATCACCAAGTTTCTGTATGGATATTGGACCAAGAAGCAGTGGATTAAGTTACTTAAAGGAATTATCAAAGATCACAGTCATATGATAAATCTTTACACTGTACTCATTCTCAAGAGACCTTATTGCCGAGGAATGGGAACAAATCTTGTTCCTAATGCTTATGGTTATGTGTTTACAAACTGATGGTGGTATAAAACAAGGTTCTGATGAACTTGATCAATTATTCCAACATCTCTGCTGTGTTAATCATGTTTCAGACAATATTCTTTATGAATGCATAGAGTTTACTTCAACTATACAGTTGCCGCCTCCATTTCCCATTGAAGGACCAAGCCCAGTTTCTATATCTGAAGAAAGAACTCCAGAAGATGTACAGATGGAAGAACCAAATTTGAATAAAGAAGAATTTCTGGAAGATGCACATGATCAATGGGATTATGGACCATTGGATATTGATGACTTTGATCCCATGGTGATGTACACCTCTGACCCACCAGGATATATCAGACAAGATTCTCCAGACAACTAATGGACCAGACATATGCTAGTTAGTCAAAAAGTTGTCTTTATTAAAGTTAAAGTTGTTTGTCTGTTTGTGTGTGTTGCTTTGTAATAATTCAGATCCCATGTTAGTGGTCTAGACGCGTGCTTAGATTATGTTGTATTATAATGTATTTGAGATCCATCCTCTATAAATAGAGGATCTCAGTTCAGTTGTAAGAATTCAGAATTAATCAATAAACTATCCTTTACACAATCATGTTTACTTAGATGTTATGTATGAGATAAGCCTGTAAGTCCCGCCTAGGTCAGGAGTACATCTTAGGGCAATTGGCAAACTCTCAAAAGTAATTCTTTGGTATGAACATTTGTTTCTTTAAGATGATCTTGTTGTTAAGGAGTTTCAGGGCTCCCGGCCCCTCTTGGTATCAGAGCCATTAAAAGAGCCCCAAAGAGTATATTAACCAGGTTACTTGAAGAGTTGGTAGAAGAAGAACTAGTAGAATTCATATAAACATGACTACTCCCAGTTTATCCGCAGATCAACTTATTTCAGTTTCCTCTTCTTTGTCTTTACCCAGCCACTCTAGAAGTAAAATTGAAAACCCTGTAGAATATACTACCATCCCAGATTCCGCCGTTGTAGAACAGTCAGTTCCACCATTAATAAGCCCCTACAATATTTACAGAAAAAGAGGTTCTTTGAGAGGAATCCGTTCTCTCATCTCTTCAAGCAGACCTCAAACCAAAGAGTTTGTACAAACCTCCAAACTTGACAAATGTGATCTCCCCTACTCCAAAAGAGAACAATATGTCACTTTAAATATTCCTCAAGAATATATTAACTCTTGGCAAAGAGAGGGTTACACTCACTTACACTTTGGAGCTGTTCGTTTGGTTCTCTCTTATCAAGGGAGAAAAGGTCTTCCTGTCACAGCCAGACTTGCTCTTCTAGACACTCGCTTCACCAAATATAAGCATGTTGTTATAGGAACAGTTGTCACAACTCTCAACAACGGAAGTGTTGTACTTGCCTACTTCCCCAACTTTGCTATGTCTTTAAATGATGCCAATCTTTCCACGGCTTTAAAGATACAAGTTCAAATCACTGGTCCATAACAAGTTGCCTCAGCGATCACAGCAACTCTTCATCATCAACTGGTTTACCGTCTTCAAGACCATGGACTCGATCTTCAAGGATCTGGTTCCCCAGATGCCTTAATGATTCTTGCAGAATCTGGATCTAATACACCAACTATTGTTCAAGTTCCAAGGCAAATTCCACGAAGAGAATTGGAGCTTCTCATGCCTACTAAATGGATAACTTACTATGAGTCTCTTCAACAGACTCGTGAACCTATCAGATCCACTACATATGAGTTCAAACAGAAGACAGATGGTCGCACAAAGACTATCTTTAAGTTACCACAGGAGGAGGAAGCAACTTCCTCCAAACCCATCTTCAAGCAGCAACTGATGATCCAACCAGTGAATGATACCCGAGAAATGATAGGATGGAATGGAAACAGAATTCCTATCCCCATAGCATCATTTAATCCTGATGGTTCTCATGCCTACACGGATAAAATTGATGGTCATTTTATTTGGGACGTTGACCCATCCAGATGTGATCTAGGATGTTCTTGTGATGAACAATCCAACTCGGATGATGATGAAAGTGAAGCCAGCCGATGCAGGAGTAGAAGAAAAGCAAGAAAACAACGTCTTTCTTGCAAAAACAACAGATCTGATGACCCAGATCTAGATCCACCACCATGTGCTCAACCCCTCCCTTGTTACAATGAAGCTTTGGCAATTCTGAGACGGGAACAAGAGAAATCTTGCAGACAATCTATGCCGTCTATTGTACCAGCTATCCCACAAGTTCAGCCTTGTACGATGTTCCATAACTATGAGACAGAATTTCCTCCCTTGGAAAGAAATACAGCTGGATCAATAATCACTAGGCCATATATTGTTTCTACAACAGTTAACGCTGAAGGAAGAACAACTTCAGACTTAACTCATGCAGAAGAAGTCTTGAATTGGAACACTACCAATTCCAGAGCACAGAACAAAACCTTGGTTCAAATTGATTCTCAGGTTGATAAGGTATTATCTCAAGTACAAGCTAACTCCAACAGAGTAGATTCCATGGCTTTAGAACTTGAAAATATCTACACCAGAATTGTTACTAGGATTGATCTTTTTGACAAAGAACTCAGACATCTTATTTCACAACATACATGGGTCCTGAGTTTGATCAAAAAGAGGCAGAATTCAGGAAGTTAAAAAAGGATCTCCATTATATGGAAGAAGATAGAAAGAGAAGACTCAACCCCAACCTTCCTTTCTTACAAACACCTTCTTTATCCTTTTTTGAAACACCAAAATCAACTCCTGGATATTCTAAGCAATTCTCCATGGCATCTGATATCCCCTTTGAGGTACCTCCTGTAAAAACAAAAGTCTAAAAAGACTGTGCCACCCAAAGGTGAAAAACTCAAAGCTAAAGTAGATGACATCCCCAAAACTCTCATGATCCCAAATTTTCCAAAGATAGAGATTGATCTTGATCAATCCTCTGTATCTACTGATGAGAGTTCGTCATCCTCATCTTCCATAAAATCTTCCAGTCAAAGTTCTGATACAGAAAAGGATTTTTCAGACATCTCAAAGATTCTTATGGCTGATCCATCTTCATCTTCATGTCAAGAGAAACCACCTTTAGAAATTGATGAAGAAACAACAATGGAAGATTCTCCACCGCCTCAAGTGGACTCTTCATCTGCTAAACCATCCAATGGACCATGGTTTACCTTTGATGATATTCCCGTTAGCAAAAGAAGAGAAAGACTTCAATCTTTTGCAGCCTGGATAGATCTACAAAAAAACCAAAGAGCCAAGACTTCCTGTCATATTAAGTGAATTTGCTTCAAGATTCACAGGAACTCTAAGAGAATGGTTTTTAGCACTTGGACAATACAGGCAGATGCAGTTTTTCCAAGCAGATATATCTCCGGCACTCGGTGCAATTCATCAAGAGTTTATTGGAGACAGTACTATCTACGATAAATTGGCACAACAAAATTATTTTGCCATGAAGTGCTATTCTTTACAAAAGAAAGATTTGGATCTTCATTTTAAAAGAATGTCAGAGCTCTACTATACTCTGAATGGAAGCAATGATCCTAATCTCAAGCATGTTTACGCTGCATCTTTTCCAAAAGAGATTCATCAAGAACTTAATAGGTTCATTGATGCCACACATAAGGAGATAAACACTCTCACTCTTGGAGAAATCCATCAGATGGCAATTGCAACAATTGAAAAGCTTTGTGAGCAACAAACCATGTTCAAGTCTTTGTTGGGGGAATCAAGTTATTTCTTTCCAGTATCACCAAAATATCCTCTCTGGGGGCGTTTAGTTTGGCATACTCCACATAGCTTATCCGATCTCTGACATTCCTTTCTGGAGACCGAGGCCTGAGGTAGACATTATGTCTTTTCTCTTACCTCTGCTATATTCCAACCTCTGGAATACATTTCCTTTTCGGGAAAATCGATCGTAATCCATGACTTTTGGCATTCGGGGTTTGTCAGGCTTCCTTCATCCTGGAGTAGAGGCCTTATTCTTATTTTTATCTTTAATCGAATTCATTTCTTCTCGAGTCATATACTTGGAAGCCAATGTCATGATTTCGGCAAAGGTTCGAGGCTGTTTCCGACTTTAGGAGTTGCCAAATTGCATATTTTTTGTTAGGTCGAACAAAATTGATATAATATAGTCAATGATTGGGGAGTCGATCTTTAACAGTTCAACATTGAACCTTGCCAACCAACTTCTTAGGGATTCTCCTTCCTGTTGGATAATAGTTCCCAAGTAGCTCATGGGGAGCTTTTGTCTTTTCTGGCTAGCGAACTGTTGTTCTAGTTTGTTACATAGTTCTCTAAAACTGAAGATCGAATTAGGTGGTTGTTTTCCGAACCAATCCAATGTTAATCCCTCGAAAGTCGTGATCATTAACTTCGTCGTGTACTCCGCTGAATGAGCATATAAGTTCATTTTGTTTGTACTCCGCTGAATGAGCATATAAGTTCATATAGTCGCTCGGATCACCAGTTCCGTCATATCTGGGAAGTCGAGTAGGTAAAGGCCCCGAGGCCTGTGCTTCCTTAATTTCTAGGCAGAATGGGGAACAGGCTGCTATACTATCCTGGACTTCTCTGGAACGGGGCCAGGGTTGTCTCATAGTTAACAACCTTTGCTCCAATCGTTCCTCTACCATTCTCTCAATATCTCTTTCAGAGAATCTTCTAGTCGCTCGCCGATCGATGATTGGGGGCTCCACCTCATCCTCGATTAGAATAACCGTTCTTTCTCTAGATAAATAAGGTTCAGGACGAGCATTAGCTCTTGCCTGATTACCTCTTCGACCAGGGTGCCTTTCAACGACGTTTGGTGAAGAAATTTGGGATCGTTGATCCCCTTCTGGGCTCTCCGCTTCAGTCGAAACTCGATCATTGTCCCTTCAAGGTCCCCTGATATTGTTCACCAACCTGGATGGCTGAATTGGGGCAGCCTCTGGGCTAGCCGTTTCTGGTCCTGGTGTATGTAAGATTTCAGCACATAGTGAACTTACTAGTTGAGCCATCTGCTTTAACTTCTCTTGATCGGTTAGCAATGGGGGAGGAGGGACGGATCGAATAGGTGAGTTAGGGGCCCTGCTCCTGCTAGGAGTTTGTCGTCCTCCTGTGTTTTGGTTATTGTCTGCGTTTGCTGTAACATGCCCTTCCATACGGTCTAAATCTTGACGATCGGCAGGAGTCTGCATATTATTAGCGCTAACTCTTTGGGAATTTTCGGGCGGACTTTCTACAGCACGAGGAGGCTGGGAAGTTGTGCTTTTTCCTGCGTTACGCGTGCTTTTCCTTGGATTGACCATTATTCGATCGAGCAATTAACCTTGCCCCACGGTGGGCGCCAACTGATTTGGCCTAATTTCGTCTTAGGTTTAATCTCAGTAAATTTCTAAGAGAACAACTTTATTTTAGGGTTTGGTTAAAGTACTCAGGATGGTACAATTCCAGAATAGTATGATATATTGTAATCACGTAAATAAGTATATGAGCGGAGAACAATTGTATTATTATTGATAGGTTAAATTCTGGATCCCTAATACAATGTAAACTCAGTATTTAGAATTAATATCCTATCCTAACATAACTAGGAGTCCTACTAGACCTAGGAGTCCTGCATGGCCTAGGAGTCCTGCACGGCCCAATAAACCTTCAGGATGGATCTACAGATCGACAAGATGTAACAATTCAGATCGATCCGATCATGAGACTTTCGAGGAGACTCATTCCGGATTCACAGGTCAGATCGACTCCGTACTTGCTTGGGAAGTACTATTTGATCGCAGGTGTAAAATAGCCCCCATCAGTACTCCCTCACTTCTCGAGCTTAATCATAGTTGGAGCTCGTAGAAGTAATTAAGATCGTAGTCTCAACCCCTAACGGCTTCATGAAATATGCCTCGTTAAAAACCTAGTTCGGAAAAACCCTTTATGGGATAAAAACCGCGCAAGGAAAAAAGAATGCACATTAGTATGAACCTTTAAGGTAAAGACACGTTGCTTGGTAATGTGTGTCAAACATATGCAGAGTCTTCTCACGATTTCATTGGCGGGAAATCGAAAAGTCGCGATGTGTTGAATCGTCTTTTCACTATCCGTATATATAGTCGAGATAAGCGGGATATTTTTATTTTTTTACCCAAATATCTGGATCTCTCAGCAGTCAAATTTTGGGTCGATAATTTTGCAATTTATTCACTCCGTCGAACATACCGTCTTCAGAGATAATGGCCTCGACTTCTCAGAATCCCAATTCTTCCAACCAGAATGAAGAACAACAAGTACCCCAAAACATTGTCAACCCAAAAACTCTTTCTTCTGATGAGGAAATAGGAGATGGCGTACAGGCCGAGGAAGTTAGAGATTACGAAGAGAAAGGAGTTGACAGTCTAGTGGTTGAGATCGTTCCTGAGGAGGAAATGGTTGCCAGAGCATCCAAGAAATCCAAAACTGCTCAACCTCAAATTTCTGCCCCCATCGAGTTCTTTCCTTCTCGACTGAAGGAGGAGCATTTACCGGCCTTGAAGAGGGAATACGGTCGTTATTTTCCCTCGGATTTCGAAATAATTCTCCTTTCCGCAAACGAGAGAGTCAATACACCTCCCCCAAACTGTCGAGCTTTTTATACTTCGCATTTCGAACACGGATTACGCTTTCCCCTTTCTCCAATCCTTCGCCAACTTCTAGAGACTTTCTTTATCTCTTTAACCCAACTTGTACCAAATGCCATTGCCTTTATAATGGCTTTTTATGTCTTGATGGTCGCGAAAGGTCTGCAGCCCTCATTTCGTAACTTTCTTCACCTTTTCCGACTTTCCATATTGACCTCCTCCAACCGAGGCTACTACTATGTTAGCCATAGACCTAGATTTGCTGTTCTAGAAAACGCCATTTCAAGTAACAGTATGGAATGGAAGTCGAATTTCTTTTTCGTCAAGGCTCCGACCCTTCGGGTACTTGAGAATGGAGAAACTGAAGAATTTACTTATGATTGGGGTTATAACCAATCCTGGGTGTATGGCGGCCGGAAGGTGATCGGCGAAATGGCTCCAGACGACCACTTTTCTTCAGACATGGTGGAGGAGATGAGATCGGACAAATATCAGTCGGCTTACTTGGTCGGAGAGATCTTCCTTCGAAAGGCTGGATTAAGCTCTCTGGATTTTCCCATTCCAACGGATGATCGTCCCCTAAGTAAGGTTTTATTATGAATTATTCTATCCTTAAAAGGATATCTCAATCTGTCATCTTTTAACGTTAGCGACCTTATATTGTAGCTTCCATGGTCGAGAAATGCCGTTATTCAGTGGTTGGAAAGATTGTCCTTTCTAACTCGAAGAAGTCATCGGGAAAAGTCCCTATAGAGCAGAGACAATCCAGAAAAAGGAGGAGAGATCAACACCAGGATCTAGAAGACATTGAGGAAGAATCTTTCGAGAGCGCAGATCCTATTCGTGTAGCTCCTCCCCTGACTGATCAAACTTCTGAGGAAATACCCTCGTCGAGCTCTTGCCCAGGACGTGGTTTTCCTCCCAAATACATTAGGGATAAATATGGTATTCTGGGCTGTAAGACTTGGCCAGAACGTAACCCTATTGGTCCTGAGGCAAAAATAAGAAGCATTTTTATGACAAAGAAGGTGAGTTCTTTACTCATGTTGGAGATACGAGCCATAAGGCTTCTTTGGTAGACATGATCGAGAGCCAACTTCAGGGAAAACGGGCGGCCGGATATTCTGAAAAAGACTCACTGACGATCGATGATAAGGAAAACATCATCGACAAGTCAATTCGACTTCTTCCATCCTCGACTTTTATCAAGGATGTGCAGCGGAATTATGAGAGAAAACCTCTTGAGCAACTGACAAGAGCAGCTCATGCGCATGAAGTGGTAATACATTATTATTTTGTTCGCTCTCAATATATTTTAACTTCTTCACTTCATTCCTCATTTAGATGATATGTTCATGTTGCAGACTGGGAATGCATTGGTAACTGCCCTGTATGATACGGCATTGCATAGGGAACAGTGCAAGTATGTGGAAGAGACCAACAACATTCTAACTGCCAGAATCAAAGAGCTCGAAGACAAACTTGGTCCTATCGCCAATCCCCATCTGGAGACTGATAATCCTCATATTATCAACACGATGATGGATGCTAGTCGATATCAGGCGCAGGTCGATCAACTGAATCGAGAATTGGATGACCAACGTGTTTCACACGCCACCTCGATCAATAAATTAGAGTCGGAGATTCTCTCACTCCGATCCCAACTTGCGGCTAAAGATGACGATGCCAACCTGGACAAGGTTATGGATGAAGTTCATACTCCTGACTTCGAGTCCGTTGTCAGGGAGTTTCTTGATTCTCCTGTTCATATGGCAATAATTCATCAGAAGATAGGAGGTCTGTTGTTGAGCTCGTTTTACAAGGGGGTCGATCAATTGATCGAATCTCGGCAGATTCCTGATAGGCGAGAGGAGTATCTCAAGGTTATGGAGATCGGAAAAGATCGAAGGCTTCAAGAATACCCTTGATGAGGGATATTTCGCATGCTTTATTTTAGGAAATACCTCTGCTCGAGGTCGACCTCTATCCCGACCAAGATGGTATTCTCCGACCTGAAGAACCTAGTTTCCGATCGAGCCAGATTGATAGCACTAGATCCAGTACTCCGATCTTATTTCCGACTTGCTCGTTTCTTCGGAATTACTGTGAGGCCGACCCCCAGTACTGGACAGCTGGCGAGACGTATTCCCATGCGGAGGGTCTACCTAGCTCATTACTGTTCCTATATATACGCAGCGCATTTATGACCTCAGGGACGGCACTATTCCCTAGAAACACTCCTGCTCGGACTCAGAGCTCGGAATAGGCCTTTAGCTTGCTTTTCTTTGTATTCATCTATTTAGTAGTACGACATCCTGTAATGCTCGAATAGACCTACTTTGTAACTTGTACTCGGATCTTGATATTAATATACATCTTTTACACACTCGACTTATCTATTGTTTTGCTCGACCTTCCTTGTTTATTCCGAACGAAAAAGAGTATAATCAATTGGCGCCCACCGTGGGGCCTATTCGGGTGTTAGATCGAAAAAATGCCTACTACTAGGAGATATACATACCAACGTGGCGAGCCTTCACAAGCTGTTGGAGCTCAACAGTCGGTAAACAACGAACCAAGTAACCAATCCCGAGCGGCCCACCAGTCTGAGGTGCCGCCGCTCGACCCGCCGAATGATTTACCTATTCATACGACAGTGGCCGATCTGCGTTCTATTATTGGAACTATGTGTAGAGAATTCCTAAACACGGAGAGAGCAGATCGTGAAACTCTGCTTGGTCAATAGCCCCCGGTCGATCAACCTACTACTCGGGGTCCCGTTTCTAACAGGCAGAGGGAAGGAAGTATTCGTCGATCTGCTTTGGGTGAACAGTCCGATGTTCGACCCAGAGCACCTCGAGCTAGGACCGTTGTCCGCTCAGGGCAACCTTCTAGAACCGTACAAGACTTGGAAGATTAAGTGGTCGGGGAGAGTCAACCCGAAGCCGCGAATAGGGTAAAGAAACCAGTCTACAGAAAGGTGACCGAGGCTGACCTGGAAAAGATTGTGCAGGAAAGGGTTGTGAAGGAGTTAAAGAAGGAAATGCTGGTAAAGAAAACCCGACCTGCAGAAGTCAGGGTTCGAAGAGCTGAGGCCAAAGAGGACGGGGCCGTGTTCCTAGAGGATGGGCGCGACAAGGAATTGAGTACAAATATCATGCGATGTTCCCCCTTTTGCCAAGAAATTAGAGAAGCTCGGGGTACGGAGACAGTTCCGACGAGGTTGCCAAGGTATAATCGAACCTCCGACCCAGGAGAGCATATTAATAGTTTTATAAATGTGTTGAATTTATATGGGCATTCAGAAGATTTTTGTTGCAAAATCATGGTCACCACATTCGAAGGGATCGCTTTAGATTGGTTCGGAAAGTTGCCTCCGAACTCCATTTTCTCTTTTGATGATTTATGCGACAAGTTAAAACACCAGTTTGCTAGCCAAAGAAAACAGAGGTTGCCTGCCAACCATCTGGGAACTGTGAAGCAACTGGAGGGAGAAACTTTAAGGCAATGGCTGGCAAGATTTAGTATTGAACTTCTGGAAGTCGATATTCCACAGATCGAATTTCTATCGTCTTTGATGTTCGAGCTAACCCGTAATAGCCAGTTCGGGAACGCTCTTTGTCGAAAGCAACCAAAATCTTTCGAGCGAATCATGGAAATAGCTGAAAAGTACATGATTCAAGAAGAAATGAACAAGTTGAAGAACGCTCAGAATCCTAGGCCCCCGCTCGGAAAGAAACCGGATAGGGCCCCTATCCCTAAACCAAGCGACTACGGAGGGTCAAACGCGCAACAAAGAGGCTCGGTTTGGCAAAGACTTAAGGTCGATAAACCTCAGGCTCCGACCCACAGATCTAATGTCTACGGTCGACCTGCTTCTCCAGAGCGGGCTCCAAGGAGAGAACCTGAAAAAAGCGGTTTCACCAGGCTGAATGCCTCGAGGGACGAAATTTTAACTGTGCTCGAGGAAAGAAATTTGGTCCCAGAAGCTTGGCGTATCACTCAAGCCAGGCCGGGGACTATGAATCATGATAGTATTGCAGGTACCATAGGGCTCGAGGGCACAGCACCGAGGATTGTTTTCAGTTGAAACAGGAAATTGAGAAATTGATCGCCCAGGGAAAACTGAAGGTGTATGTTAGGAAAGGGAATCCTAACTACCGCTTCCGATCAAGAAGTCCCCGAAAGTTTACTGAACAGCACCGTGACGGTCAACATCAAGCTGAGGAGCAGACGAACGAATGTAATAGCCGGCGGACCTGCTGGAGGAGATAGCAGGAATGCGAGGAAAAAGACAGCTAGGTCGATAAAAACAGGTGTATCGACCAGGAATGAGGTTATGTCTTTAGAACCCGCACCTTCGATCAATCAGGTCATTAGTTTTACCGAGGCGGATAGACCAAGTGAAGTAACTTGGGATAGTAATGAAGATGACCCCGACTTCTCGATGGTTTTAATCGCTAACTTTGAGGTCAAGAGAGTATTGATCGATAATGGTAGCTCGGCAAACATAATCTCCTCTGAAGCTCTTAGTAGAATAAATTTACAGCACCCGCGTTTGGATCGGGTATCTACTCCGCTCATTGGCTTCGGTGGATCGGAAATCGTTCCTCTCGGAACCATCCTCCTGAGTACCACAATGGGCAAGAAACCTAAAGATGTGACGAAGATGATCAAGTTCTTGGTTGTAAGTACCCCTTTCGCTTATAACGCCATTTTGGGAAGACCGGCTTTAAATATTTTCAAAGCGGTCGTATCGACCTACCATCAGAAGGTCAAGTTACCTACTTTGGCGGGGGTCGGAGAAATGAGAAATGATCAGTGCATGGCATGGGAGTGTTACAACACGTCCCTAAACATGAAGAAGCAGTTTGAGCCTATCTTGCCATCAAAGAGGAAGTTAGAGCATGAAAAGGTCTTCTCGGTATCCGACCTACCTCTACCTGATTGTGAAAAATTGCAAAGTAAAAAAGGAAAAGAGATCGATATGAGTGTTCAACCCCCGAATCATAAGCAGGTAACCTTAATTCTTGGTTCACCCGAGAAGTTCACCAGGATCGGGACCGAGCTAAGCCAAGGAATGGAAACCATGCTGATTGAGTTTTTGAGAGACAATGCCGATGTTTTTTCTTGGAGCTCCGATGACATTGTGGGGATCGACCCTAGGATGATTACTCATTCGCTAAATATCGACCCTAAAGCAAAGCCAGTTAGGCAGAAGAAGAGGAACCATGGTCGGGAAAAAGACAAAATCATCAACGCTGAGGTCGATAGGTTGTTGGCCGCCGGTCAGATCAAGGAAATAAAATTTACTGAATGGCTCTGCAATGTTGTGCTGATATCAAAGGGAGAAAAGGTGGACAACAAGTGGAGAATGTGTAATGACTTTACAGACTTGAACAAGTTATGTCCGAGAGATCCCTACCCCTTACCGAGGATCGATATGCTGGTCGATTCGACCGCCGATTTCATCTTTTTAAGCATGATGGATGCCTTCCAAGGATTCTATCAGATTTTTATGAAGGAAAGGGACCAGGACAAGACCGCCTTCATTACCGAATGCGGAGTTTACTGCTTCATAGTGATGCCTTTTGGACTGCGGAATGCTGGAGCAACTTATCAAAGGCTCGTGAACATTATGTTCAAGGACTTAATTGGAGAAATCATGGAAGTTTATGTCGACGATATGCTCGTAAAGAGCATGACCGAGGAAGATCATATAAAGCACCTTGGCAAATGCTTTGCGATTTTGAGGAAGTACAGAATGAAACTAAATCCAGCAAAATGCACTTTTGGGGTGAGATCGGGGAAATTTCTCGGCTATTTGGTCCACGAGCGTGGCATCGAGGCGAACCCAGAGAAAATCAGAGCTATTGCCGAACTTAAACCGCCAGCAAAGTTATCCGAAGAGCAAAGTTTGATCGGAGAAATAATATCGTTGAATAGATTTATATCCCGCTCTGCAGACAAGAGTTTGCCTTTCTTCAAGTTGTTGAGGAAATCGAAAAGCTTCGAGTGGAATGAGGAGTGCGATAAAACTTTTGAGGAGCTTAAGAATTACTTAGTCTCCCCACCGATGTTAGCAAAGCCGGTCGAGGGGGAGCCTTTGTATCTGTACATAGCAGTATCGACGGATGCCATAAGCTCAGTCTTAGTAAGAGTTCAGGATTCTGATCACAAGCCGGTGTATTATCTGAGTAAGTTGCTTCAAGGGGCGGAGAAAAATTATTTGGTGATCGAGAAATTCGCACTTGCTCGGTTATTGCCGCACGGAAACTGAGGCCTTATTTTCAGACTTACAAGATTATTGTTTTAACAAACCAGCATCTAAGGCAAGTTCTGACAAAACCGGAGACGTCCGGAAGATTGATTAAATGGGCTGTGGAGCTTAGACAGTTCGATATCGAGTACCAACCCCGAACAGCGATCAAGGCCTAGGTCCTGGCCGATTTCATTGCAGAGTCGACAGGAACCAGTTCGGAAAAGCGACAAGTTCCCGAGGTTAACCTGGTGGTAGATGGTCAGGAGAGAATATGGGTGATGCATGTCGATGGGTCGTCGACTAGAGAAGGAGGTGGGGCCGGAATTCACTTTCAGGGTCCCGAGGGGAAGGACCTCAGTTATGCAATTACTCTAGATTTTGTGGTCACGAACAATGAAGCGGAATACGAGGCCCTAATCGCTGGATTAGAAATGGCAATTAAAGCAAGTATAAAGTCTCTTACCGTGTTGACGGACTCCGAGCTAATACATAGGCAAGTGAAAGGGGTCTATGAAGCAAAAGAGTTCAACATGGTAAAGTATCTGAAAAGAGTGAAAGATCTAGTGGCGAAACTCGATATGTTTGATATTCAGGCTATCCCTCGAGAAGAAAACTCTTGGGCTGATTTGCTCTCGAAATTTACGGGCTCGATGGATGGACGCAAGGAAAGAGTGATAACTTGGTTGATGTCCAACTCTCCAGCTATAGATTTGAGCGTAACTCTGAGCTCAGAAGTAATGGAGATAGATACACAAGGGCCTTCCTAGATGGAACCTTTAGAAACTTATCTAAGAAATGGTATCTTGCCAAAGGAAGCAAACGAAGCCCAACGAATTAAATATCAAGCTACAATGTAAGTTTTGATCGAGAACCAGCTTTATAAGAGGTCGAGCTCGGGAATTTTGTTGAAGTGCGTTCCGGAGAGTCAATTCGATCTTATTCTAAAGGAAGTTCATGAAGGTGAAGCTGGAAGTCATTGCGGTGCAAGAGCATTAGCTTTGAAATGCTCAAGGACTGGATATTATTGGCCTACTTTGATTTTGGATGCCATCGATTACGTCAAGAAGTGCCATCATTGCCAAATTTACTCAAATTTGATTCATCAGCCCGCCGAACAGCTTCACTCTATTCCGATCTGCTGGCCATTCGATAAGTGGGGAATCGATATCGTGGGACCTTTCCCAACAGCTAGATCGAGAAAAAATTATGTCCTGGTTGCTGTTGAATACTTCAGTATATGGGTCGAATGCATCGCATTGACCAAGATTACTCAGTTTCAGGTTATAAATTTTCTCTGGAAATATATTGTTTGCAGGTTCGGAATACCGAGGATCTTAATCTCCGACAACAGAACTCAGTTTGCGGGAAAGCAGATTTTGGAATGGTGCGAAAAGTTTGGGATCCAGCAGAATTTCACCTCGGTCGGACATCCCCAAGCGAACGGGCAGACTGAAGTCACCAACAGGGAAATTGTCCGATCACTTGAAAAACGTTTGGCCTAGGCAAAAGGCAAGTGGTTAGACGAGCTTCCTGGAGTAATTTGGGCGAACAGAACCTCAGTGAAATCAGCTACTGGAGAGACTCCTTTCTCACTGGTGTACGGTTCGGAGGCTGTAATCCCAGTCGAGACGTTAGTGCCATCGCCAAGGATTGAATCTTATGATCCCGACCAGAACCAGTTATTGAGAGAAATGGACATCGACCATACAGAGGGTAAACGTGACCGAGCGTGCATAAAGATCCAAGCCACCAAATCCAGCATGGAAAGAGCTTATGACAAGAAAGTCAGGATAAGAACATTTAAAGTTGGGGATTTGGTTCTCAAAAAGGTGGAGGTATCAAAGCACGTCGGAAAGCTACAACCGAATTGGGATGGCCCTTACGTCGTGCAGGAGGTCGGAAAGAAGGGATCCTATAAAATTGCTCACCTTAACGGTGAAACTTTGGCAAGAACATGGAATGCAGTTAACCTGAGGAAGTACTATGGAAGATAGTTGCAATCATTTTAACTTTTCTTGTAATTTACTATTTTTACAGCTCTGTTTTACTTCAAGTGTAAGCACAGTCAATGAAATCTCTATTTTAGTTCCAATTGTATTCCGAGCACGATGATGAAGAAAGAGCAATACGTCTCGACTGAGGGTGAAAGCTGTTGCTATGCCCCTCAGTTCGGTTAAAGACGCTCGATAAAAAAGGTCTCGACTGAGGGTGAAAGCTGTTGCTATGACCCTCACCTCGATAAAGACTTACTCAAAACAGCAAAATGTCTCGACTGAGGGTGAAAGCTGTTGCTATGCCCCTCAGTTCGGTTAAAGACGCTCGATAAAAAAAAATAATAAAAAATGTCTCGACTGAGGGTGAAAGCTGTTGCTATGACCCTCACCTCGATAAAGACTTACTCAAAACAGCAAAATGTCTCGACTGAGGGTGAAAGCTGTTGCTATGCCCCTCAGCTCGATAAAGACTTGCTAAAAACTGCAAAATGTCTCGACTGAGGGTGAAAGCTGTTGCTATGACCGTCACCTCGATAAAGACTTACTTAAAACAGCAAAATGTCTCGACTGAGGGTGAAAGCTGTTGCTATGCCCCTCAGCTCGATAAAGACTTGCTAAAAAAGAACGTGACTATCTAGCTAGGAAAAAAGTGCTCAAATGTTGAAGTTGTCAAATGACTTATTGTTGGATAAAATCGACTGATGCTCGAAATAATACAACGAAGTAGCCCTGCTCAATATTTGAAGAATTTTGAAGACTTCATATCCTTGGGAAATTCCTTCTTAGGTTAGAATTATTATTTCTTAAGATTCAGTTATGCTCGAAGTAAACCCCTCGGTTTTCAGCTATTGTTTACTGGGATGTTTACGGGATAGTCTATCCGAGATGGTTTTGTAGATCGATAAACTTTCCGATTATGGGTTAAACTTCGTGTTCAGATTTTTAAAGTTCCATCAGATTATTAGTTCGTCATCGAATTGGATATTGCGAGCAAATAATTAATAGTAAAGACGATGGAAAAGAAAGATAAATAGCAAATAGTCTATGTGAAACATGAAGGTCTTATTAGTTACAAATTCCGAGCAAGATACAAGAGATCAATGAAATACAAAGGCTATGACTTTATTGATATTCATCGAACAGATTACAAAGTCGTTGAGTATGTTTACAAATAAAAGTCCTAATACAGCTACTATGCCCTATTCTATGGTCTTCGAGTATCCTTTAGTGTTCTCGACCAGGAGGGTTGGCGAGCATCCGATGAGTGCACCACAATTTGTGTGACAAATCGGTTGTCCGGTAGACTTATAAAGTGATCGAGCTGTCTATGTATATCGTCTAATGATATCTGGGTTTGAAGTTAGACAGTATGAATTGCAGACCACCTTTTCTGATCTCCATACAGTCCCCAGCATTCTTGCTACCAGCCGAGCTCGATCACTTCCCCGAGTTGGCGTCTAAGTTGAAATTCCTCATTTTTAGATCCGAAATTTCAACCTAGAGCAGCCGGTCATCATTCATTAATTGGGAATCTCGACCCAAAGTTACCATTCTTCAAGGAAGAAAGGAATAAATTGGTACTCGAGGTCAAACTTCCTTTTAATGGATTTACCAGCTTTCCGCCCTCGGAGATACCCCTCGAAATCTGCAATGCTAACCCTGCGCAAAATACACGAGCAAGGGTCGATCGAACATTGGCATTTCGAGGGGAGATCCCATTTTCAGGGATCAGAGACCCCCAGGTGATCGAGAAGGGCCCCCTTTTTCCAATTCCACCCATACCAAAGGAAAATATGTTTTGATTGAGAGGTCGGAAGTAAGTTCGAAGCCAAATCTCGAAGGCTTGAACAGGAAGTGGGAGGAATCCGAGCTTGGTCCTCAGATGAAACATTTTCACAGTGTAAAGTAAAAAAAATTTCAACTGAGTAAAAGCCCTTATATACTACGAGGAAGTTCAGATCGATGGTCATTATTCATCGAAGCCAACGGCCCTGATTAAGGCTTTTATCACGGGTGACCGTTCCGCTTCCCGAGGTTTAGGTACTGTTTGGTCAGAATTTCTTTGGAACTTAGCTGAAAAAAGGGGAATACTATGACTTGGTCAGATGTGCGGTGCAGAAACTTTCCGTTTTCACTGTACGCTCGGAATCTCGATCACTCACAGCTCGAGTATTATTTATTTCTACAATAAGGAAAATAGCTCAAAGATAAGAAAGTTCAAAGTAAATGTGAATTTCCGACCACAGAATGACTTTACTTAAAAAGAAGAGAAATTTTTATTCCGACGCGAACAACGTTACAAAGGGGAATATATAAAAGTACAACATTTGATCGAGCAGAAAGGGAAAAATTACAAGTGAGATGAAATCTCTAGATTATTTTGTTCTCGGATAAGAGCTTGCGGAATTCGACACTGCGGGTGTTGGATGAAGATGAAGACTTTGAAGTGAAGGGAGGTTTTGATGATTTCCAAAGTCATCAGCTAAGTGGAAGCTTAGTACAAACCTTAGAAAATATTTGACCAAGGAAGAAGTATTTCAGACGAGTCAAATATGGTCCAGAAGACTACTGATCTGTTGCTGAAGAAGTAATCAGACTGGTGGACTATCAGCCGACTCAAATCAGATTAGTTCAAGTTTGGGATCAGCCGAGTATACATCAGACGAGTGACTTCGATCAGCAGAGTGGAAGTGGATCAGAAGTTATTGCAACGGTAATAAATGCACTTGGAGTAATAAATGCTGAAGAGGAAGGGTATTTATGACAAATGATTGAAGAGAAACCTCGTATCAGCTTGGTGCATTTAATGCGCATTTAATGCGAAGCGACAAAAAGTACAGCAGAGTGTACAGTGTTCAGTCGCAGCAGCCGTTTCTGCAAAAAGGACTAATGCTCGAGGATTTGACAGCTGCCTATCTCTCAACGGGCAGATTTTCAAATCTCCAAGTATAAATAGCTTAGTTCGTGAGTTGAAGGAGACAACAACACAAGAGACAACATTTTGAGAGCAAAAATCTGAAGCAAAATTCTTCTAAGTCTCAAACTCAAGAACAGAGCACTCAACAGTCGAGTCATTTGTTGACGAAGCAGAAAAGAGAGAAAACAGAATATACACATAAATCTGAGTGATTTGTTTGAATCGTGTTGTGAGGAGCTGTTATCCATCTTTGTGAGTGATAAAGCTTCGTAGAATAGGAGTTTCTTTGTGATTTCCTATTGTGAACTTGTGGCCATTTCATTTGTTGATAGGCGCAAGAAGTGTATACTGTAATCTGTGTGATATAGTATAACCCAAGATCTAAGTGACTTGGAAGAGTGGACTAAAGGATTTCTATCCATATAACCACTATAAAAATCCTTTGTGTTTTTAACGTGCATTATTTTTTGCATACTTGAAAGAAAAGTTTTAAAACACTTAAAAGGTTAACTGTTGGAAAAGTTTTAAAAGGAGTTTGTTAAAACTGGGGATAAAACTATTTCAAAGTTAAAGAAAACTACTTGTGAAAAACACTTGATAAATCCGCTGCAAGTTAGTTTATTTTAAACTCTGATTTTGATAAAATCAGCTGAGTGAAATCAGAAGTGTGGTCAACTCTGCTGTTCAAAGCTTTGTGCGAGATCAGCTTAGTCTGCTTACTATTCTTGATCAGCTTAGTCTGCTGACAGAAAAGTTAGAGAAATCTTTTAAAAAAGTAAATTTTTAAAGAGGTCTATTCACCCCCCCTCCCCCTCTAGACCTCATCTGACCACTTGGGACCAACAAGTGGTATCAGAGCAGGTGGTTCATCTGAATCATTTGCCTGATCAACGAGCTTGATCCTTAAGTGTTTTTCAAAGGTTTTCAAAAGTTTTCAAAAGTTTTCAAAAGAGCATCTTTTTGAAAAACAAAACTTTTTGAAAAATGGATTGCATTAGCCTTGTTCCGATGCATAACTCAAGGTCCAATAAAAGTTACCAAGAAAATCATGGTTGATGGCGTAGAAAAGGTCGTTGAAAAAGACGTTGAAGAGATGACACCTGATGAAATCAAGCTGAATAATCTTGATAAGGTTGGAATCTTTATCATGACCAAGGCTCTGGACAATGAAAGGTTTGACAAGGTCAAACATTGCAAAACATCTAAGGAGATGTGGGATAAAGTCCGTGACATGAGCGAAGGAAACGAGTCCATCAAAGAACACAATCTGAGTGTTGCCATGGAGAAGTTTGAGAACTTCAAAATGAAACCTGGAGAAACCATTGACCAGATGGATTCAAGGTTTACAAAAGTGTTGAACAATGTTTTGAAGTTGGGTAAGACGTTCACTGATAAAGAGATCACCGTGAAAGTTCTAAAGGCGCTATCACCAAAGTTCAACATGAAGATCACAGCAATGGAAGAATCAAGGGATCTGGGGAAGATCTCACTGACGGAGCTGTTTTCTGCACTCAAGGCATACGAGTATAAAATGCCAAGGATGGGAATAGAAGAGACCTCAACTTCTGGCCCCACTGCTGCACTGGTCGCTGCAGAAAGAACAAGAAGATCCGCCGGAAAAAGCAGAGACGAGGACTCATCTGATGAGGCTCCAGTACTGAGCAAAAAGGAGTACACTGCTGGCGACGTAGCTTTGTTATTGAACGGGTTCAAAAAGTTCTACAAGAGAAAAATGAAGAACAAATATAACAATGCTTCTACTTCTAAACCTGCCTCTAATTCTCATGATATTAAGGATGATTTTAAATCCAAAATGATGTGCTATAATTGCAGGAAATTGGGACATTTCATCCAGGACTGCCCATATCCTAAAGCGGAGAAATACACAGAGGAGGAAAAGAAACAAAGAAAAGAAAGAAGAGAGAAGAGATACCAAAAGAGCAAAGTGTTTTTGGCTGAAGCTGAAAAGATGGCAGCCATCTACTCATCTAATTCAGAAACAGGCACTTCAAGTGACGACTCTGTTTTTGACGAAACACCTGCACTGCTCTGTCTCATGGCCAAGGAATCTGAAGATTCTGACAATGAGGTAATACTCTCTGAAAGTGAGCTTGAACTGTTTAGCTCATTTGAGCAAATGATGAACAACAAAGTAGATGTTGTAAATGAGCTTGCTAAGCTTAAGGACGAGATGATTCTGCTGAAAAAGCAAAATACTAAACTGAAACTTAAGGTTGAAAGACCTGAAGAATCAGCCATGTATAAAAAGCTTTCGCATGAATGTGAATCTCTGAGAGCTGAATGTGAAATGTACAAGGGACAAATCAAGGAACTTGAAGCTAGAATATCTTTACATAATAAGTCGTCTGTTCCTAAGTCGTCTGTTGTGTCAAAAGATAAATCAACTGAACAGAGTACTCCCTTAGTAAAAGAAAGTTTAGAACTGAACAAAGCTGAGAAATTTATATCTGCTGATAATAGTAATATTGTCCTGTATGTTCAGACTGCTAAACCCATTTCACCTGAGATTGAGAAAAAGGAGATAAAAACTCCTAAGGCTAAGAAGGGTAAAAAGCCTGAAAATGAAAAACAGACTGGTAAAACCAAACAGCAGAGTAGTCCCAAGAAGTCTGCTGATAAGAGTAAAACCAATCAGACTAGTAAAGCTAAGTCGTCTGTTAAAGAGCAAGTAAAGAGCAGACCTAAGAAGCAAAGAAATTATAACAAAAATGCTTGGTATGGAAATGAGTCTTACTATGTGCAACCTGCTTATCCACCTTATTATGCTGCACCTCATTATCCACCTCACTATGCTGCATATCCTGCTCACCAACCAATGCATGCTTACCCTGCTTATCATGCATCTTATCCTGCTTATGAGCCATATCCTCATCATAATGATTATGAATTTAACATGCCTGCTGATTATGATGAAAATGAAGTTGCTCATGCTCCTGCTAAAACTGTAAAGCCTAAGAAGCCTAAGACTTCAACATCTTGGGTTGTCAAAGGTGACACTAATCCACCAGGACCCTCTCAATAAAGGGTACCTAAAACATTTTATTTTGTTTTGTAGGTTAGGATTAGGAGTAGGAGTAAAGTAGTGAAGAAATGGTACTTGGACAGTGGATGTTCAAGGCACATGTGTGGAGACATACATGAACTGGCAGATGCTGTTGCTGTGAATGGTCCAAGAGTTACTTTTGGAGACAGCAAAGAAGGCAAGGTTGTAGCTGTTGGAAAGCTTATCAAAGGAAACATAGAGATATCTGACGTCTCTTATGTTAGTGGCCTGAAGTACAATCTGCTGAGCATAAGTCAATTTTGTGACAAGGGATTTTCCGTGGTGTTTTCATCAGATAAGTGCTATGTTGAACAAATTGGAACAAAGAAGGTTATTTTATCTGGAAGAAGACAAGGAAATATCTATGTAGTCGACTGGAATTCTGTGGATAAGAATTCTAATGTTTGTTTGGTGGCTTCTACACCAAGTGAAATCAGTTGGCTTTGGCACAAAAGAATGAATCATTTGAATTTCAAGACCATAAACAGATTAATAAAGAATGATCTGGTAGAAGGAATTCCAAAGACTGTCATGAGCAAAGACAAGCTGTGTGACGCATGTCAGAAGGGAGAACAAGTGAAGTCCTCTTTCAAAAGCAAGAAGCACCAATCTTCAACCAGAATTTTGGAGCTGTTACATATGGATTTGTTTGGCCCTATTGATCCAATCAGCAATGGTGGAAAGAAATACTGCCTAGCTGTTGTGGATGATTTTTCAAGATTTACTTGGGTGATTTTCATGAAGAAGAAAAGTGAAACCAAGGAACATCTTACTAATCTGATGGAACTGATCCAGAATGAGAAGAGTCAAAGAATACTGAAGATCAGATCAGATAGAGGGACTGAGTTTACAAACTCTACTGTTGAAGAGTATTGTAATTCCAGAGGAATCAGTCATGAGTACTCTGCTGCCAGAACCCCTCAACAAAATGGAGTTGCTGAAAGGAGAAACAGAACTCTAAAAGAAGCTACCAGAACAATGATAGCTGAAGCAAAGCTGTCCCACAGATTCTGGGCAGAAGCTACAAATACAGCATGTTATACACAGAACAGGTGTATGATCAACAAAAGTCAAAACAAGACACCTTATGAGCTATGGAACAACAGAAAGCCTAATTTACATTATCTTAGGATTTTTGGTTGTAAATGTTATGTTTTGAACAATGGAAAAAATCACCTTACTGCATTTGCAGAAAAGGCTGATGAAGCTGTCTTTGTAGGTTATTCTACTGTTAGTAAAGCTTATAGAGTGTTTAACAAAAGAACTTTACTTGTAGAAGAATCTATTCATGTAGTATTTGATGAACCAAGCCAATCTTCTGAAAAGAATCAAAGTGCAATTCCAGAGGTATCTGCTGACTTTCAGAAATTGAATATGGAAAGAAAGGAAGAATATGTACCCATCATACTACCTGATTTAACTCAAGCTGTTAACTCAAGTGCTGTTCAAAATCAGTCTGCTGATTGTCTAACAGAGGAGTTACGAACAGCTGACAGACCAGAGACTGTTCAATAGACTACAACTGTTCAACAGACTACTACTGAGACTCCGACAGGAGTGTTGCAAGATCAATCAAGAGGACAACATCCAGATTTGCAACCTGATCTCAGATGGCTCAGAGATCACCCACCTGAGTTAGTTATTGGTGATCCTTTGGATAGAGTGAGAACTCGAAGGTCAACTGCAAATGAAACAATGTTTGTAAGTTTTCTTTCACAAATTGAGCCTAAGATGATTGATGAAGCTCTTGGTGATTTTCACTGGATTGAAGCAATGCAAGAAGAGTTGAATCAATTTGAAAGGAATTAAGTCTGGTACTTAGTTCCCAGACCTACTCATCAAAGAGTAATTGGCACTAAGTGGGTATTCAGAAATAAGATGAATGAAGATGGTATTGTTACCAGAAATAAAGCAAGACTAGTTGCCAAAGGTTATTGCCAAGAAGAAGGCATTGATTTTGATGAGACATTCGCACCAGTTGCTAGGCTTGAAGCAATCAGATTATTCTTAGCCTATGCTGCTCACAAGAACTTCACTGTCTATCAGATGGATGTGAAGTCTGCTTTTCTCAATGGAGAATTGCAAGAAGAGGTGTATGTTGAACAACCTCCTGGTTTTGAAGCTTATCAACAAGGAGACAAGGTATATCGTCTGAAGAAAGCTCTCTATGGACTGAAACAGGCTCCAAGAGCATGGTATGATACTTTATTTGATTTTCTTTTAATTAAAGGATTTCGCAAAGGTAAAGTAGATAAAACCTTGTTCACTATTGAATGGGATAATCATATATTATTGGTACAAATATATGTGGACGATATTATTTTTGGTTCAACTAACAAACAGATGTGTGAAAGGTTCTCTAAGCTGATGCAGAACAAGTTTGAAATGAGCATGATGGGAGAACTTAATTACTTTCTTGGATTACAAGTTAAACAGCTACCTGATGGTATTTTTATTAATCAAGCAAAGTACACAAAAGATCTGTTCAAGAAATTTGGGATGGAAACTAGCTCATCTGTTAATGTTCCTATGTCTACTGGACTTCGGCTGGACAAGGATGAAGGTGGCAAGTCAATTGACATTACCAAGTACAGAGGCATAATTGGGTCACTGTTATACTTAACAGCTAGCAGACCTGATATTATGTATTCTGTTGGGGTTTGTGCGAGATTTCAATCAGATCCTAAGGAATCTCATCTCTTAGCTGCTAAAAGGATATTAAAGTATCTCAAAGGCACACAAGAATTGGGATTGTGGTACCCAAGGGAATCAGGATTTGAACTTATTGGATATTCAGATTCTGACCTTGCTGGCTGCAAAATTGATAGGAAGAGTACTACAGGTGCTTGTCAATTTCTAGGCAGTCGTCTGATCTCATGGATGAGTAAGAAACAGACTTCAGTATCCATATCTACTGCTGAAGCTGAATACATTGCTGCTGGATCATGTTGTGCACAAATACTTTGGTTGAAGCATCAACTAGAAGACTATAATCTCAAGATCAGTGGAATCCCTATCTACTGTGACAATACAAGTGCAATCTCACTTACTCAGAATACTACTAGTCATTCCAGGACTAAGCATATTGAGATCAAACATCACTTCATCAGAGACCATGTTGAAAAAGGAAATGTTATTATTGAGTATGTTCATACAGACAATCAGATTGCTGACATTTTCACCAAACCACTGAATGAAGCAAGATTTTCCACTCTAAGAGCGGAATTGGGCTTGTTAAAATTGGATTCATAAGCTGAGGGGGAACCTATCAGAAGACTGGGTTCAACAGCTGACTAATCTGATATCAACAAGTATTGTATTTCAAGAAGACTGACTCTCAACAGACTAGTTGACTGATGAATTCTTGAATTCAGGGGGAACGTGTAAGACTAGCGGTACTCCTGTTTTAAAGATGAAATCTTCAATGACAGTAGTTGAAGTTGTTTTAATCAGAAGATATGTTCTTAATTCTTGAAGACTGAAGATTATTTATCTTGCTGGATTGACAAACAGCAAAGGAAGATCACTAGATATTGGTATTCACTAGTGATATATTGTATCAGACAAGTCGTCTATCAGATAAGTATTTTACTCATCTGTTTTCATTTATGTCAGCTTATACTTAAGTGTTGTACTGAAAACGTTTTATTAAAAGCACGCTTTTATAAGTAACAGACAAGTGGCGTTTCAAATTCCCGCCCGTCTGACATATTAAATGCTATTTTGAAATCCGCGTATCACGGTCGCACGATCTGTTTTTACAGTAACTGATCTAACGGTTACCACTTTTCACGGAAACCAACAAGAACTAACATCTATAAATCCAGATCTGATCAGCTTACTAAGCTTTTACGCACCCTCAAAATTTCAAAAGCATTCAGAGCAATTCTGCAAACTTTCTACTGCAAATTTCTCTTCGTTTTCCTTAATCTCTTTCAGAATGTCTGGCAAAGATGCTGCTGCTGAAGGTATGTTCTTAAACTACCAAATCTATCATGCGACTGGCACACCATTGATGAAAGAAATTCTGGAAAAATTCAAAGCGGCTACTCTGGTTAACTTTATGGAGGCCCATGAAGACATGATCTTCAAGGACCAGGTGATGGAATTTTACAGTTCAAAAGACGAAGTCAACTTTGAAAAGCTGGAAATCACTGCCAAGATTGGGGATAAAGCTGTCTGTGTTACCCCCAAGTTGCTGAATGAGAAGTACGGACTCTCTCTTGAAGGGTCTACTGATATTGCAAACCTAGCTGAACCTTTTGAGTCAGATTTCTGGAATCTGGTCTCAAAGAAGAATCAAGTGCTATCTGGAAGTATCAAGAAAAATCAGCTGAAGGATGAATTTCAGCGAATGGCAGATCTAGTTGCTAAAGTCCTAGAGAACTGCACATTCTCTCTGGACAGTGTACCAATGAAGAGGTTTCACACGATGATAGCCATCTTCTATGGCTTGAAGGTAAATTGGGCAAACTTCATTTGGTATGTGCTTGCTGATCACAAAGTACGTGGTGTGACTCTGCACAGGATATTCCTTAGTCACCTGATAGTAAGTTTGGGATGTGATGTGACTAATGGAAAGGAAATTCACAAGGCGAAGGAATTAAAGATCTATGATAAAGTAAAATCGAAAGAGCCTGCTGCTGTGCCAGAGAAGAAGCAACAAAAGAGAAAGGCTACTGAGCCTAAAGTGCCTGCTGACAAAGGCAAGAAAAGCAAAACAACTGTTCAAACAGCAAAGCCTGCTGTTGAAGCCAGAACAGTCGTACCAAAAAGAAAGGATGCTGTGGATTCTGTTATTGATGAAACAGTCAAGGAGATTGACGAAGTGTCAGTTGAGACATCTTCTGACAAGACAATTTCAGTTGAAGTGCCAGCTGAAAATGTGTCTAAAAGAACAAGGAGTGCTTTGAAAGATACTGCCATATCTACTGCTCCTATTCTCCATACAAAGAAGACCATCAGAAAGAGGATGACATTCATTGAAGAACCTACTGAACTTTCTAAGTTGGTTAGAAAAAGTCCTCCTTCTGCTGAGAGGCCTGTTGGATCAAAAGAGAAGTCTGCTGAAATGAAGTCAGCTGATCAAGTGGAAAAGACTTCTGCACCAACAGCTGAGGTTGCTGAACCTCAAAAGGATCCTGAAGTGCAGATCCTTGAGCCTATTGCTGCTGCACCAGTAGCAATTGCACCACCAGAAACAACAGCTGAGGCACCAGTTGTTGAATCAAGAGCTGCCACGAAGAAAAGAACTGGCAAGGCAAAGGTGTCAGCTTATCACAAGAAGAAGCGTGAGGAAGCTGAGCAGAGAAAGCATGATGAAGCTGAACTAAAGAGAGCTCTTGAAGCGAGCAAGAAAGAAGCTGATGTCAAAAAGATGACAGAAGCTGAATTGGCTGCCAAGGAAGCAGAGGACTTGGCAAAGGCTTTAGAAGAAAGTAAGAAGGACGCCTATGGACCAAGACGGTCATAAGGCATTGTGATTGGTAAGAAACCCAAGGAAGGAGATTTTGTACTACCAAGGGCTGAACCAATCAAGAAGAAAAAGAAAGAAGTTAGGAGAGCCATTGAAATAGTTCAATGTGACTCTGCTGCCTTCAAGAAGTTTGAAGCTGAGTTGGAAAGACTAAACCAACTATTTCAATCAAGGACTACTTTTCTCCCTGAAAAGATTAGATACAACAGATGGAGAGAGTATAGATTGAATAAATCTGAGGAGGAGATTCAAGCCTGGAAGGAGTTTGCTACTGAAGGAAGATGGGTTTTAAACTGGCTGCAAACAACTTCTGTTGCCAAGGCACTGGACTCAGATTTTGTCAGAGACAGACTACATGACTATGCTAGAGTCATGGTAAGTCAGGAAGCAACTGCTATCAAGGATTCAATTCCTAAGAGGCTTGGTCCTGCTGATGACAGGATTGATAGAGCAGTCAAGATTGCTGTTTACACAACTTTGGAGAAATGGGCTGAGAGATCTAGATTTGAACCAGGAACATCCAGCACACTGCCCACTCTGCCAAACTTACAGCAAATTGCTTATGGCTCTGATATCAATACTTATCAAGAAAAGCTGAGTATTCAACAGACTACTTCACCATTCGTGCCAGCTGACTTGATTCGTCAGAAGACAGTTGTGTCTACTGATGGTACTGAGGTCATTCACATAGCTGATGAGCCAGCTAGTGACGAACAAAAGAAAGACCAGCAAGCTGAGAAGATCAACTTGGATACATCAAAGAAGCTACCTGTTGTGGTCAAGGACTTAGTCCCCTTAGCTTTGGAATGGAAAACTGAAGAAAGTCCTGTTCTTCATGAAGCAATTGTTCAACAAGAAGAAGAACCTGCTGAACTTCCACAAGAAGATGAACCTGCTGAATCATCACACCCTGCTCCTACTGCTGATTTGCATTCCTCACTGATGGAATCCATCCAGCTGCTGATTGAAACTTCCATGAAGGAGATGGAGTCAAGGAATCAGCTGATGATTAAACAAATGCAGGAAGAGACTGCAAGAATGGTCAAGGATGCCATTGAAGATTTTCCTCTACCACCAGATAACTCCTTAATGCTGACTCAGAGCATATTGAATATGAACAGAAGTATTGAAGAAGTGAAGGCTGATGTAAGTCACCTCCACACTGCTCTTCAAAGAAATGAAGCTGATATTGCTGGAGTTGTTAGAGTCATGAAACAAGTTGGTGAAGCAGAGATGGAGAAGGATGTTGCATTGATGCAAGAGTTTACTGCCGTTGCTAACAAAGCTCAAAATGAGATATCAACACTTCAGTTGAATGTTGATTATCTGAATGACCAATCTGGTGAGTTAAAATCAAATCAACTTCGCATGGAAGAGAACCAACTTCGCATGGAAACAAACATCAAGAAGCTTTGTGCCGCTGTCAACATAACTCCTGATCAACTCAACCCTGCTGCTGATGACAAAAAGGGGGAAGAGGATTCAGCTAAGAGGAGTGCTGCTGCTGCAACTTTTCAAGTACGAGACCAACGGGCTGCTGCTGGAAAGCTAACTGAAGAAGAAGTACTTGAAAAGGAAGCTGAAGATGGAGCTGATGATAAAGTAGAGCCCAAGGACGTAGCTAAGACTGACAAAGAATTAGCTGCCTCTAAATACTCTGCTGAAGAACAGCTTAATCCAGACATGAAAGTAAAAAGGATTGAGAACATCAAAGCAAGATTTGAGGCTGATGAAAGAAGAGAAAAATTAAAAGGCCTTGCTGATGCCTTCTCATCTGGTGAAGACGAAAGTAGTGATGAGGTTGAAGAAGAAGAAGTTGATGAAGAGGAAGAAGAAGATGAAGAAGCTGATGACTAGACTAGATTCTCTAGACTAGGTTATCTGTTGAAAATTTGTAATCAGCTTTCTTTACTTGTAATTTTTCACTTAAGTTTTTGCTTGTAACTTGTACTGTAATTTTCAAATCTATTTATAAAAAGTTCAAGCTTCCAACATATCATTTCTATCTCAGAAATTTTTGAGGACTCAACTTTAGTTTAGGTACAGGTACTTAGCTGAAGTTTTGTCATCATCAAAAAGGGGGAAATTGTTGGATGAAGATGAAGACTTTGAAGTGAAGGGAGGTTTTGATGATTTCCAAAGTCATCAGCTAAGTGGAAGCTTAGTACAAACCTTAGAAAATATTTGACCAAGGAAGAAGTATTTCAGACGAGTCAAATATGGTCCAGAAGACTACTGATCTGTTGCTGAAGAAGTAATCAGACTGGTGGACTATCAGCCGACTCAAATCAGATTAGTTCAAGTTTGGGATCAGCCGAGTATACATCAGACGAGTGACTTCGATCAGCAGAGTGGAAGTGGATCAGAAGTTATTGCAACGGTAATAAATGCACTTGGAGTAATAAATGCTGAAGAGGAAGGGTATTTATGACAAATGATTGAAGAGAAACCTCGTATCAGCTTGGTGCATTTAATGCGCATTTAATGCGAAGCGACAGAAAGTACAGCAGAGTGTACAGTGTTCAGTCGCAGCAGCCGTTTCTGCAAAAAGGACTAATACTCGAGGATTTGACAGCTGCCTATCTCTCAACGGGCAGATTTTCAAATCTCCAAGTAGAAATAGCTTAGTTCGTGAGTTGAAGGAGACAACAACACAAGAGACAACATTTTGAGAGCAAAAATCTGAAGCAAAATTCTTCTAAGTCTCAAACTCAAGAACAGAGCACTCAACAGCCGAGTCATTTGTTGACGAAGCAGAAAAGAGAGAAAACAGAATATACACATAAATCTGAGTGATTTGTTTGAATCGTGTTGTGAGGAGCTGTTATCCATCTTTGTGAGTGATAAAGCTTCGTAGAATAGGAGTTTCTTTGTGATTTCCTATTGTGAACTTGTGGCCGTTTCATTTGTTGATAGGCGCAAGAAGTGTATACTGTAATCTGTGTGATATAGTATAACCCAAGATCTAAGTGACTTGGAAGAGTGGACTAAAGGATTTCTATCCATATAACCACTATAAAAATCCTTTGTGTTTTTAACTTGCATTATTTTTTGCATACTTGAAAGAAAAGTTTTAAAACACTTAAAAGGTTAACTGTTGGAAAAGTTTTAAAAGGAGTTTGTTAAAACTGGGGATAAAACTATTTCAAAGTTAAAGAAAACTACTTGTGAAAAACACTTGATAAATCCGCTGCAAGTTAGTTTATTTTAAACTCTGATTTTGATAAAATCAGCTGAGTGAAATCAGAAGTGTGGTCAACTCTGCTGTTCAAAGCTTTGTGCGAGATCAGCTTAGTCTGCTTACTATTCTTGATCAGCTTAGTCTGCTGACAGAAAAGTTAGAGAAATCTTTTAAAAAAGTAAATTTTTAAAGAGGTCTATTCACCCCCCCCCCCTCTAGACCTCATCTGACCACTTGGGACCAACAGCGGGCCTCATACCCAGCATCATAACCTCTCTTATAAGCCTCTTGTTCCCGCAGCTCGACATTTTTCTTCTCCTGCTCGACAAGGGACTTCAGCCTATCCAACTCTTTGCTCAACTCCTCGTGAACCTGGCTCTCTTTCTGCTGCACGGTTTTCTCCGTCTCAGAGACCAATTTCAGCTCGATGGCTCTGGTTTCTTCAAGAGACTTTGCCAGTGCTACCTTCTTTTCCTCCAACTCGAGGATAGTCACAGCACGCTGCTCGGCTTCTTCCTCGACCTGCAGCCCGAGGTTGAATAACTGCTGTCCAACCTTCAATGGATAAAAGTTGGAGTGTTAAAAAAAAAAAAAAAAAAAAAAATACTGCTGAGAGAGAGAGACTCACTTGATTAAGTAGACCTGCACTCGATTGCACAATTTCCCGAGCACTTTTCCCCTTCAACCGTTCTTGCTCGGCCAACTGAATACTGCTGAGAATGATCTCCCAACTGCTCGGGGCAGCTCCTGCAGCCACTGCCTTACTTTTCACCTCTTCAAAGTAGGCACCAAGTGTGCGATCAACGACGGAGACTGAACTCTCAACCTCGGGATTCTCACCCGACGGAGGAGGTTTCTTCTGATCCACAGAAGGGTCATTTATTTTGACCTTTTTATTAGGAGGCTCGTGTATAATGCTCTTATTAGCCTCCAGAGCCAAAATACTTCCAGCCAATGTCTTATTTTCCCCAGCCATTTGGATTAAGGCTGGGGTCGGAATCAGATCTTCCACGCGCGGCCTTTTGTTGGGGGCAGGCTCGGAGACACCAGATGGGACTTGCTTATTAGGGCTAACAACCTGCTTGTTCCCCTCGGAGCTATTCTTCGACCGGGAGGGGGAGTCCGCAATTTGTATGACCGGCCCTTTCTCGGAGCGAACGGGCACGGAGTTAGGCGAAGGATTGGCCTCAGTTTTGGCAAGATCACCCTTAGGAGCCTCGGATCATTTGGGCTCGGGATTCGAAGGAGAATCGACCTTATTTTTGCCTCGATCGGCCTTAGAGATTTTCCCTGCCTCTGTGGAGGACTTAGAATCTCTGACTTTGGACTTGGGAGCCTTCTCCTTCTTAATTTTGAACATTTGTTTCGGGTCAAGCTTCGAATTCACCATTCCCTCCATGATCGATTTTGTTTTTAGTGAAGGAGAGGGCTCGATTTATTTTATCGGTCTATGAGCTCCGACGTGAAAAGGATTATGGTTTTATGTTACAAATCTAAAGTTCTCCCTTCTATTTATAAGAAAGAGAAACGTTGCCTATTGGGGACCCAACAGTCGCGAATTTCAAGTTTTCCCGTGCACGTATACGAAGATCGATCGTTTCCCGTGCACTTGATCGATGGTGCCTAACTCGTTATCGACGTTATATTTCGAGCTCCTTACAGCTTACAAAGATTCGTGTCTAGTTAAGTTGCATTTTAAATTCCCACGAACTTTAAGCATCAGAACTTAGTAAATATTGCAAGCAAAGAAAGGAAATTTTATAAATGATCGAGAAGATTACATTACATGTGAGGAAAAATCCTATAATCTATTACAAGGATTCTTCCTAAGGGTTTTGCTCCTCCTCATTGCCCTCACTCTCGGAACCGTCCTCGACGTTGACCTTTTCGTCCCTAGAAGCCTCTCGATCATCCCCGTCTTCGGAAGTATCTTGATCTTCCTCGTCTCCAGAACTATCTTGGTTGTCTTCATTCTCAGAACTATCTGAACTCGAGCTTGAGCTGGACGTTTCCAAATCCAGCATATCGGGATTAGGCATTGGAACTCCGAACTCCCTCACAAAAGGAGAGAACTCGTATTTTTCCCAATCTGTGGAACTCGAAGACGAGACTCGATAATTTTCTCCGTCCATGTTCTTCAAGATGTCCATGTGCTTCAAATACTCATCTATGTTGTTGGGGATGACCTTCGCAGAGACCAGTTGTCGAACGCCTTTGTAGAAGGTAGTCTGAAGGATTTCGCTGACCCTTTTCCGAGCAATGGCATCTAGCGCGGGAGATTCCAGAAATTCTCTTATCGAGCTTAGGCGTGAGTCTTCCTTGCCACGCTGATAAGACAACTCTGAATCAGCTTTGGTCTGCGCGAGCTCTTCTTCAAGTTTCTTGACCTTTTCCTCGAGCAAGCTATTCTCAGCTACAACCTTCACCAAGCTCTACTCGACCGCCGGGGTGTACTTAGCTCTGGAGGCCTCCAATTCTTTCTGAACGGCGATGAGCTGATCACGAAGTTTGGACTCTTTCTCGAGAGAGTTTCGGTAAGCTATATGGACTCGGTCGGATTCATCTTCTAACATCGAGGTGCGATTCAGCTCAGTGAGAAAGCAATCCCCGATCTACAAAGAATTATCAGAGAACAATTAATATTTTGTCCAAGGACCTAAAAGTTATAGTCACCATAAGGGGTTTTTACCGTATGATACGCTCGAGAGAATCGACCTAACACTTCGAGGTCGCTATGAGCCAAAAGTTCCTCCTGATCCTCGGCGAACCTCCCTGCCATGAAGATCTTTATTGCCTTATCATGCTCGTTCTCACCATTTGGGTCGCGATCGCTCCGAATCGATCCTCCCTCGGGATAACCCGCCGCTGGGTAGCCTGCAAGCTGATTCTCAATAAAATCAACCATATCGGGTTTGCCCCGACCCGGACGACGGGTGAGGGGTGTTCGGTGTCGACCCCACAGTCCTGTCCTTCTTTTCGCTTCAGGGGGCCCTTCTCGATCTTCCCTGGCTCATCGATTAGAGATCTCTATCCCCTTAAGCTTCTTCTTGGTGAACATACTGTACCCCAGACCCGATGAAGAAGAAGGACCGGCTTGGTTCAGAGGAGGTACCATTTGGATCGGCTCGGCATCCTCGGGCTCTCCCTCCACTCCGACCTGGTCAGGTTGAACTGAGCCTCCCCGAGGAGGGATTGTAGTTTGGTTAGTTTGCGCAAGGTGTGGCTTAACTTGCCTCCTCGGTTGGCCGGGCGTCTTTTTCGAAGTAGAGGCCACTGTTCTACCGACTATAGAAGCTCGGTATTGCTCTACCATGGTACCTGAAGAAAGAAAGAAATAAAAATGGTTAAGTGATAGAACTTTTTGGATAACACTCTACTATGATAGAAAATGACTTGCTTACTTAACAATTGAGGATCGACGGCGTCCGCAAGTGGGTATGTCGCTTCGCTAAGCCCCGCTTTCCGAAGAACGGGCTCCAAAACAAGAAAAGCGGATTGATACGGGTCAGAACGCATCGCGGCGACGAGCTCATCTGAGACATTTTTCTTAAGCTGGCCTATCAATTCGCGTTTTCCGTACACCCAGTCCCGTCGACCTATCCACCTATGCGGTACCATCTCCGAGCTCCCCTCGGAAGCTGGCTCATCAGGCCATTTGATGAAGAAGAACCGTTTCTTCCAATCAAGAGAGTTGCTGGAAACGATAGTCGATAAGACTGAATGGTTCGAGGGTTGGGAGAAATACACGAACCCAGCGTTGGAGGCCGAGGAAGTGCTGACTTTGAAGAATTGCCAGAAATTCTGGAAACTATCAAATTTGCCTTTAGCCTTCATCAAGACGCTAAAGGCTATTAAGTATCCGATCGAGTTGGGAAGGATCTGCGCGGGAGCTAAGGAGAACACATCTAAAACCTGCCCAAGCAACGGTGCAAAGGGATACGCAATCCGTAAGCGAATTGCTTAGCATAGAAGGCTTGGCATCCTTCTGGTGGCTGGTTGACCCTTTGAGTGGGGGTCGGAATAACCAGTGAATAGCCCTCGGGAAAAAATTTACCTATCTCAGCTTTGAGATTTGCTTCGCTTTCTATCGGATCATATGCACTAGAGATCTCACGACCCGTTTCTCAGTTTTCTGAACTCGACCTTTAGCTTTGGACTTCTTCGGGACGGCCGCTAGGTCGAGGATTCTCACCGTGCAACCCCTTCCAACTGAGTATCTCATAATTTCATGCTCTCCCAGCGCCTCACTCGAGCTGTCTTCACTATCAGAATCAGCATTTCCTTCACCTTCTCCTCCATCCTTAGTGTCGCGCTCGGGATTCTATTGACCAGACGTGCCCTCGCCGGCATCTGATCCCAAGGCACGTTCAACTTGATCGACGATTTTATTCGCCTCATCGGAAGAGTTTCCCGCTGTTTTGTAAGCATTAATGATTTCGTCCATCGACCCTAGGTCGGAATCTGTTCTCGGAGGAATATCGGATGGAATTTTTGGGTTCTCGGAGATGGACATTTTAAAATGAGTTTATTGAAATGGTCGACGAGAAAGGATACTTGTTATCGAGGTGAATGCTCCAATCTGCGATAAGTTGGAAAGATGTACCCGTCTCTTCAAGTCAACGCATATATATAAAGGTTAAAAGGGTGAATTGCAAATTAAAGCACGAGTAACCGCGACGGTTAAGCTTCCACTTAGTAAATTGAAGATTATCTTTCCATAAATGGCATTTACGGTCCTCTACGTTTTTAAAAAGTTGGTATTTCAGCTCGGTAAATTAAGATTAACGACGGCGTCTTTCGAAGATGTGCACTCTTTTTCCCTTCGCTCGGTTTTTATCCCACTGGGTTTTTCCGAGTAAGGTTTTTAACGAGGCATGTCTGACCCAAGACGGTTCAGCACTCGACCTCTATTATTTATTTCTCCGAACTGAAAATATGGTAACGTCATCAAAGCAAAATATTCAGATCAGAAACTTTTGCCTTTCCATTGTTGGAAGCATCCCACCTTTACAAGGCTCCTCCAGAGTAAATATGTGCTCTTTTTTCCCTATCTCGGATTTTATCCCACTGGGTTTTTCCGAGTAAGGTTTTTAATGAGGCATAACAGATCTTGCGCTACGATGTTGTGTTTACTTCTCCGAGCTTCAGCTTCACTTACGCTCGAGAAGTGGGGGAGTATTGATGAGGGATATTTCGCATGCTTTATTTTAGGAAATACCTCTGCTCAAGGTCGACCTCTATCCCGACCAAGATGGTGTTCTCCGACCTGAAGAACCTAGTTTCCGATCGAGCCAGATTGATAGCACTAGATCCAGTACTCCGATCTTCTTTTCGACCTGCTCGTTTCTTCGGAATTACTGTGGGGCCGACCCCCAGTACTGGACAGCTGGCGAGATGTATCCCCATGCGGAGGGTCTACCTAGCTCATTACTATTCCTATATATACGCAGCGCATTTATGACATCAGGGACGGCACTATTCCCTAGAAACACTCCTGCTCGGACTCAGAGCTCGGAATAGGCCTTTAGCTTGCTTTTCTTTGTATTCATCTATTTAGTAGTACGACATCCTGTAATGCTCGAATAGACCTACTTTGTAACTTGTACTCGGATCTTGATATTAATATACATCTTTTACACACTCGACTTATCTATTGTTTTGCTCGACTTTCCTTGTTTATTCCGAATGAAAAAGAGCATAATAAACCCTCCAGAATCCTTGCCTTCCGTCGAATACAATGATAATCCGTTAGCCCATTTAGTGGCTGAATTTGGAACCCCATTGCCTGTGCCTGCCCCTGACTTAGAGTTAGCAGAGGGTGTCGATGGAGACCGAGCGGACGAAGAAGAAGCTGAAGACAATGAAGGGTCGTCCTCTGAAGAAGTCACTCCCCCATCTTGGGCCACGTTTATGATTTAGGGTTTTATCTGTTTTCTTCTTTAATCTCTGTAATTTTTTGTAAATCTAGCTAGTAGAATATCTAACTTTTTGTGAATGAAGTTAATGAAAAAATTCTTTATTTGCTATATACAATTTCTAGTGGCAGATTTGCCCTTGTCGAAGTATCCTTTGTCGTTTTGATGATCGTAGTATGCAAATAATAACCTTCTCAGATATACATTTGAAATTTCACTGTTCGCGCCATAGGTTAAGGACAATACTGTCATTTCCTTTACTATATATAAAGGTAAAACCTTTGAAGTTTTACCGCGCGTCCCCACTTGCAATATAAAATTTCTCTGTTATTGATCGGAGCTATAGTTCAATAATCACCAAATATTTCGACTTTTCGATCATGAGTTCCAACCTGTTCTCTGGGCTACTAAACGGTCTTTACGGGGCCCATCTCGACGAGAAACCCCAAAATAGAAAGCTAGGACCAAAAGTTCACACCAGCCATCTTCCGAGGGAGGGGCTCCTCCTCCAAAATCCGTGCCTCCTTCTGATCAGGTATCGACCTCTTCAGGTGAAATTTCGAGGTCTGAGGCGAATACTCCTTCTCAAATGAAGGAAATTTTGGATTCTTCTACGGGTCCTTCCCGAGTTTCGATCCATAGTCCATTGGTCGATCCGAACATCCCTAGAAACTTGTCGGAATGAGGAGTCTCAAGTTAACTCTCATGTTCCCGTCGACCAATCAAGAGATGACCCTCCTAATCCTGTTCCAAATACCATAGTCATTCAAACTTCTGCTCAAGAGGCCTCTCAGCAGGTCAACACCATTCCTAATCGTCCTAACGTCGGGTTAGATTTCCAAACGGACGGATCAGTGGAAGACATTCCCGAGTCTCTTTTTGCCCCTCTGACCTCTAATGTTGTCATTTCCAGTTCTCAAAACACCCAAGTTCTTTCTCCTTTTGTCGTTCCTCAAGAAATGACTAAAACTGGATCTGGTCCCAGCAAGTTGAGGACGATCCATCTCTTTTAGACGACCGTTCTTTAAGATCTCAGGTCGAGGATATAACCGATTTTATGATGGATCGATCTGGAGGAGTATCCCTAGATGCATACGTTCCTGCATCCTTCGAGCCTGATGGGGTATCTTGGAATTTGGGAATGGGTACTATTCTGCCAAAGGTGCTTGATAAGCTGAAGGACCACTCTTCTCTGCGGCTCGTTCAATCCATCTACAAGCATTTGGAGCTGGTAAATGAACTTTTTGTTTTTAATAGAAATCCCTTGTCCTCTAATTCTTAAAGTTTTTATTCTGATATTTTCATAATAGGTTAAGCATGAAGCAGTTCAGCTCGGGATACAAAATGATGAAGCTTATTTTTCTCAACTTGATTCCCATGAAAAGCTGGACACAATTGCTGCAGCTCATCGATTGCTGATGAATGAAGCTGAGAGTCTTCGAGCAGCTAATGAAAAGCTCTCTAAAGAGAAAGAAGATCTAGCTCGGGCAAATAGTAGCTTGGAGTCCGACAAAGAGCAGCTTACAAAGGAGAAAGAAGACCTACTCCAACTGAATAAAAATCTAGAAGAGGTCACCCAATCCCAGATCGAGAAAGGGAAAAAACAAGAGTTTGATAGGGGTTTTTCTCTTGGGTATAAGCAACGTACTCAAGAATTGATCACTTATCTTGGTCATCAAACGAGTCCCGACCATATTCTCGAACAGTAGACCAGACCTCTTCTTTTTTTTTTTTGGATGTAAATATGACAAGTTTTTTGACATGAATAGAGCTTCACGTTCTTTCAATCGTTTTATATAGAATAATCCCTCGTTCTGATCTGAATACCATAATAACTGTTGTTTATTTTCTCGGGAAAGGAAAAGTCACCTAGGTAGTCGTGCCGTAATCGTAGGTATAGGACGTTTCGTATGCTTGTCCGTTAAATAATAAATTCCTCCCTCTATAAATATTTCCTGTTATAATAAGAACTATAATACAAAGAAGTATTATGTCATCATCAGTAAGATATAAAAATCTAATGTGGTACTTATGGTATCCTGATTATGGCGGAAATATGTTTGAACCAAATCCGTTTAAGATAAAGGAAAGGTGGTTAGTTCATTAAAATGAAGGTATCCTCTGTGTCGGGGTATTCTCTTCGACTCAGGTGGATACTTTGTATGAGTTTGATGAGGTATCCCTCGACTTAGGCGGATACTTCGTAACCTTGTAGCCGGATATCCTTCGACCGAGGATACTTTGTAAAGGTCTGGTGAAGTATATTTGCCAATCTTCACCAATGCGGGTATAAGATTCCAAGAATAAGAAGTACGTTGGATTGGTGGAGCAATCATCTCGAGGAGTAGCTAATAGGCGAATAATATGGAGTATTTGTAATAATTCTAGTTAGCAATGAATGTATCCTCTTTTCTCGATGTATTCATCCGATCGTATCTGCTAATTGTAACCATTGAAATCTTTAATAAAATTGTTTTTTACTTTTGGTTGTTTGACCTTAGTCGATCACTTATTCGACACTGAAAACTAAGCCCACTGCTCGTATAATATTCCTTAGTTATCTCATCAATCTGGACCGTTGATAGGATCCCAAGGCATCACCGTTGGATTCCCTATTTTCTGCCTATAAAAAGGCCATTTCCTCCTTCCTTATTTCATAAATGATGTTGTGCATGAAAAACTTTTATCTGTGTAACCATTATCGTCCACCAGAATGTATTGTTTTAACAAAGGATAAGTTCCTGACTTGGCATGGGTGGAATTGGAAAAATTAGGCCTCCAACATATATGGTGATGCTCGGGCAAACCTTCTAATTGGGGTTTGGTCGACCATAATGTACGCCATAGGGTATAGTTCGAGGTCGGAGGAAAGCTAGATTCTTGCCTTATCGAAATCAACTTGTTTCTAATAGGTCGAGAATGCCATGCATGAGATCAGGTTGACCCACCGTTGATCTGGTGTAGAAAAAGCATCAGCTTCTCTAAGGTGGTCAAAATTAGATAGCATGTACACTTTCCTCAACTACTTACAGCTTCCTCAAAAGTAGACGTAAGGATGGTTGTTCCCCAGCTCGAAGCTTCCGAAGTTACAACTGACTTTGGTCCGATAGCACTTGAAGTATCTGATGGTCGTGTTGGTCCCAAGTGGTCAGATGAGGTCTAGAGGGGGGGGGGGTGAATAGACCTCTTAAAAATACATCTTTCAAAATCTCTAACTTTTTCTGTCAGCAGACTTAGCTGATCAGGAATTGTAAGTTGACTAAGCTGATCTCGCACAAAGCTTTGAACAGCAGAGTTGACCACTGTTCTGATTTTACTTAGCGGATTTTATCAAAATCAGAGTTTTAAATTAACTAACTTGCAGCGGATTTTTCTAGTGTTTTTCACAAGTAGTTTTCTTAACTTAGAAAATGTTTTATCCCCAGTTTAATAAACTCCTTCTAAAACTTTTCAGCAATTAACTTTTACGTGTTTAAAATATGCAAGAAATAATGCAAGTATAAACACAAAGGATTTTTGTAGTGGTTATATGGATAGAAATCCTTTAGTCCACTTTTCCAAGTCACTTAGATATTGGGTTATACTATAAGCACAAAGATTACAGTATACAATGCTTGCGCCAATCAACAAATGAAAAGGCCACAAGTGCGCAATAGGAAATCACAAAGAAACTCCTACTCTCTGAAGTAATATCACTCACTTAGATGGATATCTACTTCTCACAACACGTTTCTAACAAAATCACTCAGATTTATATGTATGTTTTGTTTTCTCTCTATTCTGCTTCGTCAACAAATGACTCGGCTGATGAGTGTTATGTTCTTGAAGTTGAGACTTAGAAGAATTTTGCTTCGATATTGTTTTTTTTTCTTCAACTCTTGAACTGAACTATTTATACTTGAGATTTGAAAATCTGCCCGTTGAGAGATCGACAGGTGTTCAAATCCTCGAGTACTGGTCCCTTCTACAGAAACGGCTACCTGCGACTGAACACTGTACACTCTGCTGTACCTTCTGTCAGTCCGCATTAAATGCACCAAGCTGATACGAGGTTTCTCTTCAATCATTTGTCATAAATACCCTTCCTCTTCAGCATTTATTACTCCAAGTGCATTTATTACTGTTGCAATAACTTCTGATCCACTTCCACTCTTCTGGTCGAAATCACTCGTCTGATGTACACTCGGCTGATCCCAAACTTGAACTAATCTGATTTGAGTCGGCTGAAAGTCCACCAGTCTGATTCCTTTCTTCAGCAACAGATCAGTAGTCTTCTGGACCATATTTGACTCATCTGAAGTAAATTCTTCCTTTGTCAAATATCTTCTGAGGTTTATACTAAGCTTCCATACTTAGCTGATGACTTTTGGAAATCATCAAAACCTCCCTTCACTTCAAAGTCTTCATCTTCATCAAACAATTTCCCCCTTTTTGATGATGACAAAACTTCAGCTAAGTACCTGTACCTAAAACTAAAGTTAAGTCCTCAAAGATTTCTGAGATAGAAATAATTTGTTGGAAACTTGACTTTTATAAATATTCATTGAAAGATTACAGTACAAGTTTACAAGAAAAAGATCTTAAGTGAAAATTACAAGTAAAGTAAGCTGATTACAATTTTCAACCGATAACCTAGTCTAGAAAATCTAGTCTAGTCTTCAGCTTCTTCATCTTCTTCTTCTTCCTCTTCTTCAACTTCATCACTACTTTCATCATCTTCACCACTTGAGAAAGCATCAGCAAGATTCTTTAATTTTTCTCTTCTTTCATCAGCTTCGAATTTTGCTTTGATGTCCTCAATTCTTTTATACTTCACGTATGGATTAAGCTGTTCTTCAGCAGAGTACTTAAGGCAGCTAACTCTTTGTCAATCTTAGCTACGTCCTTGGGCTCTACATCACCAGCTTCATCATCAGCTTCCTCTTCAATTACTCCATCTTCACTTGGCTTTTCAACAGCAGCACTTTGGTCTTGTACTTGAACAGTTGCACCAGCAACACTTCTCTTAGCTAATTCCTCTTCCCCCTTTTTGTCATCAGCAGCAGGGTTGAGTTGATCAGGAGTTACGTTGACAGCAGCACAAAGCTTTCTGATGTTGTGATCCACAACTTGGAGTTGATCAGAGTGATGATTCAGAGTTACTTCCATGCGAAGTTGAGTAGTCTTCATCTCACCAGACTGGTCATTTAAGCAGTCAACATTCAACTGAAGTGTTGACATTTCACTTTGAGCTTTATTGGTGACAACAGTGAACTCTTGCATTAAGGCAACATTTTTCTCTATTTCTGCCTCACCAACTTCCTTCATGACTCTGGCAATTCCTGCAATATCAGACTCATGCCTTTGAAGAGCAATGTGCAGATGATTCACATCAGCCTTCACATCTTCACTGTTTCTGTTCATGCTCAAGATACTTTGAGTCAGTGCAATGGAATTGCCTGGTGGTAGAGGAAAATTCTCTATGGCTTCCTGCAGTAGCCTCCTGCATTTGCTTCAACATCAGCTGATTCTTCCTTTCCATTTCCTTCATGGCATTATCAATCAGTATCTGCATTGACTCCATCAGTGAAGAATGCAAGTCAGCAGTAGGACCAGAGGTTGATGTTTCAGCAGGTTCTTCCTGTTGAACAGGAGCTTCATGAAGAACTTGATTTTCCTCAGCCTTCCATTCAATGGCTAAAGGAATCAAATCTTTGACTTCAGCAGGCAGCTTGCTTGATGTATCCAGGTTTATCTCTTCAGCTTGCTTGTTGAGCACTCAGCTGTTCTTGATATGTACTAATTTCTGAGCCAAAGTCAATACGCTGCAAACTTGGTAAAGTGGGCACATCACTGGTTGAACCAGGTTCATATCTTGATCGTTCAGCCCATTTTTTCATAGTTGTGTAGACAGCGATCTTTACTGCTCTATCTACCAAATCATCAGCAGGACTTGGTTTATTTGATAAAGAATCCTTTATAGCAGTTGCCTCCTCATTTACAATGACTCTTGCAAAGTCATGTAATCTGTCTCTAACAAAGTCTGAGTCTAATGCCTTTCCTATAGAAGTTGTATGCAACCAACTTAGAACCCATCGTCCTTCATCAGCGAACTCCTTCTATTCTTGGATCTCTTCTTCAGACTTGTTCAACTTATACTCCCTCCAACGGTTGTATCTGATCTTTTCTGGGAGAAAGGTGGTCTTGGATTGAAGTAGCTAATTCATCCTTTCTAGCTCAGCTTCAAACCTTTTGAAAACAGTAGAGTCACTTTGAACAACTTCAAGTGTTCTTCTGACTTCTGACTTCAGACTTCTTTCTTTTGACTGGTTTGGCCCTTGGTAGTACAAATTGTCCTTCCTTGGGTTTCCCAATCACAATGCCTTCAGACCTCCTTGGTCCATATGCATCCTTTTGACTTTCTTCAAGAGCCTTTGCCAAGTCTGCTTCCTTCTTGGCAGCCAATTCAGCTTCAGTCATATTCTTGACATCAGCTTCTTTCTTACTTGCTTCCAGAGCTCTCTTAAGTTCAGCTTCATCACGCTTTCTTTGTTTAGCTTCCTCGCGCTTCTTCTTGTGATAAGCTGATACTTTTGCTTTGCCAGTCCTTTTCTTCCTGGCAGCTCTTGATTCAACAACTGGTGCCACAGCTGTTGGTTCAGGAGCAGCAATTGCCATTGGTGCAGCAGCATTCGGTTCAAGGATCTGCACTTCAGGATCCTTTTGAGGTTGAGCAACCTCAGCTGTTGGTGCAGAAGTAGTCTGTTTAACATTTTCATCAGCTGACTTCATGACAGCAGACTCCTTACCAGATCCAACAGGCCTCTCTGCTGTTGGAGGACTTTCCCTAACTAGCTCAGAAAGTTCTTTATCTTCTTCAATGAAGGTCATCTTCTTTCTGGCAGTTTTCTTTGTGTAAGGAACATCAGCAGATGTAGGAGTATCTTTCATTGCGCTCCTTGTCCTTTTTGAGACGTTTTCAGCTGGCACTTTAGCTGAAACCGTTCTTTCAGGAGATATATCATATGCCATATCCTCAATCTCCTTAGTTGTCTGATCTATGATAGCATCAGCAACTTTCTTTTCAGTAGACGAAACTGTTCTAGCTTGAACAGCCTTAGCTGTTTGAACAGTTGCCTTACTCCTCTTGGTCTTATCAGCTGGCTCTTTAGGCTCGGCAACCTTCCTTTTTTATTGCCTCTTGTCTGGCACATTAGCAGGCTCTTTCGACCTTCCAGTCTTTACTGGTTCGTATATCTTTAACACCTTGGCCTTATGAACGTCCTTGCCATTTGTCATTGTACATCCAATGTTCAGCAGCAGATGACTAAGGAAGATTCTGTGAAGTGTTTGACCACGCTCCTTGTGATCAACAAGAATGTACCAAATAAAGGTTGCCCAGTTCACTTTCAAACCATAATAGACAGCAATCATGGTATGAAACCTCTTCATTGGCACACTATCCAGTGAAAATGTGCAATTTTCCAGTACTTTGGCAACTAAATCTGCCATGCGCTGAAATTCTTCCATCAGCTGATTCTTCTTGATGCTGCCAGACAAAACTTCATTCTTCTTTGCAGCCAGATTCCAGAAATCTGCTTCATAGGGCTCAGCTAAAGTTGAAAGCTCAGTTGAACCTTCAAGAGAAAGTCCATATTTCTCATTCAGCAGCTTAGAGGTTATGCAAATAACCTTACCCCCAACTTCAGTCTTAATTTCAAGTTTATCAAAATCAGGCTTCACTTTCGAACCATAATACTCCATTATTTGGTCTTTAAATACCATATCTTCATGAGCCTCCATGAAGTTAACTAGGGTTGCCGCCTTGAATTTTTCCAGAATTTCTTTCATCATCGGAGTGCCGGTTGTGTGATACGTCAGGTAGTTTAGGAACATACCTTCAGCGCTAGCTTCTTTGGCAGACATCTCTGAAAAAGATTAAGGAAAAACGAGAGAGATTTGCAGTAAACTTGAATGCAAAAATGCTCTGTGCTTTTGAAATTTTGAGGGTGCGTAAAAGCTTAGTAAGCTGATCAGATCTGGATTTATAGATGTTGGTTTGATGTCGGTTTCCGTGATTAGTGCCAACTGTTAGATCAGTTACTGAAAAGCAGATCGTGTGAGCGATATACGCGGATTTCAAAAAATCATTAAATATGTCAGACGGGCGGGAATTTGAAACGCCACTTGTCTGTTACTTATAAAAGCGTGTTTCTGATAAAAACATTTTCAATACAACACTTAAATATAAGCTGACATAAATAAAAACAGATGAGTAAAATAATACTTATCTGATAGACGACTTGTCTGATGCAATATATCACTAGTGAAAGCCAATATCTAATGATCTTCCTTTGCTGTTTATCAATCCAGCAAGATAAATAATGTTGGATGAAGATGAAGACTTTGAAGTGAAGGGAGGTTTTGATGATTTCCAAAAGTCATCAGCTAAGTATGGAAACTTAGTACAAACCTTAGAAGATATTTGACCAAGGAAGAATTTACTTCAGACGAGTCAAATATGGTCCAGAAGACTACTGATCTGTTGCTGAAGAAAGAAATCAGACTGGTGGATTTTCAGCCGACTTAAATCAGATTAGTTCAAGTTTGGGATCAGCCGAGTGTACATCAGACGAGTGATTTCGATCAGCAGAGTTGAAGTGGATCAGAAGTTATTGCAACGGTAATAAATGCACTTGGAGTAATAAATGCTGAAGAGGAAGGGTATTTATGACAAATGATTGAAGAGAAACCTCGTATCAGCTTGGTGCATTTAATGCGGACTGACAGAATGTACATCAGAGTGTACAGTGTTCAGTCGCAGGTAGCCGTTTCTGCAGAAAGGACCAGTACTCGAGGATTTGAACACCTGTCGATCTCTCAATGGGCAGATTTTCAAATCTCAAGTATAAATAGTTCAGTTCAAGAGTTGAAGAAGAAGATACAACACAACTGAGATCATTATCGAAGCAAAATTCTTCTAAGTCTCAACCTCAAGAACAGAACACTCATCAGCCAAGTCATTTGTTGACGAAGCAGAATAGAGAGAAAACAAAGTATACATATAAATTTGAGTGATTTTGTTAGAATCGTGTTGTGAGAAGTAGATATCCATCTAAGTGAGTGATACTACTTCAGCGAGTAGGAGTTTCTTTGTGATTTCCTATTGCGCACTTGTGGCCTTTTCATTTGTTGATTGGCGCAAGCATTGTATACTGTAATCTTTGTGCTTATAGTGTAACACAACTGAGATCATTATCGAAGCAAAATTCTTCTAAGTCTCAACCTCAAGAGCAGAACACTCATCAGCCAAGTCATTTGTTGACGAAGCAGAATAGGTAGAAAACAATGAATACATATAAATCTGAGTGATTTTGTTAGAATCGTGTTGTGAGAAGTAGATATCCATCTAAGTGAGTGATACTACTTCAGCGAGTAGGAGTTTCTTTGTGATTTCCTATTGCGCACTTGTGGCCTTTTCATTTGTTGATTGGCGCAAGCATTGTATACTGTAATCTTTGTGCTTGGAAGAGTGGACTAAAGGATTTATATCCATATAACCACTATACAAATCCTTTGTGTTTATACTTGCATTATTTTTTGCATATTTTCAAGAGCATATTTTAAACACATAAAAGTTAACTGTTGAAAAGTTTTAAAAGGAGTTTATAAAACTGGGGATAAAACTTTTTCTAAGTTAAGAAAACTACTTGTGAAAAACACTTTACAAATCCGCTGCAAGTTAGTTAATTTAAAACTCTGATTTTGATAAAATAAACTAAGTAAAATCATAAGAGTGGTCAACTCTGTTGTTCAAAGCTTTGTGCGAGATCAGCTTAGTCAACTTACCTGACAGAAAAAGTTAGAGATTTTGAAAGATAAATTTTTAAGAGGTCTATTCACCCCCCCCCCCTCTAGACCTCATCTGACCACTTAGGAACAACAAATAATCTTCAAGTCTTCAAGAATTAAGAACAAATCTTCTGATTAAAACAACTTCAACTAACTGTCATTGAAGATTTCATCTTTAAAACAGGAGTACCGCTAGTCTTACACGTTCCCCCTGAATTCAAGAATTCATCAGTCAATTAGTCTGTTGAGAGTCAGTCTTCTTGAAGTGCAACACTTGTTCACATCAGATTAGTCAGCTGTTGAACCCAGTCTTCTAATAGGTTCTCCCTCAGCTTATGAATCCAATTTTAACAAGCCCAGTTCCACTCTTAGAGTAGAAAATCTTGCATCACTTAATGGTTTGGTGAAAATGTCAGCATAAGATTGTCTGTATGAACAAACTCAATAATAACATTTCCTTTTTCAACATGGTCTCTGATGAAGTGATGTTTGATCTCAATATGCTTAGTCCTGGAATGACTAGTAGTATTCTGAGTAAGTGAGATTGCACTTGTATTGTCACAGTAGATAGGGATTCCACTGATCTTGAGATTATAGTCTTCTAGTTGATGCTTCAACCAAAGTATCTGTGCACAACATTCTCCAGCAGCAATGTATTCAGCTTCAGCAGTGGATATGGATACTGAAGTCTGTTTCTTACTCATCCATGAGATCAGATGACTGCCTAAAAATTGAAAAGTACCTGTAGTAATTTCCTATCAATTTTACAGCCAGCAAGGTCAGAATCTGAATATCCAGTAAGTTCAAATCCTGATTCCCTTGGATACCACAATCCCAATTCTTATGTGCCTTTGAGATACCTTAATATCCTTTTAGCAGCTAAGAGATGAGATTCTTTAGGATTTGATTGAAATCTCCCACAAACCCCAACATAATACATAATATCAGGTCTGCTAGCTGTTAAGTATAACAGTGACCCAATTATGCCTCTGTACTTGGTGATGTCAACTGATTTGCCACCTTCATCCTTGTCCGGACGAAGTCCAGTAGACATAGGAACACTAACAGACGAGCTAGTTTCCATACCAAATTTCTTGAACAGATCTTTTGTGTACTTTGCTTGATTAATAAAAATACCATCAGGTAGCTGTTTGACTTGTAATCCAAGAAAGTAATTTAGTTCTCCCATCATGCTCATTTCAAACTTGTTCTGCATCAGCTTAGAGAACTTCTCACACATCTGTTTGAACTAACAATATATGATTATCCCATTCAATAGTGAACAGCGTCTTACCTACTTTACCTTTGCGAAATCCTTTAACTAAAAGAAAATCAGATAAAGTATCATACCATGCTCTTGGAGCCTGTTTCAGTCCATAGAGAGCTTTCTTCAAACGATAAACTTTGTCTCCTTGTTGATAATCTTCAAAAGAGGGAGGTTGTTCAACATAAACTTCTTCTTGCAATTCTCCATTGAGAAAAGGAGACTTCACATCCATCAGACTTCACATCCATCTGATAGACAGTGAAGTTCTTGTGAGCAGCATAGGCTAATAATAATCTGATCGCTTCAAGCCTTGCAACTGGTTCGAATGTCTCATCAAAATCAATGCCTTCTTCTTGACAATAACCTTTGGCAACTAGTCTTGCTTTGTTTCTGGTAACAACACCATCTTCATTCATTTTATTCCTGAATACCCACTTAGTGCCAATTACCCATTGATGAGTAGGTCTGGGAACCAGGTACCAGACTTCATTCCTTTCAAATTGATTTAACTCTTCTTGCATTGCTTCGATCCAGTGAGAATCACTAAGAGCTTCATCAATCAACTTAGGCTCAATTTGTGAAAGAAAACTTACAAACATTGTTTCATTTGCAGTTGACCTTCTAGTTCTCACTCTATCCAATGGATCACCAATCACTAAGCCAAGTGGGTGATCTCTGAGCCATCTGAGATCAGGTTGCAAATCTGGATGTTGTCCTCTTGATTGATCTAGCAACACTACTGTTAGAGTCTCAGTAGTAGTCTGTTGTACAGGCTCTGGTCTGTCAGCTGTTTGCAACTCCTCTGTTAGACAATCAGCAGACTGATTTTGAACAGCACTTGAGTTAACAACTATGCTTAAATCAGGTAGTATGATGGGAACATATTCTTCTTTTCTTTCCATACTAAATTTCTGAAAGTCAGCAGATATCTCTGGATTAGCACTTTGATTCTTTTCAGAAGATTGGTTTGGTTCATCAAACACTACATGAATAGATTCTTCTACAAGTAAAGTTCTTTTGTTAAAGACTCTGTAAGCTTTACTAACAGTAGAGTAACCTACAAAAACAGCTTCATCAGCCTTTTCTGCAAATGCAGTAAGGTGATTTTTCCCATTATTCAAAACATAACATTTACAACCAAAAATCCTAAGATAATGTAAATTAGGCTTTCTGTTGTTCCATAGCTCATAAGGTGTCTTGTTTTGACTCTTGTTGATCATACATCTGTTCTGTGTATAACATGCTGTATTTGTGGCTTCTGCCCAGAATCTTTGGGGCAGTTTTGCTTCAGCTATCATTGTCCTGGTAGCTTCCTTTAGAGTTCTGTTTCTCCTTTCAGCAACTCCATTTTGTTGAGGGGTTCTGGCAGCAGAGTACTCATGATTGATTCCTCTGGAGTTACAATACTCTTCAACAGTAGAGTTTGTAAATTCAGTCCCACTATCTGATCTGATCTTCAATATTCTTTGACTCTTTTCATTCTGGATCAGTTCCATCAGATTAGTAAGATGTTCCTTGGTTTCACTTTTCTTCTTCATGAAAATCACCCAAGTAAATCTTGAAAAATCATCCACAACAGCTAGGCAGTATTTCTTTCCACCATTGCTGATAGGATCAATAGGGCCAAACAAATCCATATGTAACAGCTCCAAAATTCTGATTGAAGATTGGTGCTTCTTGCTTTAGAAAGTGGACTTTACTTGTTTACCCTTCTAACATGCGTCACAAAGCTTGTCTTTGCTCATGACTGTCTTTGGAATTCCTTCTACCAGATCATTCTTTATCAATCTGTTTATGGTCTTGAAATTCAAATGATTCATTCTTTTGTGCCACAGCCAACTGATTTCACTTGGTGTAGAAGCCACCAAATAAACATTAAAATTCTTGTCCACAGAATTTCAGTCGACTACATAGATATTTCCCTGTCTTCTTCCAGATAAAATAACCTTCTTTGTTCCAACTTGTTCAACATAACACTTATCTGATGAAAACATTAGAGAAAATCCCTTGTCAAAAAATTGACTTATGCTCAGCAGATTGTACTTCAGGCCATTAACATAAGAGACGTCAGATATCTCTATGTTTCCTTTGATTAGCTTTCCAATAGCAACAACCTTGCCTTCTTTGTTGTCTCCAAAAGTAACTCTTGGACCATTCACAGCAACAGCATCTGCCAGTTCATGTATGTCTCCACACATGTGCCTTGAACATCCACTGTCCAAGTACCATTTCTTCACTACTTTACACCTACTCCTAATACTAACCTACAAAACAAAATAAAATTGTTTTAGGTACCCTTTATTGAGAGGGTCCTGGTGGATTAGTGTCACCTTTGACAACCCAAGATGTTGAAGTCTTAGGCTTCTTAGGCTTTTGAGTTTTAGCAGGAGCATGAGCAACTTTATCTTCATCATAATCAACAGGCATATTATGTTGATAATCATTATGATGTGAATAATGCTCATAAGCAGGATAAGATGCATGATAAGCAGGGTAAGCATGCATTGGATGATGAGCAGGATATGCAGCATAATAAGGTGAATAAGCAGGTTGCACATAATAAGACTCATTTCCATACCAAGCATCATTGTTATAATTTCTTTGCTTCTTAGGTCTGCTCTTTACTTGCTCTTTAACAGACGACTTAGCTTTACTAGTCTGATTGGTTTTACTCTTATCAGCAGACTTCTTAGGACTATTATGCTGTTTGGTTTTACCAGTCTGTTTTTCACTTTCAGGCTTTTTACCCTTTTTAGCCTTAGGAGATTTCTTCTCCTTTTTCTCATTCTCCAGTGAAGTAGATTTAGCAGTCTGAACATATAAAATAACATTACTGTTATCAGCAGATATGAATTTCTCAGTTTTGTTCAGTTCTAAATTCTCTTTTACCAAAGGTGTTCTCTGTTCATTAGATGAATCTACTGATGCAACAGACGACTTATCATGTAAAGATATTATAGCTTCAAGTTCCATGATTTTTCAACACTACGTTTCAGTTTAGCATTTTGCTTTTTTAGCACGATCATCTCTTCCTTAAGCTTAGCAAATTCATTAACAACATCTGCTTTGTTTTTCATCATTTGCTCAAATGAGCTAAATAGCTCAATTTCACTTTCAGAGAGTATTACCTCATTGTCAGAATCATCTGATTCTTTGGCCATGAGACAGAGCAGTGCAGGTGTCTCTTCTTCAGCAGAGTCATCACTTGACATCCCTGATTCTGAGTTAGACGAGTAGATGGCTGCTATCTTTTCAGCTTCAGCCAACAACACTTTGCTTTCTTGGTGTCTCCTCTCTTTCCTTTGTTTCTTTTCCTCCTCAGTATACTTCTCAGCTTTAGAATATGGGCAGTCCTTGATGAAATGTCCCAATTTCCTGCAATTATAGCACATCATTTTGGATTTATAATCATCTTTACTATCATGAGAATAAGAGGTAGGTTTAGAAGTAGAAGCATTGTTATATTTGTTCTTCATTTTTCTTTTGTAGAACTTTTTGAACCCGTTCAATAACAAAGCAACTTCGCCAGCAGTGTACTCCTTTTTGTTCAGCACTGTGGTCTCATCAAATGAGTCCACTTCTCTAATCTTCCCGGCTAATCTTTTAGTTCTTTCTGCAGCGACCAGGGCAGCAGTGGGGCCAGAAGTTGAGGTCTCTTCTATACCCATTCTTGGCATTTTATACTCGTACGCCTTGAGTACAAAAAACAGCTCAGTCATGATAGGATAGTGCCCAGCAAGCCAATGTTAATTAGCTTGTAAGAAGACTATTTTCTTATGGATTAATAAATATACGACTGTTTATTTATAGTACGTAAATTAAACAATGGCCAACTTCATCTCTCGCGAACTTATCTAAGCGATTGGATGAAATCCTAAGGTCACAATCGACTATGGGACGATTCACTTCAGTACAGAGTGCAATCATGAAACAGTCTCTAAGGTCGTGATCTTAAAATACGTTCCAAGTCATTGATTCCGAACGAGACGGGGTATCGAAGGAATCGCTAAGACTTGTACGAGTATGCATGATTCACATGGGGTGAATTTGTAGAGTTTCATGAACAAGACATTTGATGTCAGTGCATATGACTAGGTGGTTCGACAGGGGATCGAACGACCCGAACAGAGAAACCCATTGTGGAAGCGCATGACGCATATCGGTGATGGGATGTTTCTCAAGGCTTATAATAGTGTACGATTTAGTCCTTAGACTTGAGGTACTAGGGCGAATTCGGTGCATGGGTGTGCGTATTTAGATTTAGGTACTGGTCACGTAGCCTGACCTTAATGTGCCTAAGTTGGGTGCGTATAGTCGTGTACGCGAGTGGTTAGTACTAAGAAAGGATCTATCGACTCATCCTGATAAGGTGGGAGAATTTCCTATACGTTCTTAGATAATATGTTCCGAGGAACCTGCGGCCGCAGTCGGTGACCGATTTGGAAAGGAGTTTCCAAATTTAGCAGTCACACTGGAATTATTATCCTGAATTAGAAAGTATAGTTGTCGAGATAATTAGAGGTGCCGGTCAATTCACACACCCTAGGTCTCGGTCGGGAAATTAGTCTTTGGAAGGACCGTATGTACATGGCAATTATAAGAGGTGAGGTTCACAAGATCAATTCACCTGAAGTTGGGCTTCATGGGCTTGTGGCTAGACATCAACCATGAAGTGTGGGTACTCCTGAATTAATAAGGGAGATTAATTCTGGAGTGGTCAATTAAAAGTGTTTAATTGATCGGAGCATTTAATTGCTCGTTAATTAAATCACGAAAGTCGTGGGCCTGCTGCCAATTGATGGTGAACCCAGAGGGTCACACACAATACAGTTGGACAGTGACAGTCATAAAAGGAAATAGTTGATTTAAGGAAGTTAAATCAAAGTTAATGAATTAAAGTGTTAATTCAAAGAGAAGAATTATTAATTAGAATATCTAATTAATTTATTAGAGTGTCTAATTAATTAATTGGATTATCTAATTAATTATGAGATTAATTAAAGTAGTTAATTAATTAAATGGAAGAAGAATATAGCATGCAATTTTCGGATTTGCATGACTATGGCATAAGGGGCGATTTTTGTGGCCAAGGTAAGTTGGAAGAATTTGTTTCTTGTGGGACAAGAAAGAAGGAAGAGATTCATGTGTATCTTGTTTCCTAATGAGATAAGGAAAATCTATAAGATATACATGTATATCTTGTTTCCTAATGAGATAAGGAAAAGAGGTATTGATATACATGGAAAGGATATCTATTGAGAGAAGGATTCTTCTCTTATAAATATCTCTCTTCATAACTCTTCCAAGAGAGTGTGAAAATACTTTCAAGAGCTGAAAATCGACTAGCCCTAGCCAAAAGGCCAGTGCCGCCGCCGCCCCTCTTCCTGTTCTCTTCTTCATCTGGATCTGGTTCAAGAGCTGGATCCAGTTCCAACTCTTCCTTCATTGACAAGTTTCCAAGGTCTAGTTCGTAGCCTGTGACTTGGAGACGTTGCTACAATCCATCTGGTGTGGATACATTCTGGAGGTGAGACAATTGGATCACTGCATCGTGAATCAAACAAGAAAAGCCGGATCCAGTAGTGAGGTATTTCGCAAAACAACCCTTTGTTTTCTGTTATTGTTTGATTCAACCTATTTCATATAATCAATATGGAGATCGATTTATGGGACTGATGGGGTGCCTCGGAAAAAATTTAAATTCCGCACTTTTGTTGTTTTGACAACCGGGGCATACCCAACAGTGGTATCAGAGCCAGCTCCATTATTATTATGTGAAAAAGGCCTGAACATAATTTAATATATGATATTAGTGATTATTATGTTCTGTGTGATGATTCTTGCTTATTATGATATTATGTATGCTCGGATAAATTTGCATGAATTAGTTTGGGCCAATTTTGAATTTCCGAAAATTAGTGGACTGTTTTTTTAAATAGCGATTTTCGAAAAACTGGACCAAAATTGAAAATTTCGTTTTCTGCATGTTTCTGGACTGAAATTGTAATTTTCTGGATTTTTTGAAAACTGGGTCGTTTTGCAATTTCCGCTAGTATTGGGCTGTTTTGTAATTTACGTAAAGTTCAGGGGTCTGTTTGCAATTAACGAAAATTTCTGGGTAGAATCTGTAAGTTTCTGTTTTCTGGACCGATTTGCAGCTGTCAAAATTTTTGGGTTTAAACTGTTAATTCCCGAAACTTGAGGGGTCAAAAATATAATTTTTGAAAGTTGAGGGACCAAACTGTAATTTTCAAAAGTTGAAAACCAGAATCTGTATTTGTGCATAAAAAGTGTTTTTGTTTATCCGAAAATTAATTTTATCATAATTAGTAGAGACTAAAGTAAGGATCATGGTTTATTTTAAAAGGGGTTTTAAAATAAGGAAGATAAGAAATATGTAAAAGTTGTTTGCTTGTTTCTTGCTCTACGTGAACTGTTTACGTGGTTTTCGATCGCGCCGAGCCTTGACCCTAGGGTAGATGTGATTGGTTTAATTTTAATTGTGTTGTTTTTATTGGGCCTGCGAGCCTTAAAGTTTTTGGGCCACTTTGAGCCTTTGTAATAGAATAGGGCTTTACTGTTTTAAATAGTTTAGGATGGAGGCCCATTACAAGCAAGGTGGAGGCCCAAGAAGGAATGAAGGCCATGTATGCATGGTTATTATTGTAATAGCCTAGGTCCATTAAGAACCCAATTAGATTGACCAATTGGGCCAACATCATGGCTCGATGCTGGCCCGCATAGGAGGCTCCCGATCGAAAACATACTGTGATAGCATGCATGCTAGGTGTGAATGTTTTATTTTTATTTGTCGATTTATTTATGGCTTGTATGTGATGCGCGCTAGTAATTAGATCGTAAATAAAAGATAAAGCATAATTAAATGCGGTGAGATCTCGAGGAGAGTTTCTTCAAACTTTCAAAACCGAAAATCCCCTATTGAATAAATATTAAGTCATATTGGGTTAACTATAAAAGGAAGTTTTATAAATCCAAGCCTTCCATTAATAGGAACTAGCGTGAGTTGTCTACTTATCGATTAAGGTGATCCAGAGTCTGGCACCCGAGGCGAAGAAAGGGACAATACGCAAAATTCCTTGATTATTGTTTTTCTTTAAAAACTCGACAATGGTGGGGACTAGTCGGGACATGTATATCGACCGATAACCAGTTACGGGGATTTCATGACCGGGCCCGTTGCTCATCATGATTAATGGGTTAGACTTAACGAATAGTAACATTTATGATGTAGCAGTGCTAGATGAATGTGAAAACCGAGGCAAAATAACTTGAAGGTTGTGTAGAGACACAATTGGTAAAAGTATACCTACCTGGAGAATTAATTGTATGGCCACGAGTCGTGGGTGCAGTTAATGTCTGCCGGGACGTCAAGACCTACGAGGAAATAGGATTTCCCGAACAATTAAAGGGGTTATTGTTTCGATAAAAATAGTGGGAGAACTTTTTCGATAAAAAGTCCAATTTTCGTTAATTATAAGTATTTTATTAAACCTGTCTGCTTATTGTTGTCTTTTAAATTGTTTATAGCCATTCAAAATCCACAATCATGTACGAACAAACTTTGGGACAAATCATGAGTTTTTCACTCTACGAGACAAGCATGGTTGGGTTCGACAATGTTAGAGAATATTGTTCTTACCTAATCAAGATGATGAAACGAATCAAAAAACTAGGCGCTGATTTGGATCAGAATGATGAGATAGAAATTATTCTCACTGGCTTGTCTGACTCATTTTCTCATTTTGTGCATCATTTGGAAATTCCATGTGATGGGATTAAGACAAAAGATTTGCGCAAGTTGTTGGACAAATATGAGAAAGCCCATCTACAGGGATTGGGTCTGAGTGAAGGAAAGGATTGCCCCTCGTGTAAGAAAGATAAGCAACTAAGGATGCTTGCTGGAAAGAAATTCTTGAAGAGAATTAACAACGGTACGACCTAGTTATTTCTTTTTGATGTATGACATCTCATAGACCCTCATATCTGTAAAGTGTTTGCAGGTGATGACGGCATTCCCTTGCCCTTGGGAAGAAGGGCATTCCTTGGAAGAAGGAGGCAAGAGTTGCAACAACATATAATGGGAAAAATGCTTCAGGAGTTGGGTCGAGAAGAATCTAGACTTTACTTTTTAGCAAAGTGTTTTACTTAGTTTTTCGTCTTAGCATGAATTTTAGTTTTATTTTGTTTTTGAGTATTATTTCGAATTTTTGTACAAGACAAAATTGCTTTACCATTATGAATGGAATATTATTTATTTAAAGCTTTTACTTTGTACAAAATATTGATGCTTTACCATTATGAATGGAATGTCTTTAAAGCATAGAAATGAATCAACAAATTGAAACTTCAAGTAAATTGTATGCCAAATCGAAAAAAAGTAAAACAACAAGATAATCACCCACATATTTGAAATGCACTTTTTGGACATATTTCCAAAAGAAGGATTTGAACGATTGATTTCATTTGAGATTCTCGAAACATAGAACTTAGATGAATTCGCATCTTACGAATCTTGTCTCAAAGGAATAATGACCAAAATAAAGTTTGCTAGGCATTCTAAGCATATCAACCGAATGGATTTGATCCACAAGGACAGACGTGGAGAACTAAGAGGTTAGTTCAAAAAGACGTTACTTCATATATATTTGCGATTCTTAATCGTCAAAGTATATGTGTACTTTGTGAAGTACAGTTCCAAAACTGTTGAAATGTTCAAAGAAGTTTTGGAAATGAAGTAATTAAGAGCATAATGTTGAAACCGTTTTGATCTATTCAAACTGGCCAAAACATAAGCTATAAATTCCTCGATTATCTAAACGAGAATAGAATTCTCATGAAGCGAATTAAGTAGGAATTGAACTTGGTTAGACTTAGTTCATTTCATGATAAGACTTCGCTGAACTTCCTTATTCACTTTTGGGGATAGCCTCCCCTGACTCTTCAAAAAGGTACTTAGGCTAATACCTTTCGAAGTAAGTCCTTACACCACCATACCATATACGATATGGCATAATGCCCTTGCACGACAAATTGGATAGTAGATCCAATTCGCGCAAACTTGTGGGATATCCAACGAAATCCATTGAATACCTGTTCTACGACAATGAGAAACAATGGGACAATCGTTTCTCATAAGCACCCGTTCCTCTGTTGATGAATTCTTCGTCAAAGGAAATAGGGAATGTCATGGAACTTGATGAAGTCCAAGATTTGGACCCATCCCCACAAACAGTCTCTAAGGTCATGATCTTAAAATACGTTCCAAGTCATTGATTCCGAACGAGACGGGGTATCGAAGGAATCGCTAAGACTTGTACGAGTATGCATGATTCACATGGGGTGAATTTGTAGAGTTTCATGAACAAGACATTTGATGTCAGTGCATATGACTAGGTGGTTCGATAGGGGATCGAACGACCCGAACTGAGAAACCCATTGTGGAAGCGCATGACGTATATTGGTGATGGGATGTTTCTCAAGGCTTATAATAGTGTACGATTTAGTCCTTAGACTTGAGGTACTAGGGCGAATTCGGTGCATGGGTGTACGTATTTAGATTTAGGTACTGGTCACGTAGCCTGACCTTAATGTGCATAAGTTGGGTGCATATAGTCGTGTACGCGAGTGGTTAGTACTAAGAAAGGATCTATCGACTCATCCTGATAAGGTGGGAGAATTTCCTATACGTTCTTAGATAATATGTTCCGAGGAACCTGCGGCCGCAGTCGGTGACGGATTTGGAAAGGAGTTTCCAAATTTAGCAGTCACACTGGAATTATTATCCTGAATTAGAAAGTATAGTTGTCGAGATAATTAGAGGTGCCGGTCAATTCACACACCCTAGGTCTCGGTCGGGAAATTAGTCTTTGGAAGGACCGTATGTACATGGCAATTATAAGAGGTGAGGTTCACAAGATCAATTCACCTGAAGTTGGGCTTCATGGGCTTGTGGCTAGACATCGACCATGAAGTGTGGGTACTCCTGAATTAATAAGGGAGATTAATTCTGGAGTGGTCAATTAAAAGTGTTTAATTGATCGGAGCATTTAATTGCTCGTTAATTAAATCACGAAAGTCGTGGGCCTGCTGCCAATTGATGGTGAACCCAGAGGGTCACACACAATACAGTTGGACAGTGACAGTCATAAAAGGAAATAGTTTATTTAAGGAAGTTAAATCAAAGTTAATGAATTAAAGTGTTAATTCAAAGAGAAGAATTATTAATTAGAATATCTAATTAATTTATTAGAGTGTCTAATTAATTAATTGGATTATCTAATTAATTATGAGATTAATTAAAGTAGTTAATTAATTAAATGGAAGAAGAATATAGCATGCAATTTTCGGATTTGCATGACTATGGCATAAGGGGCGATTTTTGTGGCCAAGGTAAGTTGGAAGAATTTGTTTCTTGTGGGACAAGAAAGAAGGAAGAGATTCATGTGTATCTTGTTTCCTAATGAGATAAGGAAAATCTATAAGATATACATGTATATCTTGTTTCCTAATGAGATAAGGAAAAGAGGTATTGATATACATGGAAAGGATATCTATTGAGAGAAGGATTCTTCTCTTATAAATATCTCTCTTCATAACTCTTCCAAGAGAGTGTGAAAATACTTTCAAGAGCTGAAAATCGACTAGCCCTAGCCAAAAGGCCAGTGCCGCCGCCGCCCCTCTTCCTGTTCTCTTCTTCATCTGGATCTGGTTCAAGAGCTGGATCCAGTTCCAACTCTTCCTTCATTGACAAGTTTCCAAGGTCTAGTTCGTAGCCTGTGACTTGGAGACGTTGCTACAATCCATCTGGTGTGGATACATTCTGGAGGTGAGACAATTGGATCACTGCATCGTGAATCAAACAAGAAAAGCCGGATCCAGTAGTGAGGTATTTCGCAAAACAACCCTTTGTTTTCTGTTATTGTTTGATTCAACCTATTTCATATAATCAATATGGAGATCGATTTATGGGACTGATGGGGTGCCTCGGAAAAAATTTAAATTCCACACTTTTGTTGTTTTGACAACCGGGGCATACCCAACAAGTCAGTGAGATCTTCCCCAGATCCCTTGATTCTTCCATCGTTGTGATCTTCATGTTGAACTTGGGTGGCAGCGCCTTTAAGACTTTGACGGTGATCTCCTTATCAGTAAACGTCTTTCCCAACTTTAGTACATTGTTCAACACCTTTGTAAACCTTGTATCCATCTGTTCAATGGTTTCTCCAGGTTTCATCTTGAAGTTTTCAAACTTCTCCAGGGCAACACTCAGATTGTGTTCTTTGATTGAGTCATTTCCTTCGCTCATGTCACGGACTTTGTCCCACATCTCCTTAGATGTTTTACAGTGTTTGACCTTGTCAAACCTTTCATTGTCGAGGGCTTTTGTCATGATGAAGATTCCAACTTTGTCAAGATTCTTCAACTTGATTTTATCAGGTGACGTCTCTGATCGTTCTTTATCAACGACCGTATCTTGGCCATCAATTTTGATTGTCTTGGTAACTCTTATCGGACCTTGAGTTATGCACGTGTACATATTGTCATTATAAGCAGCAAGGAAAATTTCCATGCGAATTTTCCAGTCCTCAAAACTCATACCGCCTATGTGGGGAACAAGGCTGATACAATCCATTTTTCAAAAATTTTTATTTTCAAAAAGATGCTCTTTTGAAAACTTTTGAAAACCTTTGAAAAACAATCTAGGATCAAGCTCGTTGATCAGGCAAATGATTCAGATGAACCACCTGCTCTGATACCACTTGTTGGTCCCAAGTGGTCAGATGAGGTCTAGAGGGGGAGGGGGGGGTGAATAGACCTCTTAAAAATTTATCTTTCAAAATCTCTAACTTTTTCTGTCAGCAGACTAAGCTGATCAGGAATTGTAAGTTGACTAAGCTGATCTCGCACAAAGCTTTGAACAGCAGAGTTGACCACTCTTCTGATTTTACTTAGCTGATTTTATCAAAATCAGAGTTTTAAATTAACTAACTTGCAGCGGATTTTTCTAGTGTTTTTCACAAGTAGTTTTCTTAACTTAGAAAAAGTTTTATCCCCAGTTTAATAAACTCCTTTTAAAACTTTTCAGCAGTCAACTTTTACGTGTTTAAAATATGCTCTTTGAAAATATGCAAGAAATAATGCAAGTATAAACAAAAGGGATTTTTATAGTGGTTGTATGGATAGAAATCCTTTAGTCCACTCTTCCAAGTCACTTAGATCTTGGGTTATACTATAAGCACAAAGATTACAGTATACAATGCTTGCGCCAATCAACAAATGAAAAGGCCACAAGTGCGCAATAGGAAATCACAAAGAAACTCCTACTCTCTGAAGTAATATCACTCACTTAGATGGATATCTACTTCTCACAACACGTTTCTAACAAAATCACTCAGATTTATATGTATGTTTTGTTTTCTCTCTATTCTGCTTCATCAACAAATGACTCGGCTGATGAGTGTTCTGTTCTTAAAGTTGAGACTTAGAAGAATTTTGCTTCGATAATGATCTCAGTTGTGTTGTTTTTTTTTTCTTCAACTCTTGAACTGAACTATTTATACTTGATATTTGAAAATCTGCCAGTTGAGAGATCGACAGGTGTTCAAATCCTAGAGTACTGGTCCCTTCTGCAGAAACGGCTACCTGCGACTGAACACTGTACACTCTGCTGTACCTTCTGTCAATCCGCATTAAATGCACCAAGTTGATACTAGGTTTCTCTTCAATCATTTGTCATAAATACCCTTCCTCTTCAGCATTTATTACTCCAAGTGCATTTATTACCGTTGCAATAACTTCTGATCCACTTCCACTATGCTGGTCGAAATCACTCGTCTGATGTACACTCGATTGATCCCAAACTTGAACTAATCTGATTTGAGTCGGCTGAAAGTCCACCAGTCTGATTCCTTTCTTCAGCAACAGATCAGTAGTCTTCTGGACCATATTTGACTTGTCTGAAGTAAATTTTTCCTTGGTCAAATATCTTCTGAGGTTTGTACTAAGCTTCCATACTTAGCTGATGACTTTTGGAAATCATCAAAACCTCCCTTCACTTCAAAGTCTTCATCTTCATCCAACAGGTCGGAAGTGCCTCTCGTCGAAAATAAATTATTTTCCTTGTTTGTGCATCGATCGATGCTATTGTATAGTCGAGCTTTGTATGATAAGAATCTTAAATTTGTAAGATAATCTTTGTAATGAAAATTTCATCAGCATGAGTATCGACGTCAAGTGTAATATTCAATTGATCAGTCTTGTAGTGTATTTAATACAATTTTTGTCTTTATTGCTGACAGTTATGACTAGGTAACGTAAATCCCGAAAATATGTAATCATCGTTGATTGGATATAGAATTCCCCAATTGATCTTCTACTGCTCCGTCTATAAAAAGAATTGGTTACTTTTTATTTTCTTTCTACCACAAGTAAATAATGTACTTCCTCTTTTTCCAAAACGGTGGTCGTCCACCTAATTCGAAATTCCAAAACATTGTTAACTATTTTGACTTGGTATGGGCGGAATCGGAAAATCGAGACTTCTCAAAGACTAGGAATTCTCCGACCCCTAGAAAAGGGGATCGATCGGAGTGCCAATCATATATCGATCATCCTGTGCAAGTGGGCAAGGGTCGGTATGGTGGCGTTCTGATCTAATAGTTCCGCGGTCGGTGGAAAGCTGGTCAGTTCATTAAAACAAGAAGATATGATCGAGAGTGCTGACTACCATCGACCGATGTAAAATTATGACCTCAGATTCTCCAAGCCTGTGGTCAAAATTTCGGAACTTAAAAGTCGGTTGTCCTCGTCGATCGGGCTTAGCTGGTGGCAAGTGTTGGGATTTATGGGGTATGATTGTCAAAACAACAGTGCGGAATATTAAAAATTTTCATACACCCAATCCCTAGGATTTATTTACTAGCACATATGAACAGGTTGAATATAATTTAGCAACAAATTACAAAATTTAAAGGTGGTAAATCGAAATTTACCTCACCACAGGCAATGTGGAGATTTCTCCGGTCTTCTCTTTCTTCGTTCACTAGTGCACCCCAAGTGTTGTGCCTCCCGAGAATAGTCCACACCAGATGGATGGAATGACACCTTCAAATCCTTAGGCATAGAACTGGAAGAGAAGGTTTGTCAATGGCAGATCTAGATCTAGATCTAGATCCGAATCTAGATGAAGGAGAGAGCAAGAGGGAGATGGGGGCGGCTAGGGCTTGAGGGTGGCTAGGGTGGAGTGTTTCACCTATGGTTTTGAGTCTCAACTTAGACTCCTTTATATAGCCATCTTCAAGGCCCCTTTGTGTGCAAGACTTAGTATGGGCTATTAATTAAATTGGCCCATGTCTTGTATTAATTTAATTAAACCCTTTAATTAAATTAACCCATAATTTTCTCCAACTTTAATTAACTCTTTAATTAGCATTTAATTTATTAGACTGTCTAATTAATTATTTCTCTCACAGAATTAACTCTTTAATTCTTTTATTTGATTTAACTCTTTAAATCAAACATTTCCTTAATTGACTGTCACTGTCCAACTGTATTGTGTGTGACCCTCTAGGTTCACCATCAATTGGCCGTAGGCCCACGACTTTCGTGATTTAATTAATAAGCAATTAATATTCAATTAATTGCTCCGATCAATAAACTCCTTTAATTGATCACTCCATAATTAATCTCCCATTAATCAAGGAGTACCCACACCTCATGGTCGATGTCTAGCCACAAGCCCATGAGGCCCAACTTCAGGTGAATTGACATTAGTGAACCTTACCTCTTATAAGTACCATGTACATACGGTCCCTCTAACGAATAATTTCCCGATCGAGACCTAGGGTGTGTGAATTAGTCAGCACCTCTAATTATCTCGATTCTGTACTTTCTAATTCTGGATAATACTTCCAGTGTGACTGCTAAATTTGGAAACCCCTTTCCAAATCCGTCACCGACCATGGCCATGGATTTCTCGGATTGTATTATCTAAGAATGTACAAGAAATTCTCTCATTCATTACAATGAGTCGGTAGATCCCATCTTGATGCTAACTACCCGCGTATACGACTGTACGTACCCAATGTAGGCGCACAATGGTCAGGCTACGTGACCGGCTCCTAAATTAAAGCACGCACACCCGTATACCGAATTCGCCCCAGCACCTCAAGTCTAAGGACTAAACCGTTCACTGTTATAAGTCCTGAGAAACATCCCATCACTGATATGCTTTACGCACTTCCACAATGGGTTTCTCTGTTCGGGTCGTTCGATGCGTTCGATCCCCTATCGAACCACCTAGTCATATGCACTGACATCAAATGTCTTGTTCATGAAACTCCACAAATTCAGTCCATGTGAATCATGCATAATCCTACAAGTCTTGACGATTCCTTCGATACCCCGTCTCGACAGGACTCTATGACTTGGAACACTTTTTGAGATCACGACCTTAGAGACTGTTTCATGATTGCACTCAATACTGAAGTGAATCATCCCATAGTCATGAGTGATCTCAGGGTTTCAACCAATCGCTTAAATGTGTTCGCGAGAGATGAAGTTGGCCATTAGTTTATCTTATACTTGAAATAAATAAACTTTGCGTATTAATTAATAAATAAAAAGATTAATTCAAGATAAAATAGTCCTATTACAAGCTATTAAGTTGGCTTGCTAGGCACTATCCTATCAATCTCCCACTTGCCCTAAAGCCAATCACAAACATTTCTAAGACCCATCTTCACAAGATGTTCTTCGAACACTTTTTGCGCTAGTGGCTTCGTTAGTGGATCAGCTACGTTATCTTTTGAGTCGACACGTTCCATTTTAATGTCTCCTCTACCAATGATTTCTCTAATCATAAGGTATTTTCTCATCACGTTTTTGGACTGATGGTGTGATCTCGGCTCCTTTGCTTTAGCGATTGCCCCATTGTTGTCAGAAGAGTACTATGGGCCCTGCAATGCTAGGTACTACATCCAACTCTTGGATGAAGTTTCTCATCCAAACACTTTCCTTTGCTGCATCCGATGCGGCAATATATTCTGCTTCAGTGGTTGAATCTGCAGTGGTGGCCTGCTTGGAACTCTTCCAACTCATCGCTGCTCCGTTGAGGCAAAATATATATCCAGAATTGGATTTATAATCATCCACGTCAGACTGGAAACTGGAATCCGTGAATCCTTCGAGCTTCAATTCTCCACTACCGCCGTAGACCAAGAACATATCCTTAGTCCTTCTCAGGTACTTGAGGATAGCCTTTACAGCGGTCTAGTGTTCCTTCCCGGGATTTGACTGGTAGCGGCTTGTAACACTTAGAGCGTGTGCTACGTCAGGTCTAGTACATAACATCGCATACACTATGCTGCCTATGGCAGATGCATAAGGTATGAGAGACATTCTCTTCTTTTCTTCATCATTTGTAGGGCACATAGATTTAGAAAGAGAGATCCCATGTCTCATTGGAAGCAATCCCTTCTTGGATTCTTCCATACTGAACCGTTTCAGTATAGTGTTAATGTACTGAGATTGGGAGAGTCCTAACATCTTCTTCGATCTATCTCTATAGATACGTATCCCCAATACGTAAGATGCGTCTCCCGTGTCTTTCATGGAGAATTGCGTGGATAACCACGCTTTCGTCTGCATTAACGTTCTGATATCGTCCCCGATCAACAGAATGTCATCAACATACAACACAATGAATTGTACCGAACCCCCATCGAATTTCTTTTACACACATGACTCATATATGTTCTTGATGAAGCCAAACCCCTTGACCGTCTTATCAAAACGTTTGTTCCAGGTTCGGGATGCCTGTTTTAGGCCATAAATTTACCTTTGAAGTTTGCAGACCTTATGCTCACTTCCTTTAGATGTAAAGCCTTTTGGCTGTTGCATAAAGATTTCCTTATCAATGTCTCCATTGAGAAGGGCGGTCTTTACATCCATTTGCCATATCTCGTAGTCATATCACGCGGCTATGGCTAATAGTATCCGAATGGATTTTGACATCGCCACTGGAGAAAAGGTTTCCTCATAGTCTATACCAGGCCTTTGAGAATAACCTTTCGCCAGAAGGCGAGCCTTATGAGTCAAAACCTCTCCATTCATTCCAAGCTTGCGCTTGAAGATCCACTTACAGCCTACAGGGACAGTTCCCTCAGGTGGATCAACCAAGGTCCATTTCGGATTGCATGGCTTCCTGCCATGCACCCGAGTCTATGTCTGACATAGCTTCTTCGTATGTCCTTGGATCACCATCCAATTGATCGTTCTCGTGGATAAAGCCATACCTTTCAGGCTCTCTACGAACTCGATCTGGTGTACTAGATGGTTCAATAGGTTCAGGATCAACTCCCACTGTTTGTGGGGATGGGTCCACTTCCTGGACTTCATCAAGTTCTACGGACACCCCGCTTCTTTTAGTGAGGAAGTCATCCTCTAAGAAGTGGGTGTTCCTAGATACGAACGTCTTTCGTTCTTTAGGGTCGTATAACAGGTATCCAATGGATTCCTTTGGATACCCCACAAATTTGCACAAACTAGATCTGCTATCTAGTTTATCTCATTTCTTGTTCCTAACATAGGCAGGAGATCTCTATACTCGTAAGTACAAATACATGGGTGCTTTACCATACCACTCTTGGTGTGGCGTCGTCGGCACTGACTTTGAAGGTACTATATTAAGTATCTTTGAAGCCGTTAAGAGGGCTAAGCCCCAAAATGAAAAAGAAAGATCTGCGAAACTCATCATGGAACGAACCATGTCCAACAAAGTTCGGTTCCTTCTCTCAGACACACCATTCAACTGTGGTGTTCTAGGAGGAGTTCGCTGTGAGAGAATTCCATTCTCTACATTATAATCGAGGAATTCTTGACTCAAGTATTCCCCACCTGAATCCGATCGAAGCGCCTTAATAATGTGTCCAAGTTGGTTCTCAACTTCCATTCGAAACTCTTTGAACTTTTCAAAAGCTTCGAACTTATACTTCATTAGGTATACATAACCAAAACGACTATAGTCGTCTGTGAAGGTTATGAAGTATGAGAATCCTCCTCTTGCACTGACACTCAGTGGTCCACAAACATCGGTATGGTTCAAATCCAAGGTTTGTTTGGTTCGCTCCGGTTTCCCAGTAAAAGGCGTTTTGGTCATCTTTCCCTTGAGACAGGACTCGCAAGTTGAGAGATCATCTAGGTTCTGTATTTCAAGAACCCTAGAGGAAACCAACTTTTGAATTCTACTCTTGGATATATGTCCAAGCCTAGCGTGCCATAACTGTGGACTATTATCATCTTGTTTTCTTTTCTTTGATTGAATGTGCAATACGTTAGAATTAGTTGGTTCAAGGGAATAAAGACCATCTATCAGAGTACCACTAGCATAAGTAAAACCACCTTTTATTATGCTAAAATTTCCATTAGAAATGGAAAAACAAAAAAACATCATTATCCAACAAAGGAATCGAAATAATGTTTTTGATAATTGTCGGTACGTACAAACAGTCTTTTAAAATCAAAGTAAAATTCCCTAAAACTAATTCAACGTCCCCTATGGCCTCTGCCGCAACCCTTGCTCCGTTTCCAAAGCGCAGGATCCTATCCCCAGGTTTAAGAGGTCTTACTGCTCCCATCACCTGCAAATCATTGCAGATATGAGAACCAGCTGCGGTGTCTAACACCCATGATGCACAGTTAATTGAAATATTAACTTCAATAAAGAAAATACCTTTGGCTACCGTTTTAAGGTAGTCAGGGCAGTTCCTTTTCCAGTGCCCTGCTTTCTTGCAGTGGAAACATTCATCTTCTGGGCTCTTACGCTTTTTCTCGACAACCTTCTTGGTTGTTTTGGAAGAGAACACTTTCTTCTTCTTGCCCTTCTTTGGCTTTGCAGCCTTGGGTTGCTCAGCAATCAAGACAGACTTATCCTTCTTAAGGGTAGCTTCTGCCATTACCAACATGTTGGTCAGTTCATGAAGAGCGAGATTTCTCTCCTCCATGTTGAAATTCCACACGAACAGATCAAATGAGCGTGGTAGAGTATGAAGTAGGAGGTCAGTCCTAAGATCAGCGTGCAAGTCTACTTCCAAATTCTCCAATTTTTCAATCAGATTAATGAAACGAAGACAGTGATCTTTGACACTGGCTCCCTCAACCATTCTCAGATTAAACAACTCCCTCGTCGTCTTGAACCTTTCGGTCCTAGACTTCTCTCCAAATAAATCTCGGAGATGGAGAAGTATCAGCAGCACGAGGCATCTTAGCATGCTGTTTATGTAGCTCATTGGTCATTGATGCTAGCATTAGGCAACGAACCTGAATATCATCATCAACCCATCTAGCATGGGTGGCTCGTTCCTCTTCCGAAACACCTTCCGGAAGCGCACCAGGCATCGGTGCATCGAGAACATAGCTCCGACGATCGGAGTCGAGGACTATCCTCAAATTTCTTAGCCAGTCGATAAAATTTGACCCGTTTAGTTTGTTAGTGTCAAGGATGATAGATAATGGGTTCTTAGACATTTTCGCAAAATGATCTACAAAATAGAATGATAAGTTCAGCTGACTGATCTCTTATAATTAACGATTATTGGTTTCAAAAAGTTGAGACAGGACTCGCAAGTTGAGAGATCATCTAGGTTCTGTATTTCAAGAACCCTAGAGGAAACCAACTTTTGAATTCTACTCTTGGATATATGTCCAAGCCTAGCGTGCCATAACTGTGGACTATTATCATCTTGTTTTCTTTTCTTTGATTGAATGTGCAATACGTTAGAATTAGTTGGTTCAAGGGAATAAAGACCATCTATCAGAGTACCACTAGCATAAGTAAAACCACCTTTTATTATGCTAAAATTTCCATTAGAAATGGAAAAACAAAAAAACATCATTATCCAACAAAGGAATCGAAATAATGTTTTTGATAATTGTCGGTACGTACAAACAGTCTTTTAAAATCAAAGTAAAATTCCCTAAAACTAATTCAACGTCCCCTATGGCCTCTGCCGCAACCCTTGCTCCGTTTCCAAAGCGCAGGATCCTATCCCCAGGTTTAAGAGGTCTTACTGCTCCCATCACCTGCAAATCATTGCAGATATGAGAACCAGCTGCGGTGTCTAACACCCATGATGCACAGTTAATTGAAATATTAACTTCAATAAAGAAAATACCTTTGGCTACCGTTTTAAGGTAGTCAGGGCAGTTCCTTTTCCAGTGCCCTGCTTTCTTGCAGTGGAAACATTCATCTTCTGGGCTCTTACGCTTTTTCTCGACAACCTTCTTGGTTGTTTTGGAAGAGAACACTTTCTTCTTCTTGCCCTTCTTTGGCTTTGCAGCCTTGGGTTGCTCAGCAATCAAGACAGACTTATCCTTCTTAAGGGTAGCTTCTGCCATTACCAACATGTTGGTCAGTTCATGAAGAGCGAGATTTCTCTCCTCCATGTTGAAATTCCACACGAACAGATCAAATGAGCGTGGTAGAGTATGAAGTAGGAGGTCAGTCCTAAGATCAGCGTGCAAGTCTACTTCCAAATTCTCCAATTTTTCAATCAGATTAATGAAACGAAGACAGTGATCTTTGACACTGGCTCCCTCAACCATTCTCAGATTAAACAACTCCCTCGTCGTCTTGAACCTTTCGGTCCTAGACTTCTCTCCAAATAAATCTCGGAGATGGAGAAGTATCAGCAGCACGAGGCATCTTAGCATGCTGTTTCTGTAGCTCATTGGTCATTGATGCTAGCATTAGGCAACGAACCTGAATATCATCATCAACCCATCTAGCATGGGTGGCTCGTTCCTCTTCCGAAACACCTTCTGGAAGCGCACCAGGCATCGGTGCATCGAGAACATAGCTCCGACGATCGGAGTCGAGGACTATCCTCAAATTTCTTAGCCAGTCGATAAAATTTGACCCGTTTAGTTTGTTAGTGTCAAGGATGATAGATAATGGGTTCTTAGACATTTTCGCAAAATGATCTACAAAATAGAATGATAAGTTCAGCTGACTGATCTAAATTAATACTTATAATTAACGATTATTGGACTTGTTATCGAAAAAGTTCTCCCACTATTTTCTCGAAACAATTACCCCTTCAATTGTTCAGGATATCTTATTTCCTAGCAGGTCTTGACGTCCCAGCAGACATTAATTGCACCCACGACTTGCGGCCATAAAATTAATTCCCTAGGTAGGTATACTTTTACCAATTGTGTCCCTACACAACCTTCAAGCTATTTTGCCTCGATTTTCGCACTCATCTAGCACTGCTACATCATGAGTGGTACTACTCGTTAAGTCTAACCCATCAATCTTGATGAGCAACTAGACCGGTCATGAAATCCCCATAACTTGGTTATGGTCGATGTTTATGTCCCGACCAGTCCCCACCCTTGTCAAGTTTAGTTAAAAACGAGAATCAAGGAGTTTCGCGTATTGTCTCTTTCTTCAACTCGGGTGCCAGACTCTGGATCACCTTAATCGATAAGTGGACAACTCACGCTAGTTCTTATTGATGGAAGGCTTGGATATTAAAACTTTATTTTAATGTATCCAATATGACTTAATATAATTATCAAGAGGGGGTTTTCGGGTTTAAGAGTTTGAGGTAACTCTACTCGAGATCTCACCGTTCCAGTTATGCATTATCTTTTATTTACGATCTAAATTACTAGCGCGCATCACCATACATGCTAAAATATAAATACGTAAATAAAACCATACACACCTAGCATGCATGCTACCACAGTATGTTTTCGATCGGGAGCCTCCTATGCGGGCCATCATCGAGCCAAAGATGATGGTCCTATTGGTCAATCTAATTGGGTTTTAAAGAGACCTAGACTATTACATTAATAACCATGCATACATGGCCTTTTATTCTTCTTGGGCTCCCACCTTGCTTGTAACGGGCCTCCATCCTAAACTATTTAAAACAGTAAAGCCCTATCTATTACAAAGGCTCAAAGTGGCCCAAAAACTTAAGGCTCGCAGGCCCAATAAAACCAACAAATTAAAATTAACCAATCACATCTACCCCTAGGGTCAAGGCTCGGCGCGATCGAAAACCATGTAAACAGTTCACCTAGAGCAAGAAACAAGCAAAACATATTTTTCTTATTTCTTATCTTATTTTAAAACTCCTTTTAAAACAACCTCTTTTGATTCTCACTTTAGTCCCCACTAATTATGATAAAAATTAACTTTCCGGATATACTAAACCCTTTTAGTGCACAAAAACAGTTTCTGTTTTTCAACTTTGAAAAAGTGCAGTTCGGCCCCTGAATTTTTGAAAATCACATTTTGACCCCTCAACTTTTGGAAATTACAAATCTGCCCAAAAATTTCAAGAACATGTAAATCGGATCAGCAAGCAGAAACTTAACAAAATTTCCAGAAAATTTTGTTTAATGCAAAACAGACCCATGATTTTACGGTAATTGCAAAAACAACCCCAAACCTTTCGTAAATTGCAAAAGAGTCCAGATTTTGAAAAATTCCAGAAATTACAATTTGGTCCAGAATTGCAGAAAATCAAAATTTTACTTTCTGTCCAGATTTTACAAAAATCGCAATTTGCAAAGAAGCCTTCAAATTTTCGGTAATTACAGTTGGCCCAAAATCGAAAAGTGCATATATCCGAACATTTAATTTATCATAACAAGCAAGAATCAAAAATCAAAACACAACAAACACATATATCCACATATTTTGATGTGTTCAGGCCTATTCTATGTGCATAATAAACCTGGCTCTGATACTACTGTTGGGATTTATGGGGTATGATTGTCAAAACAACAGTGCGGAATATTAAAATTTTTCATACACCCAATCCCTAGGATTTATTTACTAGCACATATGAACATGTTGAATATAATTTAGCAACAAATTACTAAATTTAAAGGTGGTAAATCGAAATTTACCTCACCACAGGCAAGGTGGTGGTTTCTCCGGTCTTCTCTTTCTTCGTTCACTAGTGCACCCCAAGTGTTGTGCCTCCAGAGAATAGTCCACACCAGATGGATGAAATGACACCTTCAAATCCTTAGGTTTAGAACAGGAAGAGAAGGTTTGTCAATGGCAGATCTAGATCTAGATCTAGATCCAAATCTAGGTGAAGGAGAGAGCAAGAGGGAGATGGGGGCGGCTAGGGTGGAGTGTTTCACTTAGGGTTTTGAGTCTCTACTTAGACTCCTTTATATAGCCACCTTCAAGGCCCCTTTGTGTGCAAGACTTAGTATGGGCCATTAATTAAATTGGCCCATGTCTTGTATTAATTTAATTAAACCCTTTAATTAAATTAACCCAATTAATCCAATTAATTTTCTCCCACTTTAATTAACTCTTTAATTAGCATTTAATTAATTAGACTGTCTAATTAATTATTTCTCTCACAGAATTAACTCTTTAATTCTTTTATTTGATTTAACTCTTTAAATCAAACATTTCCTTAATTGACTGTCACTGTCCAACTGTATTGTGTGTGACCCTCTAGGTTTACCATCAATTGGCCGTAGGCCCATGACTTTTGTGATTTAATTAATAAGCAATTAATATTCAATTAATTGCTCCGATCAATAAACTCCTTTAAATTATCACTCCAGAATTAATCTCCCATTAATCAAGGAGTAGCCACACCTCATGATCGATGTCTAGCCACAAGCCCATGAGGCCCAACTTCAGGTGAATTGACCTTAGTGAACCTTACCTCTTATAAGTACCATGTACATGTGGTCCCTCTAACGACTAATTTCCCGATCGAGACCTAGGGTGTGTGAATTAGTCAGCACCTCTAATTATCTCGATTTTGTACTTTCTAATTTTGGATAATACTTCCAGTGTGACTGCTAAATTTGGAAACCCCTTTCCAAATCCGTCACCGACCATGGCCATGGATTTCTCAGAATGTATTATCTAAGAACGTACAGGAAATTCCCTCATTCATTACAATGAGTCGGTAGATCCCATCTTGATGCTAACCACCCGCGTATACGACTGTACGTACCCAATGTAGGCGCACAATGGTCAGGCTACGTGACCGGCTCCTAAATCAAAGCACGCACACCCGTATACCGAATTCGCCCTAGCACCTCAAGTCTAAGGACTAAATCGTACACTGTTATAAGTCCTGAGAAACATCCCATCACTGATATGCTTTACGCACTTCCACAATGGATTTCTCTGTTCGGGTCGTTCGATGCGTTCGATCCCCTATCGAACCACCTAGTCATATGCACTGACATCAAATGTCTTGTTCATGAAACTCCACAATTCATCCATGTGAATCATGCATAATCCTACAAGTCTTGACGATTCCTTCGATACCCCGTCTCGACAGGAATCTATGACTTGGAACACTTTTTGAGATCACGACTTTAGAGACTGTTTCATGATTGCACTCAATACTGAAGTGAATCATCCTATAGTCATGAGTGATCTCAGGGTTTCAACCAATCGCTTAAATGTGTTCGTGAGAGATGAAGATGGCCATTAGTTTATCTTATACTTGAAATAAATAAACTTTGCGTATTAATTAATAAATCAAAGATTCACTCAAGATAAAATAGTCCTATTACAAGCTATTGAGTTGGCTTGCTTGGCACTATCCTATCAGCAAGAAGGCTGGAAAAAGTATGAAGATAAACAAAGACAGAAGCCCGCAATTCATATAGCCTTTCTTCAAACCAAAATACCCTCAGTCGATAAGATGATCTTGTAAGATTGCTTTTTACAAGTCTACCGGACAACCGAGTTGTACTCAATTAGGACTCCTCTTTAACAAGTAATAGGTTTTGTTGTCGATCAATCTTTGTATCTTTCCAATGTTCTTTACTATTTGTAATAGTTTTAGGAATATAAATAAACCTCATTTTTATTATTAATATTGGTTTCCATACTTGTAGATCGTATGATGTCGATCGATGATTCTCTACCGACCCAATCGGTTTTGCTCAAAGATTATACTTTACTTGGGTTTTTTACAAATCATTGGTTTTAACCATCGTAGATCGTTTTAGTAGGTCGATGAGTTTTTACCGACCCAATCGGCTTTACTCAAAGATTATATTTTACTTAGGTTTTCTACCAATTATTGGTTTTAACCATCGTAGATCGTTTTAGTAGGTCGATGAGTTTTTACCGACCCAATAGGTTTTACTCAAAGATTATATTTTACTTAGGTTTTCTACCAATTATTGGTTTTAACCATTGTAGATCGTTTTTAATATGTCGATGAGTTTTTACCGACCCAATCGGTTTTACTGAAAGATTATATTTTACTTAGGTTTTCTACCAATTATTGGTTTTAACCATCGTAGATCGTTTTTAGTATGTCGATGAGTTTTTTACCGACCCAATCGGTTTTACTTAAAGGTTTTAGCTTGTATACCAATTATTGGTTTTAACCATTGAAGATCGTTTTTATTAGATCGATGAGTGTTTACTGACCCAATCAGTTTTACTCAAAAGTTTAGGTTGTATACCAATTATTGGTTTTAACCTTTGTGGATCATATGAACGTTGGTTCCTTCTTCATTCAGAGTTAAGAGAAAAATAAGCAATAGCTTTTTATTGTACTTGTAAACAAAATGCTAAGTTTGAAAGAAATTATTGGAAACAAACTACTTCTAGAAATTGAAAATACAAGCTAGTTTCGGGAATATTCAAATTGATCTTCAAGACCTCCAATTCTCGAGCTCATCGGCCATAATCTAGCCTAAGATTTACTGCATTCCAAGTTCGAGGAAGTGGAGTTCCATCCAAATGAGCTATTTTATAAGATCCCTTCTTGCCGACCGCCTTTACCATGTATGGACCTTCCCAATTTTGCTGTAATTTTCCTACATGTTTTGATACCTCGACCTTTTTAAGTACCAAATCACCTTCCTTGAATGATAGTATTCTTACTCTCTGATTATAGGCCTTTTCCATGCTGGATTTAGCTGCTTGTAGTCGAAGATTGGCTTTTTCCCTTAGGGCTTCACTTAAGTGAACATCATCTTTTCACAGTTGATCATTTGTTTCTTCATCATATAACTCAACTGGGATAACTGCTTCCGAACCATAGACTAAGCTAAAGGCGTTTCACCAGTAGAAGCTTTTACTGTAGTTCTATTTGCCCAAACGACACCGGGAAGCACATTCAACCATTTTCCTTTGGCGTCATCCAGTCTTTTTTCGAGGGACTTAACAATTTCCCGATTTGCTACCTCGGTCTGTCTGTTTGCTCGAGGATGTCCCACGGATGTAAAATTTTGCTGTATCCCAAATTTCGAGCACCACTCTTGGACCTGCTTTCCAGCAAACTGGGTTCCATTGTCGGAGATCAAGACCCTTGGGATACCGAAACGGCAAACTATATTTTTCCAAAGAAAATTTATGACCTGGAACTGTGTTATCCGAGCGAGTGCTATACATTCAATCCACTTGCTGAAATATTCAACGGCGACCAGGACGTAACTCTTTTTCGACCTAGCCATTGAGAATGGTCCCACTATATCAATTCCCCATTGGTCAAAAGGCCAACAGATCGGGATTGGGTGCATTGTTTCAGCTGGTTGATGGATTATGTTTGAGTGCACCTGGCAGTAATGACAGTATTTCATATAATCTTGAGCGTCTAAATACAAGGTCGGCCAATAATACCCAGTTCTTAAACATTTTAGCGTGAGTGCAGGAGCCCCACTGTGATTCCCTGCTTCCCCTTCATGAAGATCTTTGAGGATGCTTTGGGTCTGGTGCTCGGGAATGCATTTCAGTAGGATTCCAGAAACGGATCGTCTGTAGAGTTTTCCATTTACAATAGCATACCTGGGTGCTCGATATCTAATTCTCCGAGCTTCATTTTTATCACTAGGGAGATATCCATCTTGCAAATAGGTGAACAGTGGCATCACCCAACTATCTGCAGCCAGGTCGATGTCCATTATTTCAGTACCAGGGACAGTGTCAAGATCGATCGATGGTGTTTTTGAGATTAACAAGGTAATTACCCTCTTAGACTTACCATCTCTCGTTCCCGTGAACCTTGACAGTTGATCAGCCCATCAATTTTCCTCTCGCGGGATGTTCTGAATTTCAAACTTATCAAATTTCTTAGTCAATTCTTTTATTTTGGCCAAATACGTTCTCATGTTGTATTCCTTGGCCTCATACATCCCATTGATCTGTCTTTGAATCAGCTCGGAGTCTGTTAGGACGTTCAAAGCCTTTATGTTTGCTTGTATGGACATTTCCATTCCTGCGATTAGAGCCTCATACTCTGCTTCGTTGTTTGTTACCATAAAATCCAAGGTGATGGCATAATTCATATCTTCACCATTTGGTCCTTGAAAGTTTATTCCTGCACCCCTACCATCTCTGCTTGACGCACCATCGATGTGCATAAACCATATTGAATTATTAACGATTAAGATGTCATTATTGCTTGAAGACGTCTCTTCTAGGATCGTCTCCGATTGACTGGGAGTTTCTAGGAGGAAGTCAGCAAGCACTTGGGCTTTTATTGCAGTTCGTGGTTGATATTCGATCCCATATTGCCCCAGCTCTACTGCCCATTTGATTAACCTTCCTAAGGCTTCCGGTTTTGATAAAATTTGCCTTAAAGGTTGATTGCTAAGGACGATGATTTTATACGTCTGGAAATAGGGTCTTAATCTTCATGCCGATGTCACCAAGGCCAAGGCAAATTTTTCGATCATGAAGTAATTCTTTTCATCTCCTTGTAGTAACTTACTCAAATAATAGACTGGCTTGTGTTCCGAGCCCTCTATTTTAACCAAAACTGAGCTTATTGCCGCCTCGGAAATCGCGATGTATATATAGAGAGGCTATCCTTCGGTAGGTTTGGCGAGCAGTGGTGGTGAAGTCAAGTATTCTTTCAGTTGATCGAATGCCTGGTCTCAAGCCTCGGTCCATTCAAACGTCTTAGCTTTTCTTAAAGTTTGAAAGAATGGCAGACTTTTATCTGCCGATCTCGATATGAACCTGTTGAGGGCCACAATTTTCCCTACTAGGCTTTGTACTTGAGTAATATTCCTCGGAGGCTTCATTTATGTGATAGCACGTATCTTTTCAGGATTTGCTTCGATGCCTCTTTGGTGAACTAGATAACCTAGAAATTTTCCAGATCTCACTCCAAAGGTGCATTTTAAAGGGTTGAGCTTCATTCCATATTTCCTCAAAATTTTAAAACAACGATCGAGATGTTCGATGTGGTCTTTCTCGCTCATGCTTTTGACCAACATGTCATCCACATACACTTCCATTATTTCTCTGATCAACTCTTTAAACATCAAGTTCACCAAACGTTGGTAGGTCGCTCCAGCGTTTCTTAATCTGAAAGGCATTACCACGAAACAATACACTCCCTGTTCAGTAACGAATGCAGTTTTTTCTTGATCTTTTTCGTTCATGAATATTTGGTAGAAACCTTGGAATGCGTCCATCATGCTGAAAATAGCAAAACCAGCTGTGGAGTCAACTAACAGGTCGATTCTAGGGAGCGGATAAGGGATTCTAGGACATAACTTGTTTAAGTCTATAAAATCATTGCACATTATCCATTTATTATCCTTCTTGTCACCCTTTGACACCAATATGACATTACACAGCCACTCAGTAAAGTCTATTTCTCTTATATGTTTAGACATTAAAAGCCTTTCGACCACTGCTTTTATTATTTTGTCTTTCACAGGACCGTGATTCCTTTTCTTTTGCCTGACTAGTTTTGCGTTCGGATCGATTTTCAAAGAGTGGGTTATTATTCTCGGATCAATCCCCACTATATCCTCCGAGCTCCAGGCAAACACGTCCATATTTTTCCTTAAGAAGTTAACCAACATAATTTCTCCTTGTGGAGATAGCTCCGTTCCAATTCTGGTGATTTTGCTTGGATCATTCTCTATAAGTTGAACGTCTTTATGCTCAGGTGCACGCAGAGTCAAATCTATAGGTTCTTTCCCCTTTTTATCGATCCTTTCCGTACTAGGCAACTCTGGTTCTTAAGATCTTTCCACTGAAGATCCTACCGCTTTTCTTTTTTATGGTGTTAACGGATCGATGTTCCTTTTCAAAGAGAGTGTCGTATTATAACAATCCCATGCCATGCAGTGATCGTTAACTATTTCGCCGACCCCTGAGATAGTAGGGAATTTTATCTTCTGATGGTAGGTCGAAGCAATGGCTCGGAATTGATTTAATGCCGGTCTTCCTAGACTAGCATTATATGCAAATGGCGTCTCTACTACTAGGAATTTTATCATTTTTACCACCCGATTAGGTTTGCTTCCAAGGGTTACACTCAGATTGATAGTTCCAGCTGGAACTATCTCCGATCCTCCAAATCCTATTAGTGGCGTAGCTACTCTTTGCAGAGTTATCTTCCACAGACTCACTTGATTCAGAGCTTCAATGGCTATTATGTTAGCTGAGCTTCCATTGTCGATCAGAATTCTTTTAACATTGAAGTCGGAGATTTTTAGGAAGACTACCATTGGGAAATCATGGTGGTCTTCTTTAACATCCCAATTCAAATTTCTAAGGACTTCACTTTCATCGAAGCTGATTATCTATTTTTCAGAGCTCTTATTCTCGAGCGCCCATATTTCTTTTGAGATCACGATCCCTTTTTCCAAGGATCGAGCTGTTTTTCGCCTTGCGTTTCGACTATCACCCCCTGCCGGACCACCAGAGATTACATGGATGGTACCATTTATGTGATCGTTGTCGATATCATCTCTTCGGGGCGCGTGGTTGCCTGGAGATCTCCGGTGAGGGCTTCTATTCCCCTCCCTCCTTTTAGGACTTCGTGTCCTTTGTCTCCTTCGATCTGTTCTGTCCAAAAACTCATTCAACTTGCCTTCATGAATTAATTTTTCGATCTCCTGCTTCAAGTGATAACAATCCTCGGTCCTATGACCGTGAGCTCGATGATATCTACAATATAGGTCATAGTTTTTTGCCCCAGGCTTAGCTTGCGTGATTCTCTTTGTTGGGGGAATCAAGTGATTTCTTTCCAGTATCACCAAAATATCCTCTCTGGGGGCGTTTAGATTGGTATACTCCACATAGCTTATCCGATCTCTGACATTCCTTTCTGGAGACCGAGGCCTGAGGTAGACATTAGGTCTTTTCTCAGGGTTACCTCCTCTATATTCCAACCTCTGGAATACATTTCCTTTTCAGGAAAATTGATCGTAATCCATGGCTTTTGGCATTGGGGGTTTGTCAGGCTTCCTTGATCCTGAAGTGGAGGCCTTATTCTTATTTTTATCTTTAATCGAATTCATTTCTTCTTGAGTCATATACTTGGAAACCAATGTCAGGATTTCGGCAAAGGTTCGAGGCTGTTTCCGACTTAAGGCGTTGCCAAATTGCCTATTATTTGTCAGGTCGAACAAAATTGATATAATATAGTCAATGTTTGGGGAGTCGATCTTTAACAGTTCAACATTGAACCTTGCCAACCATCTTCTTAGGGATTCTCCTTCCTGTTGGATAATAGTTCCCAAGTAGCTTATGGGGAGCTTTTGTCTTTTCTGGCTAGCGAACTGTTGTTCTAGTTTGTTACAAAGTTCTCTAAAACTGAAGATCGAATTAGGTGGATGTTATTCGAACCAGTCCAATGCTAATCCCTCGAAAGTCGTGATCATTAACTTCACCGTGTACTCCGTTGAATGAGCGTATAAGTTCATTATGTTTGTGAAACTAAATATATAGTCGCTCGGATCACCAGTTCCGTCATATCTGGGAAGTCGAGTAGGTAAAGGCCCCGAGGCCTGTGCTTCCTTAATTTCTAGGCAGAATGGGGAACAGGCTGATATGCTATCCTGGACTTCTCTGGAACGGGGCCAGGGTTGTCTCATAGTTAACAACCTTTGCTCCAATCGTTCCTCCACCATTCTCTCAATATCTCTTTCTGAGAATCTTCTAGTCGCTCGTCGATCGATGATTGGGGGCTCCACCTCATCCTAGATTGGAATAACCGTTCTTTCTCTAGATAAATAAGGTTCAGGACGAGCATTAGCTCTTGCCTGATTACCTCTTCAACCAGGGTGCCTTTCAACGACGTTTGGTGGAGAAATTTGGGATCGTTGATCCCCTTCAGGGCTCTCCGCTTCAGTCGATACTCGATCATTGTCCCTTCGAGGTCCCCTGATATTGTTCACCAACCTGGATGGCTGAATCGGGGCAGCCTCTGGGCCAGCCGTTTCTGGTCCTGGTGCATGTAAGATTTCAGCACATAGTGAGCTTACTAGTTGAGCCATCTGCTTTAACTTCTCTTGATCGGCTGGCAATGGGGGAGGAGGGACGGATCGAACAGGTGAGTTAGGGGCCCTGTTCCTGCTAGGAGTTTGTCGTCCTCCTATGTTTTGGTTATCGTCTGCGTTTGCTGTAACATGCCCTTCCATAGAGTCCAAATCTTGACGATCGGCAGGAGGCTGCATATTATTAGCGCTAACTCTTTGGGAATTTTCGGGCGGACTTTCTACAGCACGAGGAGGCTGGGAAGTTGTGCTTTTTCCTGCGTTACGCGTGCTTTTCCTTGGATTGACCATTATTCGATCGAGCAATTAACCTTGCCCCACAGTGGGCGCCAACTGATTTGGCCTAATTTCGTCTTAGGTTTAATCTCAGTAAATTTCTAAGAGAACAATAATCTCAGTAAATTTCTAAGAGAACAACTTTATTTTGGGGTTTGGTTAAAGTACTCAGGATGGTGCAACTCCAGAATAGTATGAAATATTGTAATCACGTAAATAAGTATATGAGAGGAAAACAATTGTATTATTATTGATAGGTTAAATTCTGGATCCTTAATGCAATGTAAAACTCAGTATTTATGATTAATATCCTATCCTAACATAACTAGGAGTCTTACCAGACCTAGGAGTCCTGCACAGCCCAATAAACCTTTAGGATCGATCTACAGATCGACAAGATGTAACAATGCAGATCGATCCGACCATGGAACTTTCGATGAGACTCATTCCGGCTTCACAGGTCGGATCGACTCCGTACTTGCTTGGGAAGTACTATTTGATCGCAGGTGTAAAATAGCCCCCATCACACTGAGACTACACTCGATGATACTGACGTTGAATCTCTTTTCTCTGAACAAGATGAACAAACTGAAGAGAGCCTCTTTGCTCTTGAAGAAATAACCCTAGAAGAAAAGTCTAGTTCATCTGAGTCTGAACAAGAAGCAGAATACCTTCCTATACTACACTCTGTTACTATCAGCCAGGAAGCTATTCCATCCCCTCACATCCATATCCATGTACTTCCTTCGAAGTATGAAAGGCCAATAAAAGTAATTGGTTTTATGGATACTGGTGCTGCTAAATCCATGATGAATCAAGATATTCTTCCAAAAATAAGCATGGACCACTCATTATGAATATTTCCAAGCAGCAGACGGACAGAAGTTCAAAACTTCTCTAATTACTAAACATCCAATAGGAATTGAGTTCTTTCCAGATTGCATTGTATGGATGAAAGTAATTGGAAGCAAGTTACATGGGAAAGATCTTCTAATTATGTTTGATCTCTATCATAAAGCTCAGAAACTCATGTTACTTCTCAATGGAATAAAGTATAAACGAAAATTTCAGCCTTATAATGCAATCCAGAAGATCTATGCACTTTCAAATGCTCCAAAGGAGTTCCATCATATAGCTTCAAGGCTACAAGACTGTTGTGCAGAGTCCCATGCTGAGTTCTCTCATACTAATCCTTTATGGAAGAACTCCAAGTTCTTTATCCAGCTACCTTTCAAGATGAATGAGGATGTGAACCATACTAATGCTACTCATCTAGGAATGACTCCTGATGATTTAGCCTTAGCCAAACAAGAATGTCAACAACTCCAAGAACTTGGGCTGATTGAGCCAACAAAATCCAATTGGGCTTGTCAGGCTTTTTATGTTAACAAAAGATCTGAACAGGTTAGAGGAAAAAAGAGATTGGTTATCGATTATAAGCCTTTAAACCATTTTTTATCCGATGATAAATTCCCTTTACCTCGAACCCAAATGCTATTTTCTCTGTTAACCAAGCCCACATATTTTCCAAGTTTGATTTCAAAGCAGGATTTTGGCAGTTAGGGATTGATCCAAAAGACAGATACAAAACAGCTTTCTGTATACCCACAACCCAAATCCAGTGGACAGTTATGCCTTTTGGGCTTAAAGTCGCCCCATCACTATTCCAAAAGGCCATGACCCAAATATTTGAGCCCATTCTACACAGTGCTTTGGTCTATATTGATGACATCCTGTTATTCTCAAAAGACAAGCAGTCACATGAAGCTCTTCTAGAAACATTCCTTGAAATAGTCCAACACTATGGCATTATGCTTTCTGAAAAGAAAGGGTATATTGGACAAAAAGAAATTGAATTTCATGGAATGAATTTCTCTGATGGACAGTACCAACCTGGTCCACATATTGCACATGAGCTACTTAAATTTCCGGATGAAAACTTAACAACTAAGGAAATACAACAGTTCCTTGGAATAGTTAACTATCTGAAGGATTTCTTACCACAGTGTTCCAGGTACACAAGTTAGTTATCCAAGTTGCTTAAAAAGGAAGCCCCACCTTGGGGAATTCAGCAAACTACAGCTGTCGAACAATTAAAGCAACTTTGCCAAAAGCCCCCTCCTTTAAAGATTCCAGATAAAGGAAAAAGAATCCTACAGACTGATGCCAGCGATGAGTATTGGGGTGCTATACTCATTGAAGAAATTGACGGAAAGAAATACTCTTGTGGACATGCTAGTGGACAATTCAAAGATGCTGAAAAAGCATTATCATACAGTCTACAAAGAGATCTTGGCCGTAAAATATGGAATCAAGAAATTTGAATTCCATCTGATTGGACACCACTTCACTGTTCAAATGGACAACTCATCTTTCCCTCGAATATTTGAATTCAAGAACAGAGGTATTCCAGAGCCTCAATTATTGATATTAAAGGATTGGTTTTCAAAGTATCAGTTTGAAGTTCAATATATAAAAGGAGATAGGAATCTCATTCTAGATTTGTTATCAAGACTTAAACAAATCCTTCTCATATCTCCCCAGAAAACAATCCCACTGATCCTAATGGCTTCATCCTCTCAATCCACTGAAACCATTTTACCAGAGTTTCCTTCAACAACTCTTCCTCTTGACAGTCCAGAAAAGCTTAGAAGTTTTGCAAAAAACAATTTGTTTTATTATCGGGCAAAATTTCTGACCATCATGAACATAGCTCTTGAGCATGGAAAGTTTTACCCAGATTACCCATTTCTTCCCATCATTACTTTCCACAAAGAAATCACTTTGCCTACAGTTGGTTACTGGTATTTCTGGTGCCTTGCCATGATCGTTTACTTTGCCATTGAAGTTAAACCCAATTACCTTCTCAAGGCTATTCGAAAGAAAACTCTTGAACCCAACATCACCAAGTTTCTGTATGGATATTGGACCAAGAAGCAGTGGATTAAGTTACTTAAAGGAATTATCAAAGATCACAGTCATATGATAAATCCTTACACAGTACCCATTCTCAAGAGACCTTATTGCCGAGGAATGGGAACAAATCTTGTTCCTAATGCTTATGGTTATGTGTTTACCACTACTGATGGTGGTATAAAACAAGGTTTTGATGAACTTGATCAGTTATTCCAACATCTCTGCTGTGTTAATCATGTTTCAGACAATATTCCTGATGAATGCATAGAGTTTACTTCAACTCTACAGTTGCCGCCTCCATTTCCCATTGAAGGACCAAGCTCAGTTTCTATATCTGAAGAAAGAACTCCAGAAAATGTACAAATGGAAGAACCAAATCAGAATAAAGAAGAATTTCTGGAAGATGCACAGGATCCATGGGATTATGGACCAATGGATATTGATGACTTTGATCCAATGGTGATGTACACCTCTGACCCACCAGGAGATATCAGACAAGATTCTCCAGACAACTAATGGACCAGACATATGCTAATTAGTCAAAAAGTTGTCTTTATTAAAGTTAAAGTTGTTTGTCTGTTTGTATGTGTTGCTTTGTACTAATTCAGATCCCATGTTAGTGGTCTGGACGCGTGCTTAGATTATGTTGTATTGTAATGTATTTGAGATCCGTCCTCTATAAATAGAGGATCTCAGTGTTAGGCATGATGCTCTTAAAGCATGTATTTGACATTCTTTAAATGAAATAAATAAATAAATTTGAAATTTATTTTTCATATAATCATTTAGATTATGCATTTATTGCATAATATAAACATCAGAAAATTCCAAATCTATTAAAGAGGCTATGACTTAAGTATATATGTTATACTGGAGGATTAAAGTTATATCTAATAGACTAAAAAGTCCGTAGTGAGTTAAAGTTAGGATCTTTAACTAAACACTACTAGTACGGTCCACGAAACATTTACAATGTAGTAATTTTGATCCGAATTACTGATGTAGAGACATCGAAGGTGGAGGTACTTTGTGTAATTCGATTACATAGGACTGGACCAGACATGATCTAGAAGCATAAATTAGATACCGTTGATATTATGGTTCTAGAACATGTCAACTGATGATCATATGCGAATTGATCTAAATCCTGAGTAGGCATAAACTCCTGTTTATGTTAACGAGTTCTTTTGACTCATAGGTAATGGCCCGTAACCATGTCGAGCCTAAAACTTATGCCTTGAAGATCCGTTGAGATAAATGGCTGGGAATGTGTTCTACAGATATGGAATCCAACCCTTCTTGCGAGAAGCTGGAATATTGATTCCCTTAAGTTTTAGTTCTGTAACTGAACAGTAGAGCGCTCTGATTTATGAATAAGTTCATAAATCAACTGTTTACTAGTGAACTAATGGAACTTAAGGATAAAGAAGTAATTAAAGGGGCAAAACGGTAATTATTCCTAGCTCTAGTTACGAATCAATCGTTGGAGGATCAAGTTGCATGTAGTGATTATATCAATGGACTATCTTGATCTTTAGAGTAAAATATATTGTAATGACAAGAGTGCAATTCCAAGTCTTTAGTGGAATCACTTGGAATTAATAGATCGTATTAATTATATTAAAGAGTTTGATAAATTATTCGATTTATTGGAGCTTGAAGTTACATGTCCATAGGTCCTCAATCACGGCTCCTGTTAATCTACATTCTGAACTTAAGAAATTAGAACGAATTCATTCACGTTGAATTTTGGAAATAGTTTCCCAAAATAGAAACTCCTAACTAATTAGAAAAAATCATGATTAGTTACATTAGATTTAATTATTGAATTGAATCTAATGGAAATTGAATACCAGATTCAAGAAAAAGGAAACATTGGCATTTATGGAATTTCTAATTGTAGAAATTCATTATTTACTATGTAAATATATATTATATATTTATATAATAAATAAAAGGAAAAATTATATATTTTTATATGTAATTTTCGAAATTATATATATAAATATACTTATGTATGTTTTAATTATTTACAAGAGTTGTATTTAATTAATAACTCTCTTGAGATAAGAGAAAGAAGAGTTAGTTTCCTAGTAGGAAACTTTGAGTAAGTTATGGTAGGAGTTTAACTCCTCCCATATCTATAAATATACATATGAGATATAGATCTTGAAAAAGATGATCATTGATTTGTGAAATCATTAAGATTACACTCAAAAGAAGAAAAAGTTCTTCAACCCTAAACATACAAAAGCCATCCCTTATTCAAGAAACAAAAAGAGATTTTTGATCTTGAAGTTTTGATTTCTAAAACGTGAAAGAAAAGTTCTATTCACTTAAGTTGGTGCCCACACACCTAGTAGAAGGAGAACGTGGTTGATATCAATGGTGAAAAAGATCAAAGCCATTTGTTCATCAAATTCTAGAAAAGCATGAACTCAAAAGTTCAACCAAAAGAACGAAGGACTGGAAGCTTTCTGTAAGTTTTCTATTTCTTTCTTTTGCATAATTAAAATATTATCGTTTATGGGATCCTCGTATTTATGTAAGTTATTTTTGAAATATACTGGTAACATAAAACCCACCAAATTCCGCAATTGGGTCGAATTAGTTCGATCTTGTTTACTCGTTGGGTCGAATCGTTCGGATCCGATTGGGTAAAAACACCAACAATTGGTATCAGAGCGGTCCATAACGATTTTATTTTAATTGATTGTGGGTATATGCATGTTTAAATTGTTTAAATATTGAATGGATGAATGTTTATATTTATGGGTCGAATTTGGTGTTTTTGGGTTAGGATTTTATAATAGTTATTTAATTTCCTAGATTCAACATGTACGCCAATTTTTTTGGCAAAATACTTTTGTAATAATTATATTATTAGAAGAATTAAAAGATGGTGAACGAAGAATCAATGCTACTGACGCAAGGTGGTCATGACTCAGTGTTTTCGTCTCAGTTTAACATTAATCAAAAGAAGAATTGCAAAGGCATTGCCAATTAGACATGAACTCGTTGTTATCAAGAGTGAAATTATAGACACCAATTTGGGATTGGCTATAATCGTAACAGTAACACAAGGATTGAGGGTTGACTAAGTTTGGGGCCTTGGACGTGGGACTCTCTTACAAATAATTGGATCTCGATCAAATTGTTATATTGGGCCTCGGGCCAATTATGTTTTGGTATGGTCCCATTCCTGCTTCACTTCCAATTACGGAGAGAGACAATTAATCTTTAAAAACATGGTACCGAATTAAAATCAAAAGCCGATTTTTATTTGTGAAATTAAAATTGGATTTTTTATTTTGGGTTAATGTCGCAAGTTTGAATTGTGAACATTAAAATTAAGTTTATAACTTAATCAAAATAGTTTGATTTGGACTATTAGCACAATTTAGAATTGTGAGTCTTAAACTTTAAGTTTAGAACTTAAACAAAGTTATTTGGTTTGGACTTTTAGCACAATTAAGAATTGTGGATCTTGAATTAAGTTTTAAACTTAACCAAAATTGTACGTTTGATTTGGGTCATTTGCACAATTTTGAATTGTGGGTTTTTCGATATAAGTTTAGAACTTTACCAAAAACCATTTGAGCTTGGTCGACTTTGGAATATGGACTTCATGAAGAAGATTACAAGAATGAACTTGAAGATGAGGATCTGTAAAGGAAGCTATTTTTGTAATAATTAGGTCCGTTTATTATTTTCTTCTGGGTTGTAATTTTTTCTCATGGGTTGTAATTTTAGAAATACCCAAAAACACCCGACCTGCCATTTTTTATTTATGCTTATGTTATGATTGATAACATGTTCATGCATATTATATGTCATTCATGATACCCACAATCACTTTATTATGTTCATGCATCTCATATAGATTTATATTTGATATATGTATGTTTTGATGTATGCTCGTATATTTGTTTTATGAAAACAAATTTATTTAAATAATGAATTAGTTTAATTGTTAAACTTATGAGCATTATTTAAAATTGGGTGATTCTTGAGTTTGGTAAAAATTAATAAGGGTTTACCTAAAAGTTAGCATAGTTAGAATGTCTAAAGGAACCGAAGTCCAATTTGATTGGATAATTATTAATTTTAAGTCCCATCCCAACTTAGATAGTCTAAGATCACCTAATGTCCAATTAGATTGGAAGATAATCTACATAATAAATTAGACTCAATTAGATTGGATTTTAATCCTAAATTAGCTTAGAGATTAAAAATCTAGTGATGTTTATGTAGATTATTAAAACGTAAATATTTATTTAGATAAAACACATGTTTTAAATTTATTGAGTGGGAGAAGGATATATGTCGATATATCCTACGGTCTCTATTGTTTGTTTAATAAAGTGAGATTTAGGTAGGGCCTCGCGGTGCCTAGATTGCATCCTCCCTACGGAAGGTGTCTATCCTATATCAATAACAAGATTAAACTTCCTTGAGATAGGATTTATTGATGTATTTTTGCTTGATCTACCCTACGGTGACAAGTCTAAGTTAAGTCATAAAATCTGAAACAATAGGTTACACTCATAATCATGTATTTAAGTTAGTTGAATACATGTTGACCAAATAATGCGGTAATTAATAGTGAAAGATGAATATGAGATATTTTAGTTCACTTATTAATTTGAGACTGTCTCGAACTTAATGTAGTATTAATATGATCGACCCTACGGCATCATATTAGTAGCTAAATTATTTTTATCGCGGATTAGTAAATTGCTTTATGTGTTTTTCTTAAGAGTTGCATTCATGCATCACGTTTACTATTCCGAAATATGATGTTTATTATGAATGTATGATCGAATTTCAATTTATTTATTTATTCAACAATCATGTCTATTACAAACTTATTTGTCGGTTTACTCTCGAACGAAAAACTAACTGGGGAACGTAACTACGTTAATTGAAAATCCAATATTAGCATACGAATGATTTGTGAGAATCAAGAGTTCGTTCTCACAAAAAGTATTGTCCTCTAGAACCTCTCGCTAGTGCTTCTCATACCTTACGAGATAAATTTGATAGTTGGTTCCGAACCAACAACAAGGTGCGTTGCTACATGATTGCTTCCGTGAACGTTGTTCTTAAGAAGAAACATTAGTACATGGAGAACTCATACGAGTTATGAGAATCTTTACAAGTCATGTTTAGCAAACCTTCTGAACAAAGTCGACATGAATCACCTCGTAGATTCATGAAGGCTAAGTTTAAGAAGGACACTTTGGTAAGAGATTATGTACTTGACATGATCAAAATTGTGCACAAGGCGGCAATACAAGAGGCCACCATTGAATAGTTGACTCAAATTAGTATAATTATTCGATCACTCATGCCAGACTTTTCTGCTTTCACATCCAACTATATTAAGAATAAGTTGGTTTATAGCATGACTAAATTGCTAAAACGAATTGCAGACTTTTGAAGCCATATTTAAACATAAGGCTAAAAAGTATGAGGCAAACGTTGTCAAGCAAAGTTTGTCTTCCTCTACCGTTAAGAACAAAAAGAGGAAGAGGGCGAAAGGTGGTTCTAAGTCAGGACACGAGGAAGCTATGAGCATCCTAGGGCAAGTAAAATAAGAACAACTCCATGAACAAAATCCATAAGAGAAAATGTTTTCATTATGGAGTTCATGGGCATTGAAAGAGAAACTATAAAAGGTATCTCTGCGATAAGAAGATCAAAACGAAAAGGTAAATTTGATTTACTGGTTTTTGAAAACTTATTAGTGGAAAATGATTTGTCATTCTGAATATTTAAATCAGAGACCACTAATCGCATTTGTTCTTCTTTAGATGTTTGGTTCTTCAAAGGGACTTGCCAAATGGAATGTCACAATGAATGTTTGAAAATGGGCGATCATTTTTTTGTAAAGACCATATGAACAGTCCACTTAGAATTTAGGAATAGATTCATTGTTTTGAACAATGTATACTTTATTCCTAAACTTTTCTAGAAATTTGATTTCTCAATTATGATTGCATGAATAAGATTGTTATTTTACTTTTTCTGATAATAAGATTGTTATTTCAGAAAATGGTTATGATGCAAACATAGAACATTGACTGTAAATGTCAGAAATGATCGATAAATAATTTATGAATTATTTTAGGTAGCAAATTATTGATCAATCATGCGTTCTAAAACTTCTAAGAGTGATAACACATATCTTTGGCATCTAAGGTTAGTACATACTAACCTGGATAGGATAAACATGCTAGTAAATGAATGTCCTTTGAGAGAGTTGAAAGTCAACACTCTTCATGTTTACCCTAAAGCAAAAGAAATCTGAATCTTCTGGAAAGATTAAAGAATTCCTAGAGATGTTGAAAAACATTTAGGTAAATCACTCAAAACTCTTTGATAAGATCAAGTAAGAGAAAACTTGGATTACGAATTCAAAGGACTACTCGCCGGAGCATGGAATTCAATCCAACTCACAGCACCTGAAACTCTACAATAGAAGTTTCTTAGAAATGGTTAGATCAATAATGAACTATACTCCTCATTACCAATATTTTTTTTTGTGATAGGCACTAGAAACCGCAATCTACATTTGGATGTAGCAAAAAACAAGTCAATCCATAAGACTCCCATAGAGTTGTGGAATGGTTGTAAAGTTAGTTTACAATACTTTCACTTATATGAGTGTTTGGCACACGTGTTGAAATGAATGACTGAAAAGTTGAAACTGTGGTCTAAAGTGTGTCTATTTCTAGTCAATCTATTCGAAACTGGAGGAGGTTTCGTAGCACTCAAGATAAAAGATGATTCGTATCGACGAATATCAATTTTATTGAGGAATGTTAGATAACAAACTTTAAACCTCGTAGCTAAATAATATTGGAAGAAATTTAAGCTGATGAGATCGGCACACCTCAGTTATCTACTGATAAATTACCTCAACGAAAGACCACAATTCCTGATTAGAACATCTTGGTACCTCATCGTAGTGGGAGGGTAGTTAGACTACTCACCTTCTACGAGAATGATGAGAAGTACCTCTAGTAGTGTACGACATAAATCAAGATGATTCATTGTCATACAAGCACGCAATGGAAGATTCTAATAAGGAAAAATGGCAAGGTGCAATGAATCCTATAACATCTGTAAAATTTGTAGATCCACATGATGAGATCAAATATATTTGATATAATTGGATCTATAAGAATAAGAGAGTTATGAACAAGAAAGTATAGACTTTCAACAGGTTAGGCTAATAGCAAAGTGGTTATACCTGAAAAGAGGGAGTTGACCATGAAGAAACTTTCTCACATGTTGCTAAGCTTAATTCCATACACATCCTCTTATTCATCACATCCAACATTTATTATATGATATGAAAATTGGGTGTCAAGACAGCTTTTTTGAATAGCTATCTTAAGGAGAGCATTTATAAGATGCAACCAGAAGGGTTCGTTTATCAAGGCCAAGAACAGAAAGTCTGTTAGCTGCAAAAGTCCATTTGTTGACTTAAGCCAGCATGTAAGTCCTGGAATCTAAGGTTTGATGAAACGATCAAAGTCTACTGATTCGAGGAAAATCATTGATAAACCTTGTATACAAGTATATCAAAGAAAAGAAAGTGGTCCTTTTAGTAGTTTATATTGATGATGTCCATCTCATTGGGAATGACGTAGGATATCATCTGTTGTTTAAACCGAGGAGTTCGAGTGAAACGTATTCTCAAGTGTCCTAATAGAGCAATGGTTTATATGCTCTTGTATTCAGGCGAACACCTGAACCTTGTAGGATAATTGATTTTGACTCTTAGTCAAAGGAAGTCGAAAGTCGACATCTTGATCAATATTCACTCTTGATGGCATAGTTGTTATTTCAAACAACTCTTTACTATATGACCATATAAACTGAATAGCAGCTTGTGAAGCAGCTAAAAGGCAATTGCCAAATCGTGCCTTCAAAATCGTTTGAAGCACATTTGGAGCGAATGGGTTTGAGAGATATATCTCACATGCTTTAGAGCAAGTGGGAGATTGTTAGGCATGATGCTCTTAAAGCATGTATTTGACATTCTTTAAATGAAATAAATAAATAAATTTGAAATTTATTTTTCATATAATCATTTAGATTATGCATTTATTGCATAATATAAACATCAGAAAATTCCAAGTCTATTAAAGAGGCTATGACTTAAGTATATATGTTATACTGGAGGATTAAAGTTATATCTAATAGACTAAAAAGTCCGTAGTGAGTTAAAGTTAGGATCTTTAACTAAACACTACTAGTACGGTCCACGAAACATTTACAATGTAGTAATTTTGATCCGAATTACTGATGTAGAGACATCGAAGGTGGAGGTACTTTGTGTAATTCGATTACATAGGACTGGACCAGACATGATCTAGAAGCATAAATTAGATACCGTTGATATTATGGTTCTAGAACATGTCAACTGATGATCATATGCGAATTGATCTAAATCCTGAGTAGGCATAAACTCCTGTTTATGTTAACGAGTTCTTTTGACTCATAGGTAATGGCCCGTAACCATGTCGAGCCTAAAACTTATGCCTTGAAGATCCGTTGAGATAAATGGCTGGGAATGTGTTCTACAGATATGGAATCCAACCCTTCTTGCGAGAAGCTGGAATATTGATTCCCTTAAGTGCTAGTTCTGGAACTGAACAGTAGAGCGCTTTGATTTATGAATAAGTTCATAAATCAACTGTTTACTAGTGAACTAATGGAACTTAAGGATAAAGAAGTAATTAGAGGGGCAAAACGGTAATTATTCCTAGCTCTAGTTACGAATCAATCGTTGGAGGATCAAGTTGCATGTAGTGATTATATCAATGGACTATCTTGATCTTTAGAGTAAAATATATTGTAATGACAAGAGTGCAATTCCAAGTCTTTAGTGGAATCACTTGGAATTAATAGATCGTATTAATTATATTAAAGAGTTTGATAAATTGTTCGATTTATTGGAGCTTGAAGTTACATGTCCATAGGTCCTCAATCACGGCTCCTGTTAATCTACATTCTGAACTTAAGAAATTAGAACGAATTCATTCACGTTGAATTTTGGAAATAGTTTCCCAAAATAGAAACTCCTAACTAATTAGAAAAAATCATGATTAGTTACATTAGATTTAATTATTGAATTGAATCTAATGGAAATTGAATACTAGATTCAAGAAAAAGGAAACATTGGCATTTATGGAATTTCTAATTGTAGAAATTCATTATTTACTATGTAAATATATATTATATATTTATATAATAAATAAAAGGAAAAATTATATATTTTTATATGTAATTTTCGAAATTATATATATAAATATACTTATGTATGTTTTAATTACTTACAAGAGTTGTATTTAATTAATAACTCTCTTGAGATAAGAGAAAGAAGAGTTAGTTTCCTAGTAGGAAACTTTGAGTGAGTTATGGTAGGAGTTTAACTCCTCCCATATCTATAAATATACATATGAGATATAGATCTTGAAAAAGATGATCATTGATTTGTGAAATCATTAAGATTACACTCAAAAGAAGAAAAAGTTCTTCAACCCTAAACATACAAAAGCCATCCCTTATTCAAGAAACAAAAAGAGATTTTTGATCTTGAAGTTTTGATTTCTAAAACGTGAAAGAAAAGTTCTATTCACTTAAGTTGGTGCCCACACACCTAGTAGAAGGAGAACGTGGTTGATATCAATGGTGAAAAAGATCAAAGCCATTTGTTCATCAATTTCTAGAAAAGCATGAACTCAAAAGTTCAACCAAAAGAACGAAGGACTGGAAGCTTTCTGTAAGTTTTCTATTTCTTTCTTTTGCATAATTAAAATATTATCGTTTATGGGATCCTCGTATTTATGTAAGTTGTTTTTGAAATATACTGGTAACATAAAACCCACCAAATTCCGCAATTGGGTCGAATTAGTTCGATCTTGTTTACTCGTTGGGTCGAATCGTTCGGATCCGATTGGGTAAAAACACCAACACTCAGTTCAGTTGTAAGAATTCAGAATTAATCAATAAACTATCCTTTACACAATCATGTTTACTTAAATACTTCTTCTTCGAGTTCTTCAGAAACCTCTCTAAGGTTCTTGGTTAATATGCTTTAACTTTTGAATAAGTATGCTCTGTACTTGCCTCTCTGAGGATCCTGTACATCATAAAATTGTAAAAGACTATGGAAGGATCCATGAGATTGATAGGATAGTGCCCAGCAAGCCAATGATAGTTAGCTTGTAAGAGGACTATCTTCTTATGGTTTTAATAATTAGTACGACCGTTTATTTATAGTACGTAAATTAAACAATGGCCAACTTCATCTCTCGCGAACTTATCTAAGCGATTGGATGAAATCCTAAGGTCACAGTCGACTATGGGACGATTCACTTCAGTATTGAGTGCAATCATGAAACAGTCTCTAAGGACGTGATCTTAAAACACGTTCCAAGTCATAGATTCCAAACGAGACGGGGTATCGAAGGAATCGCTATGACTTGTACGAGTATGCATGATTCACATGGAGTGAATTTGTAGAGTTTCATGAACAAGACATTTGATGTCAGTGCATATGACTAGGTGGTTCGATAAGGGGATCGAACGCATCGAACGACCCGAACAGAGAAACCCATTGTGGAAGCGCATGACGCATATCGGTGATGGGATGTTTCTCAAGGCTTATAATAGTGTACGATTTAGTCCTTAGACTTGAGGTGCTAGGGCGAATTCGGTGCATGGGTGTACGTATTTAGATTTAGGTACTGGTCACGTAGCCTGACCTTAATGTGCCTAAGTTGGGTGCGTATAGTCGTGTACGCGAGTGGTTAGTACTAAGAAAGGATCTATCGACTCATCCTGATAAGGTGGGAGAATTTCCTATACGTTCTTAGATAATATGTTCCGAGGAACCTGCGGCCGCAGTCGGTGACGGATTTGGAAAGGAGTTTCCAAATTTAGCAGTCACACTGGAATTATTATCCGGAATTAGAAAGTATAGTTGTCGAGATAATTGGAGGTGCCGGTCAATTCACACACCCTAGGTTTCGGTCGGGAAATTAGTCTTTGGAAGGACCGTATGTACATGGCAATTATAAGAGGTGAGGTTCACAAGATCAATTCACCTGAAGTTGGGCCTCATGGGCTTGTGGCTAGACATCGACCATGAAGTGTGGGTACTCCTGAATTAATAAGGGAGATTAATTCCGGAGTGGTCAATTAAAAGTGTTTAATTGATCGGAGCATTTAATTGCTCGTTAATTAAATAACGAAAGTCGTGGGCCTGCTGCCAATTGATGGTGAACCCAGAGGGTCACACACAATACAGTTGGAGAGTGACAGTCATAAAAGGAAATAGTTGATTTAAGGAAGTTAAATCAAAGTTGATGAATTAAAGTGTTAATTCAAAGAGAAGAATTATTAATTAGAATATCTAATTAATTTATTAGAGTGTCTAATTAATTAATTGGATTATCTAATTAATTATGATATTAATTAAAGTGGTTAATTAATTAAATGGAAGAAGAATTTAGCATGCAATTTTCGGATTGCATGGATAAGGCATGAGGGGCGATTTTGGCTAGAAGATAAGTGGAAGAGTTTGTTTCTTGTTTGACAAGTGACAAAGAAGAGATTTGGTTGAATTTTGTTTCCTATTGTGATAAGGAAAGGATTCACCAAATCTTGATGAGATATCTAATAAGAGAAGGACTCTTCTCTTATAAATATATCTCATCATATCTTCCATAAAATAATCTTCACAATAAAGAGAACTAATCCAAGTAATAAAAGAGAGAATTTGGAGAGCTGAAAATCGTGATCAGCCCTGGCCGAAAATTCCCTGTGCCGCCGCCCCTTCTTTGTTGGATGAAGATGAAGACTTTGAAGTGAAGGGAGGTTTTGATGATTTCCAAAATCATCAGCTAAGTGGAAGCTTAGTACGAACCTTAGAAGATATTTGACCAACGAAGAAGTAATTCAGACAAGTCAAATATGGTCCAGAAGACTACTGATCTGTTGCTGAAGAAGTAATCAGACTGGTGAACTATCGGCCGACTCAAATCAGATTAGTTCAAGTTTGGGATCATCCGAGTATACATCAGACGAGTGACTTCGATCAGCAGAGTGGAAGTGGATTAGAAGTCAGTGCAACGGTAATAAATGCACTTGGTGTAATAAATGCTGAAGAGGAAGGGTATTTATGACAAATGATTGAAGAAAAACCTCGTATCAGCTTGGTGCATTTAATGCGCATTTAATGCGAAGCGACAGAAAGTACAGCAGAGTGTACAGTGTTCAGTCGCAGCAGCCGTTTCTGCAAAAAGGACCAGTACTCGAGGATTTGACAGCTGCCGATCTCTCAACGGGCAGATTTTCAAATCTCCAAGTATAAATAGTTCAGTTCGTGAGTTGAAGGAGCAAACAACACAAGAGACAACTTTTTGAGAGCAAAAATCTGAAGCAAAATTCTTCTAAGTCTCAAACTCAAGAACAGAGCACTCAATCAGCCGAGTCATTTGTTGACAAAGCAGAAAAGAGAGAAAACAGAATATACACATAAATCTGAGTGATTTGTTTGAATCGTGTTGTGAGGAGCTGTTATCCATCTTTGTGAGTGATAAAGCTTCGTAGAATAGGAGTTTCTTTGTGATTTCCTATTGTGAACTTACGGCCATATCATTTGTTGTTTGGCGTAAGCATTGTATACTGTAATCTGTGTGATTTAGTATAACCCAAGATCTAAGTGACTTGGAAGAGTGGACTAAAGGATTTCCATCCATATAACCACTATAAAAATCCTTTGAGTTTTTAACTTGCATTATTTTCTGCATATTTGAAACAACATACTTAAAACACTAAAAGGTTAACTACTGAAAAGTTTTAAAAGGAGTTTGTTAAAACTGGGGATAAAACTTTTTCTAAGTTAGAGAAAACTACTTGTGAAAAACAATTGATAAATCCGCTGCAAGTTAGTTTATTTTAAAACTCTGATTTTGATAAAATCAGCTGAGTGAAATCAGAAGAGTGGTCAACTCTGCTGTTCAAAGCTTTGTGCGAGATCAGCTTAGTCTGCTTACTATTCTTGATCAGCTTAGTCTGCTGACAGAAAAGTTAGAGAATTTTAAAAAGGGTAAATTTTTAAAGAGGTCTATTCCCCCCCCCCCCCCCCTCTCTAGACCTCATCTGACCACTTGGGACCAACAAGTGGTATCAGAGCAGGTGGTTCATCTGAATCATTTGCCTGATCAACGAGCTTGATCCTTAAGTGTTTTTCAAAGGTTTTCCAAACTTCGCGATCCATTCATTTCCGTCCAAAAAGAATTGGAATCTACTAAGGCCAAGTATACCCCGGCCGTTGAGGAAGACTTGGTGAAGGTCGTGGCTGAGAAGAGCTTGCTCGAGGAGAAGGTCAAGAAACTTGAAGAGGAGCTCGCGCAAACTAAAGCTGATTCCGAGTTATCTTATCAGCGCAGCAAGGAAGACTCTCGCCTAAGCTCGATAAGAGAATTTTTAGAGTCTCCCGCGTTGGATGCCATAGCTCGGAAAAGGGTAGATCAGATTCTTCAGACCACCTTTTATAAGGGAGTTCGACAGCTGGTCTCGGCGAAGGTTATCCCCAACAAGATAGACAAGTACCTGAAACATATGGACATCTTCAAGAACATGGACGGAGAGAACTATCGAGTCTCAGCCTCGAGCTCTGCAGGCTGGGAAAATCACGAGTTTGCTCCATTTGTGAGGGAGTTCGGGGTACCGATGCCCAATCCCGATATGTTGGATTTGGAGACGTCCAGTACGAGCTCGAGTTCAGATAGTTCCGAGGAGGAAAACCAAGACAGTTCTGGAGAGGAGGATGATCAAGATACCTCTGATGATGGGGACGATCGCGAAGCTTCTGGGGATGCCAAGGTCGACATCGAGGATGGATCAGAGAGTGAGGGCAAAGATGAGTAACCAAGCCCTTAGACTTCTTGTAATAGATTGTAGGAATCTTTATTGTATGTGTTGTAATTATTTCGATCATTTATAAAATCTGCTTTTCCCGTTTAACAAAGTTTTCTGAGTCCGCTCACTTAAAGCTTATCAGTGATTTATTATGCTACTCAACTAGACAAATGTCTTTGTGAGCTATAAGGTTCGTAAAAGATCATCGATATCGAGCATTTTCGTGCATGTGAAAATCATTTCCTTAGTAAGCAAGGTATCAAAACAATCGATCTTCTTAAAAGGGCACGGAAAAACTTGAAATTCGCGACTGTTGGGTCCCCAAAAGGCGACGTTCCTTTTTCTTATAAATAGAAGAGGCAATTTTAAGATTTGCATCGCTTGAAATTATAAGTCTTTCTTCATCGGAGCCCATTGATCGATAAAATAAATCGAGCCTTCTTCTCTTTACTAAAATTTTGATCATGGAGGGTATGGTGAGCTCCAAGCTTGATCCAAAGCAATTGCTCAAGATCAAAAAGGAGAAGGGCCCTAAGTCCAAAGTTAGAGAGTCTAAATCCTCCTCGGATGTAGGAAAGATCTCTAAGAGCGATCGCGGCAAGCGCAAGATCGATTCTCCTTCGAACGTAGTCACCGAACAAACTGAGGCCCCTAAGGGTGATCTTGGCAAAGCTGAGACCAAGCCTTTGCCCAACTCGTCGCCCATTCGGATCGAGGACAAGGCAATTATACCAATTTCGGACTCACCTTCTAGGTCGAAGAACATCTCGGAGGGGGACACTCAAAGGAAAGCACAGACCTCTGGCGAGTCTGAGTTTGCTTCGATCAAAAGGCCACTCGTAGACGACCTGACTCCAACCTCAACCCTGATTCAGATGGCGGGGGCAAACCCAACATTGGAGAAGAGACACCTGCACTGCTCTGTCTCATGGCCAAAGATTCATTAACAACATCTGTGTTGTTTTTCATCATTTGCTCAAATGAACTAAATAGATGATTGTGCTGAAAAAGAAAAATGCTAAACTGAAACTTAATGTTGAAAAACAGCAAGATTCAGCTAATTATAAAAAGCTTTCTCATGAAAATGAATCTCTGAAAGCAGAATGTGAAGTTTACAAAGGAAAAATCATGGAACTTGAAAAGATAATATCTAGTCATGATAAGTCGTCTGTTGCATCAGTAGAAACATCTATTGAACAGAGAACACCTTTAGTAAAAGAGAATTTAGAACTGAACAAGACTGAAAAGTTTATATCTGCTGATAATAGTAATGTTATTTTATATGTTCAGACTGCTAAATCTACTTCACTTGAGATTGAGAAAAAGGAGAAGAAATCTCCTAAGGCTAAAAAGGGTAAAAAGCCTGAAAATGAAAAACAGACTGGTAAAACCAAACAGCAAAGTAGTCCCAAGAAGTCTGCTGATAAGAGTAAAACCAATCAGACTAGTAAAACTAAGTCGTCTGTTAAAGAGCAAGTAAAGAGCAAACCTAAGAAGCAAAGAAATTATAATAATTATGCTTGGTATGGAAATGAGTCTTATTATGTGCAACCTGCTTATTCATCTTATTATGCTGCACCTCATTATCCACCTTATTATGCTGTATATCCTGCTCATCATCCAATGCATGCTTACCCTGCTTATCATGCATCATACCCTGCTTATGAGCATTATTCACATAATAATGATTATCAAAGTAATATGTCTGCTGATTATGGTGGAGAAAAAGTTGCTTATGCTCCTGCTAAAACTCAAAAGCCTAAGAAGCCTAAGACTTCAACATCTTGGGTTGTCAAATGTGATACTAATCCACCAGGACCCTCTCCATAAAGGGTACCTAAAACAATTTTATTTTGTTTTGTAGGTTAGGATTAGGAGTAGGAGTAAAGTAGAGAAGAAATGGTACTTGGACAGTGGATGTTCAAGGCACATGTGTGGAGACATACATGAACTGACTGATGCTATTGCCGTGAATGGTCCAAGAGTCACTTTTGGATACAGCAAAGAAGGCAAGATTGTTGGTTGGAAAGCTAATCAAAGGAAACATTGAGATATCTGACGTCTCTTATGTTAACGGCCTAAAGTACAATCTGCTAAGCATAAGTCAATTTTGTGACAAGGGATTTTCTGTTATCTTCTCATCAGCTACGTTGAACAAATTGGAACAAAGAAGGTTATCTTATCTGGAAGAAGACAAGAAAATATCTATGTAGTCGACTGGAATTCTGTGGACAGGAATTCTAATGTTTGTTTGGTGGCTTCTACACCAAGTGAAATCAGTTGGCTGTGGCACAAAAGAATGAATCATCTGAATTTCAAGACCATAAACAGATTAATAAAGAATGATTTGGTAGAAGGAATTCCAAAAACAGTCATGAGCAAAGATAAGCTCTGTGATGCCTGTCAGAAGGGTAAACAAGTGAAGTCCACTTTCAAAAGCAAGAAGCACCAATCTTCAACCAGAATTTTGGAGCTGTTACATATGGATTTGTTTGGCCCTATTGATCCTATCAGCAATGGTGGAAAGAAATACTGTCTAGCTGTTGTGGATGATTTTTCAAGATTTACTTGGGTGATTTTCATGAAGAAGAAAAGTGAAACCAAGGAACATCTTACCAATCTGATAGAACTGATCCAGAATGAAAAGAGTCAAAGAATATTGAAGATCAGATCAGATAGAGGAACTGAATTTACAAACTCTACTGTTGAAGAGTATTGTAACTCCATATGAATCAATCATGAGTACTCTGCTGCCCCCTTAAAAAATTGGAGTTGCTGAAAGGAGAAACAGAACTCTAAAGGAAGCTACCAGGACAATGATAGCTGAAGCAAAGCTACCCCAAATATTCTGGGCAGAAGCCACAAATACAACATGTTACACCCAGAACAGATGTATGATCAACAAAAGTCAAAACAAGACACCTTATGAGTTGTGGAGCAACAGAAAGCCTAATTTACACTATCTTAGGATTTTTGGTTGTAAATGTTATGTTTTGAATAATGGGAAGAATCACCTTACTGCTTTTGCAGAGAAGGCTGATGAAGCTGTCTTTGTAGGATATTCTACTGTTAGTAAAGCTTACAGAGTCTTTAACAAAAGAACCTTACTTGTAGAAGAATCTATTCATGTAGTATTTGATGAACCAAACCAATCTTCTGAAAAGAATCAAAGTGTTAATCCAGAGATATCTGCTGACTTTCAGAAATTGAGTGTGGAAAGAAAAGAAGAATATGTTCCCATATTACTATCTGATCTAAACCAAGCTGGTAACTCAAGTGCTGTTCAAAATCAGTCTGCTGATTGTCTAACAGAGGAGTTGCAAACAGCTGACAGACCAGAGCCTGTTCAACAGACTATTACTGAAACTCCAACAATAGTGTTGCAAGATCATTCAAGAGGACAACATCCAGATTTGCAACCTGATCTCAGATGGCTCAGATATCACCCACCTGATTTAGTGATTGGTGATCCACTGGATAGAGTGAGAACAAGAAGGTCAACTACAAATGAAACAATATTTGTAAGTTTTCTTTCACAAATCGAGCCCAAGTTAATTGATGAAGCTCTTAGTTATTCTCACTGGATTGAAGTAATGCAAGAAGAGTTAAATCAATTTGAAAGGAATGAAGTATGGTACTTAGTTCCCAGACGTACTCATCAAAAGGTAATTGGCACTAAGTGCGTATTCAGTAATAAAATGAATGAAGATGGTATTGTTACCAGAAATAAAGCAAGACTAGTTGACAAAGGTTATTGCCAAGAAGAAGGCATTGATTTTGATGAGACATTCACACCAGTTGCAAGGCTTGAAGCAATCAGATTATTCTTAGCCTATGCTGCTCACAAGAACTTCACTGTCTATCAGATGGATGTGAAGTTTGCTTTTATCAATGGAGAACTGCAAGAAGAAGTTTATGTTGAACAACCTCCTGGATTTGAAGCTTATCAACAAGGAGACAAAGTATATCGTCTGAAGAAAGCTCTCTATGGACTGAAACAGGCTCCAAGAGCATGGTATGATACTTTATCTGATTTTCTTTTAATTAAAGGATTTCGATAAGGTAAAGTAGATAAGACTTTGTTCACTATTAAATGGGATAATCATATATTGTTAGTACAAATATATGTGGACGGTATTATTTTTGGTTCAACTAACCAACAGATGTTTGAAAAGTTCTCTAAGCTGATGCAGAACACGTTTGAAATGAGCATGATGGGAGAACTAAATTACTTTCTTAGATTACAAGTCAAACAGCAAGGTACACAAAAGATCTGTTTAAGAAATTTGGTATGGAAACTAGCTCATCTGTTAGTGTTCCTATGTCTACTGGACTTCGTCTGGACAAGGATAAAATGGAAAATCAGTTGACATCACCAAGTACAGAGGCATAATTGGATCACTGTTGTACTTAATAGCTAGCAGACCTGATATTATGTATTATGTTGGGGTTTGTGCGAGATTTCAATCAAATCCTAAAGAATCTCATCTCTTAGCTGCTAAAAGGATATTAAGGTATCTTAAAGGCCCACAAGAATTGGGATTGTGGTATCCAAGGGAATCAGGATTTGAACTTACTGGATATTCATATTCTGACCTTGCTGGCTGCAAGATTGATAGGAAGAGTACTACAGGTACTTGTCAATTTTTAGGCAATCGTCTGATCTCATGGATGAGTAAGAAACAGACTTCAGTATCCATTTCTACTGCTGAAGCTGAATACATTGCTGCCGGAGCATGTTGTGCACAGATACTTTGGTTGAAGCATCAACTAGAAGATTACATTCTCAAGATTAGTGGAATCCCCATCTACAGTGACAATACAAGTGCAATCTCACTTACTCAGAACACTACTAGTCATTCCAGGACTAAGCATATTGAGATCAAACATCACTTCATCAGAGACCATGTTGAGACAGGAAATGTTATTATTGAGTATGTTCATACAGATAATCAGATCGCTGACATTTTCACCAAACCATTAAGTGATGCAAGATTTTCTACTCTAAGAGTGGAACTGGGATTGTTAAAATTGGATCCATAAGTTGAGGGGGAACCTATCAGAAGACTGGGTTCAACAGCTGACTAATCAGATAGCAACAAGTGTTATTCTTCAAGAAAACTGACTCTCAACAGTCTAGTTGACTGATGAATTCTTGAATTCAGGGGGAACGTGTAAGACTAGCGGCACTCCTGTTTTAAAGATGAAATCTTAAATGACAGTTAGTTGAAGTTGTTTTAATTAGAAGATTTGTTCTTAATTATTGAAGATTTGAAGATTAATTATCTTGCTGGATTGACAAACAGCAAAGGAAGATCATTAGATACTGGCTTTCACTAGTGATATATTGTATCAGACAAGTCATCTGCCAGATAAATATTATTGTACTAATTTGTTTACTTATGTCAGCTTATAATCAAGTGTTGTATTAAAAACGTTTTATCAGAAACACGCTTTTATAAGAAAGAGACTACTGGCGTTTCAAATTTCCGCCTAGTCTGACATATTTAATAAATTTTGAAATCCGCGTATCTCGCTCACACGATCTAACTTTTAAGTAACTGATCTAACGGTTGGCACAAATCTCGGAAACCGATATCAAACCAACACTTATAAATCCAGATCTGATCAGCTGACTGATCTTTTACGCACCCTCAAAATTTCAAAAGCACAAGAGTATTTTTGCTTTCATACAAACTGCAAATTTCTTTGTTTTCCTTCAATCTTCTTTAGAAAATGACTTCCAAGGACGCGAATGTTGAAGGCAGATTCTTCAACTACCAAACCTATTATGCTACCAGCACTCTGCTGATGAAGGAAATTCTGGAAAAATTCAAGGCGGCAACACTGGTTAACTTCATGGAAGCTCATGAAGATATGGTCTTCACACCGGAAGTGTTGGAGTTCTACAAGGCTGATGGGAAGCCAGACTACGAAAAACTGGAGATTAAAGCCAAAGTTGGGGGAAAGGACATCTGCATAACCCCGAAGCTGCTGAGCTTTCACTTGAAGGTTCAACTGAGCTTTCAACACTGGCTGAGCCTTTAGAGGCTGATTTCTGGAAAATCGCTGCCAAGAAGAAGGATGAAGTCCTATCTGGGAATATCAAAAAGCCCCAGCTGAAGGACGAGTTTCAGAGGATGGCAGACTTACTTGCCAAAGTTGTGGAGAATTGTACTTTCTCCCTGGACAGTGTGCCTATGAAGAGGTACCATATGATGATAGCAGTTTACTACGGGTTGAAAGTAAACTGGGCAAGTTATGTTTGGTACATTCTTGCTGATCACAAGGAACGTGGTCAAACTCTTCATAGAATTTTCCTTAGTCATCTGCTGCTGAATTTAGGATGCACGATGACAAATGGCAAGGAAATTCATAAGGCTAAGGAGAAAAAGATATATGAACCAGTAAAGGCTGGAAGATCTAAAGAGCCTGCTGATGTGCCAGAAAAGAGGCAATCCAAAAAAAAGGCCACTGAGCCTAAAGAGCCTGCTGTTAAGGCAAAGAGAAGCAAAGTGACTGCCCCCAAGGCATCTGTTCAAACAGCTAAGCCAGCTGTTCAAGCTAGAACAGAGTCACCTGCTGAGAAGAATGCTGCTGATGCTGTCATAAATCAGACAGCAAAGGAAATTGAAGAAATGGCTTTTGGTTCTCCTTCAAGAACCATTTCTGCTGAGAAGCCATTGGAGAACGATGCAAAACGAACAAGAAGTGCACTGAAGGACACTGCAACCTCCAAAGTGGGTCATACTAAGACCACTGCCAGGAAGAAAATGACTTTCATTAACTCACCTACATAATTATCTGAGTTAGTAAGGCAAAGTCCTCCATCAGCAGAGAGGTCTGTTGAAACGGAGAAGAAGTCTGTTGTCAAAGAAAAATCTGCTGAAAAGACTACTTCTGCACCAACAGCTGAGGTTAAACAACCTCAAGAGGATCCTGAAGTGCAGATCCTCGAGCCAATTGTTGCTGCACCAAAAGCAATTGCTGCTCCAGAACCAACTGCTGCTGCACAAGTTACTGAATCTAGAGCTCAAAGGTAAAGAAGAACTGGGAAAGCCAAAGTCTCTGCTCTTCACAAGAAGAAGAGAGAAGAAGCTGAACACAGAAAGAGAGACGAAGCTGAGATTCAGAGAGCAATTGAGTTGAGCAAAGTTGCTGCTTAAACAAAGCAGTTGACTGATGAAGAGCTTGCTGCCAAAGAGGCAGAAGATTTGGCCAAGGCATTGGAAGAAAGCAAAAAGGATGCCTATGTGATTATACCGTTTTTCGTTCGAGTTCAATAAGGAAAGTAGAGTATAACAATATATGAATCGAGCGTGTGAAAACTGTATATTAATATCGGTGTTCGAATACAAATTACAAAGCGGGTCTACCCGAGCATTACGGGATGCCGTACTACAAGAAAGACTAAATACAAAGAGAATACAAGCTAATTTCTAGTCCGAACGATAGGTCCGAGCAGAAGGAATATCTGGAAGTTGTGCCGTCCCCCCATGTCATAAATGCGCCGCGTATTTATAGGAACAGTAATGAGCTAGCTAGACCATCCGTAGGAAATTATCTCTCGGCCAGCTGTATAAAGCTGTTGGTCGGCCCCACAGTAATTCCGAGGAGACGAGTAGATCGGGAAGAAGGTCGGAGTACTCGATCTAGAGCTATCAACCAGGCTTGATTGGAAAACCATGTTCTTCTGGTCGGAGAATACCATTCTGGTCGGGATCGAGGCCGACCTCGAGCAGAAGGTACTTCTTAAAGTGGCGTATGCGAAATACCCCTCATCACTATTGACCTAGAAAGTCAGGTGGCATTGTGATTGGAAAACCCAAGGAAGGGGAATTTGTGTTGCCAAGAGCCAAGCCAATCAAGAGAAGAAGATTTGAAGTCAGAAGAGCACTTGACATTGTTCAAGGTGACTCTACTGTCTTTGAGAGATTTGAAGCCGAGCTAGAATGGATAAATCAGCTGCTTCAATCACGAACCACCTTTCTCCCAGAAAATATAAGATATAACAGATCGAATGAGTATAGGTTAAACAAATCTAAGGCTGAAATCCAAGCATGGAAGGAGTTTGCTGATGAAGGACGCTGGGTTCTGAATTGGCTGCAGACTACTTCAGTGGCAAAGGCATTAGATTCAGATTTTGTTAGAGATAGATTACATGGCTTTGCTAGAGCCATTGTAAAAAGGGAGGCAATTGCTATCAAGGATTCACTGCCAAATAAGCCAGGTCCAGCTGATGACCTAATTGATAGAGCAGTTAAAATCGCTGTGTACACTACTTTGGAGAAATGGGCTCAGAGATCAAGATACGAACCTGGAACATCCAGTAATATGCCTACTCTGCCAAGCTTACAGCGAATTGCCTTTGGCTCAGAAATCAGTACGTTTCAAGAACAGCTGAGTGTCCAACAGTCTACATCACCTTTTGTTCCAGCTGACTTGATTCATCAGAAGACTATTGTGTCTGCTGATGGTGCTGATATCATTCACATTGCTAATGAGCCAGCTGATGAAGAACACAAGAAATACCAGCAAGCTGTGGAGATTGTTGGGATTTTCGGGGTATGATTGTCAAAACAAAAGAGCGCAATATAAAAATTTTTCATACACCCAAATCCTAGGATTTATTTACTAGCACATATGAACAGGTTGAATATAATTTAGCAACAAATTACTAAATTTAAAGGTGGTAAATCGAAATTTACCTCACCACAGGCAAGGTGGTGGTTTCTCCGGTCTTCTCTTTCTTAGTTCACTAGAGCACCCCAAGTGTTGTGCCTCCAGAGAATAGTCTACACCAGATGGATGGAATGACACCTTGAAATCCTTAGGCTTAGAACTGGAAGAGAAGGTTTGTCAATGGCAGATCTAGATCCAAATCTAGGTGAAGGAAAGATCAAGAGGGAGGGGGCGGCCAGGGCTTGAGGGGGGCGGCTAGGTCAGATTTTTAGCTCAGGGTTTTGAGTCTCCACTTAGACTCCTTTATATAGCCACCTTCAAGGCCCCTTTGTGTGCAAGACTTAGTATGGGCCATTAATTAAATTAGCCCATGTCTTGCATTAATTTAATTAAACCCTTTAATTAAATTAACCCAATTAAACCAATTAATTTTCTTCCACTTTAATTAACTCTTTAATTAGCATTTAATTAATTAGACTGTCTAATTAATTAATTCTCTCACAGAATTAACTCTTTAATTCTTTTATTTGATTTAACTCTTAAATCAAACATTTCCTTAATTGACTGTCACTGTCCAACTGTATTGTGTGTGACCCTCTAGGTTCACCATCAATTGGCCGTAGGCCCACGACTTTCGTGATTTAATTAATGAGCAATTAATATTAAATTAATTGCTCCGATCAATAAACTCCTTTAATTGACCACTCCAGAATTAATCTCCCATTAATCCAGGAGTACCCACACCTCATGGTCGATGTCTAGCCACAAGCCCATGAGGCCCAACTTCAGGTGAATTGACATTAGTGAACCTCACCTCTTATAAGTACCATGTACATATGGTCCCTCTAACGACTAATTTCCCGATCGAGACCTAGGGTGTGTGAATTAGTCAGCATCTCTAATTATCTCGATTCTGTACTTTCTAATTCTGGATAATAATTCCAGTGTGACTGCTAAATTTGGAAACCCCTTTCCAAATCCGTCACCGACCATGGCCATGGATTTCTCGGAATGTATTATCTAAGAACGTACAGGAAATTCTCTCATTCATTATAATGAGTCGGTAGATCCCATCTTGATGCTAACCATTCACGTATACGACTGTACGTACCCAATGTAGGCGCACAATGGTCAGGCTACGTGACCGGCTCCTAAATCAAAGCACGCACACCCGTATACCGAATTCGCCCTAGCACCTCAAGTCCAAGGACTAAATCGTACACTGTTATAAGTCCTGAGAAACATCCCATCACTGATATGCTTTACGCACTTCCACAATGGGTTTCTCTGTTCGGGTCGTTCGATGCGTTCGATCCCCTATCGAACCACCTAGTCATATGCACTGACATCAAATGTCTTGTTCATGAAACTCCACAAATTCACTCCATGTGAATCATGCATAATCCTACAAGTCTTGACGATTCCTTCGATACCCCGTCTCGACAGGAATCTATGTCTTGGAACACTTTTGAGATCACGACCTTAGAGAATGTTTCATGATTGCACTCAATACTAAAGTGAATCGTCCCATAGTCATGAGTGATCTCAGGGTTTCAACCAATCGCTTAAATGTGTTCGCGAGAGATGAAGTTGGCCATTAGTTTATCTTATACTTGAAATAAATAAACTTTGCGTATTAATTAATAAATAAACTTTGCGTATCAAAGATTCAAGATAAAATAGTCCTATTACAAGCTATTGAGTTGGCTTGCTGGGCACTATCCTATCGATCTCACACTTGCCCTAAAGCCAATCACAAACATTTCTAAAACCCATCTTCACAAGATGTTCTTCGAACACTTTTTGCGATAGTGGCTTTGTTAGTGGATCAGCTACGTTATCTTTTGAGTCGACACATTCCATTTGAATGTCTCCTCTACCAATGATTTCTCTAATCAAATGGTATTTCCTCATCACGTGTTTGGACTGATGGTGTGATCTCGGCTCCTTTGCTTGAGCGATTGCCCCATTGTTGTCACAGAAGACTACTATGGGCTCTGCAATGCTGGGTACCACATCCAACTCTTGGATGAAGTTTCTCATCCAAACACTTTCCTTTGCTGCATCCGATGCGGCAATATATTCTGCTTCAGTGGTTGAATCTGCAGTGGTGGACTGCTTGGAACTCTTCCAACTCACCGCTGCTCCGTTGAGGAAAAATATATATCCAGATTTGGATTTATAATCATCCACGTCAGACTGGAAACTCGAATCCGTGAATCCTTCGAGCTTCAATTCTCCACTACCGCCGTAGACCAAGAACATATCCTTAGTCCTTCTCAGGTACTTGAGGATAGCCTTTACTGCGGTCCAGTGTTCCTCCCCGGGATTTGACTGGTAGCGGCTCGTAACACTTAAAGCGTGTGCTACGTCAGGTCTAGTACATAACATCGCATACATTATGCTGCCTATGGCAGATGCATAAGGTATGAGAGACATTCTCTTTCTTTCTTCATCATTTGTAGAGCTCATTCATTTAGAAAGAGAGATCCCATGTCTCATAGGAAGCAATCCCTTCTTGGATTCTTCCATACTGAACCGTTTCAGTATAGTTAATGTACTGAGATTGGGAGAGTCCCAACATCTTCCTTGATCTATCTCTATAGATACGTATCCCCAATACGTAAGATGCGTCTCCCATATCTTTCATGGAGAATGCATGGATAACCACGCTTTCGTCTGCGTCAACGTTCTGATATCGTCTCCGATCAATAGAATGTCATCGACATAAAAAACAATAAATTGTACCGATCCCCCATCGAATTTCTTGTACACGCATGACTCATATACGTTCTTGATGAAGCCAAACCGCTTGATTGTCTCATCAAAACGTTTGTTCCAGGTTCGGGATGCCTGTTTTAGGCCATAAATTGACCTTTGAAGTTTGCAGACCTTATGCTCACTTCCTTTAGATGTAAAGCCTTTTGGCTGTTGCATAAAGATTTCCTTATCAATGTCTCCATTGAGAAAGGCGGTCTTTACATCCATTTGCCTTATCTCATAGTCATACCACGCGGCTATGGCTAATAGACTCCGAATGGATTTTGACATCGCCACTGGAGAGAAGGTTTCCTCATAGTCTATACCAGACCTTTGAGAATAACCTTTCGCCACAAGGCAAGCCTTATGAGTCAAAACCTCTACATTCATCCCAAGCTTGCGCTTGAAGATCCACTTACAGCCTACGGGGACAGTTCCCTCAGGTGGATCAACCAAGGTCCATACTTTGTTGGAATGAATGGAATCCATTTCGGATTGCATGGCTTCCTGCCATGCACTCGATTCTATGTCTGACATAGCTTCTTCGTATGTCCTTGGATCACCATCCAATTGATTGTTCTCGTGGATAAAGCCATACCTTTCAGGCTCTCTACGAACTCGATCGGACCTTCGAAGTACTGGTGTACTAGATGGTTCAATAGGTTCAGGATCAACTCCCACTGTTTATGGGGATGGGTCCACTTCCTGGACTTCATCAAGTTCTACGGACACCCCGCTTCTTTTAGTGAGGAAGTCATCCTCTAAGAAGTGGGCGTTCCTAGATACGAACGTCTTTCGTTCTTTAGGGTCGTAGAACAGGTATCCAATGGATTCCTTTGGATACCCCACAAATTTGCACAAACTAGATCTAGTATCTAGTTTATCTCCTTTCTTGTTCCTAACATAGGCAGGAGATCCCCATACTCGTAAGTACGAATACATGGGTGCTTTACCAAACCACTCTTGGTGTGACGTCGTCGGCACCGACTTTGAAGGTACTATATTAAGTATCTTTGATGCCGTTAAGAGGGCTAAGCCCCAAATTGAAAAAGGAAGATCAGCGAAACTCATCATGGAACGAACCATGTCCAACAAAGTTCGGTTCCTTCTCTCAGACACACCATTCAACTGTGGTGTTCTAGGAGGAGTTCGCTGTGAGAGAATTCCATTCTCTACAAGATAATCGAGGAATTCTTGACTTAAGTATTCCCCACCTCGATCCGATCGAAGTGCCTTGATACTATGTCCAAGTTGATTCTCAACTTCCATTCGAAACTCTTTGAACTTTTCAAAAGCTTCAGACTTAGACTTCATTAGGTATACATACCCAAAACGACTATAGTCGTCTGTGAAGGTTATGAAGTATGAAATCCTCCTCTTGCACTGACACTCAGTGGTCCACAAACATCGGTATGGATCAAATCCAAGGTTTGTTTGGTTCGCTCCGGTTTCCCAGTAAAAGGCGTTTTGGTCATCTTTCCCTTGAGACAGGACTCGCAAGTTGAGAGATCATCTAGGTTCTGCATTTCAAGAGCCCTAGAGGAAACCAACTTTTGAATTCTACTCTTGGATATATGTCCAAGCCTAGTGTGCCATAACTGTGGACTATTATCATCTTGTTTTCTTTTCTTTGATTGAATGTGCAATACGTTAGAATTAGTTGGTTCAAGGGAATAAAGACCATCTATCAGAGTACCACTAGCATAAGTAAAACCACCTTTTATTATGCTAAAATTTCCATTAGAAATGGAAAAACAAAAACCATCATTATCCAACAAAGGAATCGAAATAATGTTTTTGATAATTGTTGGTACGGCAAAGTAATATTCCCTAAAACTAATTCGACGTCCCCTATGGCCTCTGCCGCAACCCTTGCTCCGTTTCCAAAGCGCAGGATCCTATCCCCAGGTTTAAGAGGTCTTACTGCTCCCATCACCTGAAATTTCGACAGATAATTTTCGACAGATATTTTTTCGACAGAAATTTCGACGGAATTATTTTCCGTCGAAATTTATGAGATTTCGACGAAAAACAGGTCGAAATTTATGAGATTTCGACGGAAATGTTTTCCGTCGAAATTTTTGAATTTTCGACTGAACAATTTTCTGTCGAAATTTTGGGTTTTTTTTTTTTTTTTTGCATTGTTAATTATACCTAAATTATACATTCGACAAACAATAAAACATCAAAGAATATTTTAATAAAATATGATTCAATATTCAAAACATCTTAACATTGATCAAACAATCCATCCAAATATGAAATCCCAAATCCAAATACCATAATAATACAAAACAATTACAAATCCGAATAATAACTCCAAGTACTACAAAACAATCACAAAATCAAACAACTAATTCACCCATCAAACAGTCTGAGACTTTCGATTCGCCCATTCTTGTAATTCCCCATTTGCATACCGAGCGAAGAAAACTTCGTCTTGTTGAGGGTCACGTCGTAACTTTTTCTGCTGAAAAGGAAAAATAGGATTAATCATTTAATGTGTCCAAGAGATGTTAAAAAAAAGAAAACTTCTCCAACTTACCAATTCATCTTCAAGTCTTCATTTAATCTTCAACTTTGTCTTTGCTCCCTCACTCTCTTTCCTGCTCACAATTCCACAATACTTCTCTGTTTCTCTTTCTATTCTTATTCAATAAAAAGAAACAACAAGTATTGATAGGCTCAAATTAAAAGTAGAAAAAAGAGCCGAGTTTGGGGATGTAAAAAACCCTTCAAAATATGTAAGTGCCTACATTTACAATGACCCACATTCAACAAAATCTTTTGACAAAAAAAAAATCAACAAAATCTATCTGTGTAAGTTTAGAATTTTCACCAATAACATCTTACTCTCATAAACTTTTCTACCTCAAAGAAAAATGTAACTCATCTGGCTATAGCCAGAGACCACCAATACAATGTATTTTTGACAAAAAGAATTTAAGAATATGAGACCACTTCGTGGAAGTACAAAAATACTTCAAGGCTTTGTTCATATACATATAATCTACCCATTTTTAGGACCAAAACAAGTACTTATTATCAAATTAGAATTTTCATCATATTAACACTTCAAAATAAGTCATTATCCTAAAAATTCATTTATGAATAAACAAAACGTCCAAACCCAGGTACCCTCCCGCTTAATCGATAAACATTAAGCATTTCCATACTACATATAATAAAATCCTAAACCTTAAACCCTTAATCTATATATCAAATTCAGGCACGTAATTGAAATGTTAACCTATTCAACTCATATCTACCAACTTAACATCAATGCCACTTAATTCAAACCCTAATTTCCACAATCATTAGTTAATAAATTAAAAAGTGAAATTTAGGGTTTAAGGTACAATTATACCTTAGTTAGATAAACTTTAAAGAAGACTGCTTTAAGGTGCACCGAAAATTAAGAAAACGGCGGCGGTGGAAACGGAGGCGTGGACAGAGGCGGAGGCGGAGGCGTGGACAGAGCCGAAGACGGCGGCCTACGAAAGAGAGAGGCGCAGCGTCGGAGAAAGAGAGGCGCGGCGTCGGAGAACCTTGGAGGAGGAATTTTATGTGGAAGGGAAAGTGGATTTTTGAAGTGGGAAGAATGAAAGAAGTAAGGAAAGAAAAGGGGATCTGGGAAGGGTTATACTTCCAGAATTTAAACAGGTTATTTCGACAGAATTAAAACATCAGTCGAAATTTTAAATAATTTCGACGGATTTTAGTTTCCTTCGAAATTTTTATCTATTCATTTTTTTTTAAAAAATTTCGACGGATTTTAGTTTCCGTCGAAATTTCTATTTATTCATTTTTTTTTAATTTTGAAAAATTTCGACGGATTTTAGTTTCCGTCGAAATTTCTATTTATTCATTTTTTTTTTAATTTTGAAAAATTTCGAAGGATTTTACTTTCCGTCGAAATTTCTATTTATTCATTTTTTTTTATTTTGCAAAAATTTCGACGGATTTTAGTTTCCGTCGAAATTTCTATTTATTTTTTTTTAATTTTTATCTTTTTTACCAAATTATTTCTACCGAATTTAAATATTTCGACGAAAGTATTTCTGTCAAAAATTTATAAAATATTTCGACTGATTTATTTCCGTCGAAGTTTTGCCTTTTTCTAGTAGTGTAAAGTATACCATATGATTTGGAGAAATCATATGGATCACGTCTATAGACAACTTAGCAGATCCACTATTGAAGCCATAGTCCCAAAAGAGTTCGACGGACATCTTGGGGATGATGGGCCTTAGAAATGTATGTGATTGGCTTTAGGGCAAGTGGGAGATTAAAATGATAGTGTCCAGCAAGCCAACAATACTAGCTTGTAAGAGGACTACCTTAGGTTGCATTCTTATGCTTTAAAAGATAATACGCCCGTATATTTATAGTACGTAAATTAAACAATGGCCATCTTCATCTCTCGCGAACGTATCTATGCGATTGGATGAAATCCTAAGTTGACATTCGACTATGGGACAATTCACTTCAGTACTGAGTTGATGAGGGCTATTTTACACATATGATTATATAGTGCTTTCCGAGGAAGTTCAGCATCGTTCCGACCTCTGAAGCTGGGACAGGTATCTTCGAAGGCTACATGATCGGCTCGACCTGCCGTAATATATCTGATCGACCTGAAGATCGATCCTGAAGATTTATTGGGCCACGCGGTACTCCTAGGCCATACAGGACTCCTAGGCCTAACAGGACTCCTAGTTACGTTAGGATGTGATAATCATTATAAATACTGAGTTTTACATTGTATCAAGCATCCAGAATTTAACCTATCAATAATACTACAACTATTTCTCCTCTCGTATACTTATTTTTACGTGATTATATTATTTCATACTGTTCTTGAATTGCATCATCCTGAGTACTTTAACCAAACCCTTAATATACAAAGTTGTTCTTCAAATAATCTACTGAGTTTAACCCTAAGACGAAATCAGGCTAAATCAGTTGGCGCCCACCGTGGGGCTAGGTTAATTACTCGATCGAATATGGTCTATCCAAGGAAAAGCACACGTAACACAAGAAAAGGCACAACCTCTCAGCTTCTTCGTGCTATAGAAAGTCTGCCCGAAAATTCCCAAAGAATTAGCGCTAATAATATGCCGCCTCCCGCCGATCGTCAAGATTTAGACCGTGTGGAAGGGCATATTACGGCAAACGCAGACGACAACCAAAACACTGGAGGACGACAAACTCCTAGCAGGAGTAGAGCACCTAACTCACCCTGTCGATCCGTCCCTCCTCCCCCAATACCGGCCGATCAAGAGAAGATAAGGCAGATGGCTCAACTTGTAAGCTCACTATGTGCTGAGATCTTACATACCCCAGGACCAGAAAAAGCTGGCCCAGAGCCTGCCCCAATTCCGCTATCCAGATTGGTGAACAATATCAGAGGACCTCGAAGGGACAACGATCGAGTATCGACTGAAGCGGAGAGCCTAGATGGGGATCAACGATCCCAAATTTCTCCACCCAACATTGTTGAAAGGCACCCTGGTCGAAGAGGTAATCAGGCAAGAGCTAATGCTCGTCCTGAACCTTATTTATCTAGAGAAAGAACGGTTATTCCGATCGAGGATGAGGTGGAGCCCCCAATCATCGATCGGCGAGCGACCAGAAGATTTTCTGAAAGAGATATCGAGAGAATGGTGGAGGAACGATTGGAACAAAGGTTGTTAACTATGAGACAACCTTGGCCACGTTCCAGAGAGGTCCAGGATAGTATAGTAGTCAGTTCCCCATTCTGCCTAGAAATTAGAGAAGCACAGGCCTCGGGGCCTTTACCTACTCGACTTCCCAGATATGACGGAACTGGTGATCCGATCGACTATATATTTAGTTTCACAAATATAATGAACTTATACGCTCATTCAGCGGAATACACGGCGAAGCTAATGATCACGACTTTCGAGGGATTAGCAATAGACTGGTTCGGAAAACAGCCACCTAATTCGATCTTAAGTTTTAGAGAACTATGTAACAAACTAGAATAACAGTTCGCTAGCCAGAAAAGACAAAAGCTCCCCATGAGCTACTTAGGAACTATTATTCAACAGGAAGGAGAATCCCTAAGAAGTTGGTTGGCAAGGTTCAATGTTTAACTGTTAAAGATCGACTCCCCAAACATTGATTATTATATCAATTTTGTTCGATCTGACGAAAAATAGGCAATTTGGCAATGCCTTGAGTCGGAAACAGCCTCGAACCTTTGCCGAAATCATGACATTGGCTTCCAAGTATATGACTCAAGAAGAAATGAATTCGATTAAAGATAAAAATAAGAATAAGGCTTCCACTTCAGAATCAAGGAAACCTGACAAACCCCCGATGCCAAAAGCCATGGATTACGATCGATTTGCCCGGAAAGGAAATGTATTCCAGAGATTGGAATATAGCGGCAGTAACCTTGAGAAAAGACCTAATGTCTACCTCAGACCTCGATCTCCAGAAAGGAATGTCAGAGATCGGATAAGCTATGTGGAGTATACCAAACTAAACACCCCCAGAGAGGATATTTTGGTAATACTGGAAAGAAATAACTTGATTCCCCCAGCAAAAAGAATCACGCAAGCTAAGCCTGGGGCAAAAAACTACGAAATGTATTGCAGATATCATAGAGCTCACGGTCATAGGACCGAGGATTGTTATCACTTGAAGTAGTAGATCGAAAAATTAATCCAACAAAGCAAGTTGAATGAGTTCGTGGACAGAGCAGATCGAAGGAGACAAAGGACGTGAAGTCCTAGGAGGAGGGAGGGGAATAGGAGCCCTCACCAGAGATCTCCAAGTAACCACGCGCCTCGAAGAGATGATATCGATAACGATCACATCAATGGTACCATACATGTAATCTCGGGTGGACCAGCTGGGGGTGATAGTCGAAACGCAAGGCAGAAGACGGCCCGATCCCTAGAAAAAAGAATCATCGCTCCTAAGGAAATATGAGCACTCGAGAATAAGATCTCTGACAAACAGATAATCAGCTTCGATGAGAGTGAAGTCCCTAGGAATTTGAATTGGGATGTTAACGAAGACCACCCTGATTTTCCAATGGTAGTCTCACTAAAAATCTCCGACTTCAATGTTAAAAGAATTCTGATCGACAACGGAAGCTCGGCTAACATTATAGCCGTTGAAGCTTTGAACCAAATGAATCTGGGGAAGATAACTCTGCAAAGAGTAGCTACGCCACTTATAGGATTTGGAGGATCAGAGATAGTTTCTGCTGGAACTATCAATTTGAGTGTAACCCTTGGGAGCAAACCTCATCTAGTGGTAAAGATGATAAAGTTCTTAGTGGTAGAAACACCATTTGCATATAATGCCAGTTTAGGTAGACCGGTGTTGAATCAGTTTCGAGCAGTTGTTTCGACCTATCACCAGAAAATAAAATTCCCTACTATCTCAGGGGTCGGTGAAATAGTTAACGACCACTGCATGGCGTGGGATTGTTATAATACGGCACTCTCTTTGAAGAGGAACATCATTCCGTTAACACCATCTAAAAGAAAGGCCGTAGGATCTTCGGTCAAAAGGTCACAAGAGCCGGAGTTGCCCAGTACGGAAAGGATCGATAAAAAGGAAAAGAACCTATAGATCTGACTCTGCGTGCACCTGATCATAAAGACGTTCAACTTATAGAGAATGATCCAACCAAAATCACCAGAATTGGAACGGAGTTATCTCCACAAGGAGAAATTATGTTAGTTAACTTCTTAAGGAAAAATATGGATGTGTTTGCCTGGAGTTCGGAGGATATAGTGGGAATTGATCCAAGAATAATAACCCACTCTTTGAAAATCGATCCAAACGCTAAACCAGTCAGGCAAAAGAAAAGGAATCACGGTCCAGTAAAAGACAAAATAATAAAAGCAGAGGTCGAGAGGCTTTTAATGTCTAAACAAATAAGAGAAATACACTTTACTGAATGGCTATGTAATGTCGTATTAGTCTCTAAGGGTGACAAGAAGGACAATAAATGCAGAATGTGCAATGATTTTACGGACTTAAACAAGTTATGTCCGAGAGAACCTTATCCGCTCCCTAGAATCGACCTGTTAGTTGACTCCATGGCAGGTTTTGCTATCTTCAGCATGATGGACGCATTCCAAGGTTTCTATCAAATATTCATGGATTAAAAAGATCAAGAAAAAACTGCTTTCGTTACTGAACAGGGGGTGTATTGTTTCGTGGTGATGCCTTTCGGATTAAAAAACACTGGAGCGACCTACCAAAGGATGGTGAACTTGATGTTCAAACAGTTGATCGGAGAAATAATGGAAGTATATGTGGATGACATGTTGGTCAAAAGCATGAGCGAGAAAGACCACATCGAACATCTCGATCGTTGTTTTAAAATTTTGAGGAAATACGGAATGAAGCTTAACCCTTTAAAATGCACCTTTGGAGTAAGATCTGGAAAATTTCTAGGTTATCTAGTTCACCAAAGAGGCATCAAAGCAAATCCTGAAAAAATACGTGCCATCACAGAAATGAAGCCTCCGAGGAATATTACTCAAGTACAAAGCCTAGTAGGGAAAATTGTAGCCCTCAACAGATTCATATCGAGATCGGCAGATAAAAGTCTACCATTCTTTCAAACTTTAAAAAAAGCTAAGACGTTGACCGAGGCTTGAGACCAGGCATTCGATCAACTAAAAGAATATTTAACTTCACCGACACTACTCGCCAAACCTACAGAAGGACAGCCTCTCTATATGTACATCGCGATTTCCGAGAAGGCAATAAGCTCAGTTTTGGTTAAAATAGAGGGCTCGGAACAAAAACCAGTCTATTATTTGAGTAAGTTACTACAAGGAGCTGAAAAGAATTACCTAGTAATAGAAAAATTTGCCTTGGCCTTGGTGACATCGGCACGAAGATTGCGACCCTATTTCCAAACATATAAAATCATCGTCCTTACCAATCAACCTTTAAGGCAAATTTTGTCAAAACCTGAAGCCTCGGGAAGATTGATAAAATGGGCAGTAGAGCTGGGGCAATACGAGATCGAATATCAACCACGAACGGCAATAAAAGCTCAAGTATTTGCTGACTTCCTCCTAGAAACTCCGAGTTTGTAAAAAGCGATCTCAGAAGAAACCTCTCCAAGCGATAATAACATCTTGATAGTTAATAATCTGGCATGGCTTATGCACGTCGATGGTGCATCAAGCAGAGATGAGGGAGGTGCAGGAATTAATTTCCAAGGACCTAATGGTGAAGATATGAACTATGCCATCACTTTAGATTTCATGGTAACCAACAACGAAGCAGACTATGAGGCTCTGATTGCAGGAATGGAAATGGCTATACAAGCCAACATAAAGGCTTTAAACGTCTTAACAGATTCCGAGCTGATTCTGAGACAGATCAATGGAATGTATGAGGCCAAAGAATACAACCTGATAAAATATTTGGCAAAAGTAAAAGAGTTGACTGAGAAATTTGATAAGTTTGAAATTCAGAACATCCCACGAGAAGAAAATCGATGGCCTGATCAACTGTCAAGATTTACGGGGACAAGGGATGGTAAGTCTAAAAGGGTGATCACTTGGTTAATCTCAAAAACACCATCAATCATTCTCGACACTGTTCCTGTTACCGAAATAATGGACATCGACTTGGCCGCAGATAGTTGGATGACCCCTTTAATCAACTATTTGAAAGATGGGCCGCTCCCTAGCAATAAGAATGAAGCTAGGACAATTAGATATCGAGCACCAAGGTATGCCATTGAAAAGGGAAAACTCTACAGACGATCCGTCTCTGGAATTCTACTAAAATGCATTCCCGAGCACCAGACCCAAAGCATCCTCAACAATATCCATGAAGGAGAAGCAGGAAATCACAGTGGGGCTCGAGCACTCACACTCAAATGTTTGAGAACTGGGTACTATTGGCCAACAATGTATTCAGATGCGCAGGATTATGTAAAACATTGTCATTACTGCCAGGTGCATTCAAATATAATACATCAACCAGCAGAAACAATACACCCAATCCCGATCTGTTGGCCTTTTGACCAATGGGGAATTGATAATGGCCAGATCAAAAAAGAGTTATGTCCTGGTCGCTGTCGAATATTTCAGCAAATGGATTGAATGTATAGCACTCGCTCGGATAACACAGTTCCAGATCATAAATTTTCTTTGGAAGAATATAGTCTGTCATTTCGGAATCCCGAGGGTCTTGATTTCCGACAATGGGACCCAATTTGCTGGAAAACAAGTCCAAGAATGGTGCTCAAAGTTTGGGATACAGCAAAATTTTACATCCGTTGGACATCCTCGAGCAAATGGGCAGACCGAAGTAGCAAATCGAGAAATTGTCAAATCCCTCGAGAAAAGACTGGATGACGCCAAAGGAAAATGGTTGGACGAGCTCCCTGGCGTCATTTGGGCTAACAGAACTACAGTAAAAGCCTCTACCGATGAAACACCTTTTAGCTTAGTCTATGGATCGGAGGTGGTCATCCCAGTTGAGGCACTAATCCCCAGCCCAAGGATTGAGTTGTACGATGAAGAATCAAATGATCAACTGAGAAAAGATGATATTGACTTAAGTGAGGCCCTAAGGGAAAGAGCCAATCTTCGTCTACAAGCAGCTAAATCCAGCATGGAAAAGGCCTACAATCAAAGAGTAAGAATGCGTTCATTCAAGGAAGGTGATCTGGTACTTAAGAAGGTCGAAGTATCAAAACATGTGGGAAAATTACAGCAAAATTGGGAAGGTCCATACGTGGTAACTGCGGTCGGCAAGAAAGGATCGTATAAAATAGCCCATATGGATGGAACTCCGCTTCCTCGAACATGGAATGCAGTAAACCTCAAATTATATTACGGCCGTTGAGCTCGAAATAGGAGGTCTAGAAGATCAGTTGGGATTTTATGGAAGTTAGCTTGTTTTTCATTTTTAAGATAGTTGGTCTTGTTATTTTCCTTTCGACATCAAGTCTGTCTACAATTATAATAAAAGCTTTTGCTTATTTTTTCCATACATCGCACTCAAAAAAAAGCCATTGTCGATTAGCTCTACAAAGGTTAGAACCAAAAATTGGTACAAAACCTAAGTAAAATAAAAATCTTTGAGTAAAACCGATTGGGTCGGTACAAACTCATCGATCTCCTAACGAACGATCTACAAAAGGTTAAAACCAAAAGATTGGTACAAAACCTAAGTAAAATAAAAATCTTTGAGTAAAACCGATTGGGTCGGTACAAACTCATCGATCTCCTAAAGAACGATCTACAAAGGTTAAATCCAAAAATTGGTACAAAACCTAAGTAAAATAAAAATCTTTGAGTAAAACTGATTAGGTCGGTACAAACTCATCGATCTCCTAACGAACGATCTACAAAGGCTAAAACCAAAAATTGGTACAAGACCTAAGTAAAATAAAAATCTTTGAGTAAAACTGATTGGGTCGGTACAAACTCATCGATCTCCTAAAGAACGATCTACAATGGTTAAAACCAACAGATTGGTATAAAACCCAAAGTAAAATAAAATCTTTGAGTAAAACCGATTGGGTCGGTAATAACTCATCGATCTTTTAAAAGAACGTCTACAAAAGGTTAAAACCAAAAGATTGGTATAAAACCTAAGTAAAATAAAATCTTTGAGTAAAACCGATTGGGTCGGTAGACACTCATCGATCTAATAAGACGATCTACAACAGTAAAAACCAATAATTAATAAAAAAAACCTAAGCAAAGCAAATTCTTTAAGTAAGACCGATTGGGTCGGTAATGGCTTAACATTTAACATCATACGATCAACAGATATGATTATGCTCTTTTTCGTTCGTGTCAAATAAGGAATGTTGAGCAAAACAATAAATGTATCGAGCGTGTAAATGTGTATATTAATATCAAGATCCGGATACAAGTTACAAAGTAGGTCTACTCGAGCGTTACAGGATGTCGTACAACTAGGAAAGTAAATACAAGGAAATAACAAGCTAGTTCCTAATCCGAACGGTAGGTCCGAGCTTAGGGTGTCTCTTGGAAAATGTGCCCCCTCCATGTCATAAATGCGCCGCGTATATATAGGAACAGTAATGAGCTAGCTGGACCGTCCGTAGGAGAATACCTCTCGGTCAGCTGTACAAAGCTGTAGGTCGGCCCCACAGTAATTCCGAGGATAGAAGCAGATCATAAGAAAGGATCTCGCGCTAGCACCCTGGCTTGATCGGAAGACTAGGTTCTTCTGGTCGGAGAATAAAATCCAGGTCGGGATCTAGGTCGATCTCGAGCAGGAGGTATTTCCTATAATGGCGAATGCGAAATATCCCTCATCAAGATAGGACAGCCAGTATAAATAATAAAGGGTTTATTTATTACAAGTAGTAAAGTACATTGGCAAAATACAAAGATTTCCCTGAATTGATCGGCTATAAGTTCTATTACATGCTGAAAAGAAGTCCTAATCGAGTACAGCTCGCTTGTCCGGTAGACTTGTAAAAAGCAATCTTACAAGATCGTCTAATCGACTGAGGCTGTTTAGGTTTGAAGAAAGGCAGTATGAATGGTGGGCTTCTGTCTTTGTTTATCTCCATACTTTTCCCAGCATTCTTGCCACCAGCTAAGCCCGGTCGACGAGGACAACCGCCTTTTAAGTTCCGTAATTGCGACCACTAGCTCGGAGAATTTGAGGTCCATATTTCACCAGAGCTTTGTGAGGTCATAATTTTACATCGGTCGATGGTGGTCAGCACTTTCGATCATATCTTCTTATTTTAATGAACTGACCAGCTTTCCACCGACCGCGGAACTATTAGATTGGAACGCCACTGTACCGACCCTTACCCATTTGCACAGGATAGTTGATATATGATTGGCACTCCGATCGATCCCCTTTTCTATGGGTCGGAGACTTCATGGTTTTTGAGAAGTCTCCATTTTCCGATTCCGCCCATACCAAGTCGAGATAATTAACAATTTTTTGGAATTTCGAGTTAGGCGGACAACCGCCGTTTTGGAAAAAGTGGAAATACATTATTGAGAATTTTTACTTGTGGTAGAAAGAAGTAAATAGTAACCAATTCCTTTTATAGACAAAGTAGTAGAAGATCCAACGGTGGAATTCTATATCCAATCTACGGTGGTTACATATTTTCGGGATTTACGTTACCTAGTCATAACTGTCAGCAATAAAGACAAAAGTTGTGGTAATTGCCCGGCATGACTGATCGATTGAAATTTACACTTGAGGTCGATATTCATGCGGATGAAATTTTCATTACAAAGATTGTCTTACAAATTTACAGATTCTTATCACACAACGCTCGACCGTACAATAACATCGATCGATCTACAAATAAAGAAATTAGTTTATTTTCAACAAACATCAAATGACAGGTACTTTCGACCATCAGATACTTCAAATGCTATCGGACCAAAGTCAATTGTAACTTCGGAAGCTTCGAGCTAGAGAGCAACCTTCCTTACGTCTACTTTGAGAACAGTGACGAGAAACTAAAGTTCAGGCACTCCCTCTAAGGCTCGGAAGCTGTAAGTAGTCGAGGAAAGAGTACATGCTATCTAAACTCGACCACCTGAAAGAAGCTAATGCTTTTTCTTCACCAGATCAACAGGGGGTCACAAAGATCTCATGCGTGGCATTCTCGACCTGTTAGAAACAAGTTGATTTCGATAAGGCAAGAATCCAGCTTTCCTCTGACCTCGAACTATACCCTATGGCGTACATTATGGTCGACCAAACCCCAATTACGAGATTTGTCCGAGCATCACCATATATGTTGGAGGCCTTATTTTTCCAATTCCACCCATGCCAAGTCAGGAACTCATCCTTTGTTGAGGTAATACATTCTGGTGGACGATGATGACTACACTGATAAAAGTTTTTCTTGAACAACTTCATTCTTGAAATAAGGAAGGAGGAAATGGCCTTTTTATAGGCAGGAAATAGAGAATCCAACGGTGATGCCTTGAGATCCTATCAACGGTCCAGATTGATGAGATAACTAAGGAATATTATACTAGCAGTTGATTTAAGTTCTCAGCATCGGATATATGATCGACTACTGTCAAGAAATCAAAAGTGAAGGACACAGATCAACTATTCAAAAATAAATGGTTTTATTAATATCTTCAATGGTTACATTTAGCAAATACGGTCGATTAAATACATCGAGGAAGGAAAGTACATTCATTCTTCAGTTCTAACTAGAATTATTACAGATACTCGACATTAACTAGCCTACTAACTACTCCTCGGAATGATTGCTCCTCCAATCCGACGTACTTCTTATTCTTGGAATCTTGTAACTGCATTGGTGAAGATTGGCAAATATACTTCACCAGACCTTTGTGAAACATCCTCCTTGATCGAAGGATGTCCAGATGGAAGATTACAAAGTATCCGCCTGAGTCGAGGGATATCTCATCCAACTCATACAAAGTATCCTCCTTGGTCAAAGAGAATACCCTGACACAGGGGATACCATCATTTTAATGAACTAATCAGCTTTCCCCTATCATAAACATATTTGATTAATATCTCCGCCATAATCAGGATACCATAAGTACCACGTTGGGTTTTTATATTTTTCTAATTACGACACATTATTTCCTTCTATTATGGTTCTTATTATACAAGGAAGTATTTATAGAGGGAGGAATTTATCAGTTAATGGACAGGCATACGAAACGTCCTATACCTACGGTTACGGCACGACTATCTAGGTGACTTTTCCTCTCCCGAGAAAGTAGATAACAATTATTATATTCAGATCGGAACAAGGGGTTATTCTACACAAAAACGATTGAAAGAACGAGCAGCTCTATTCATGTCGAAAACTTGTCAAATATAACAAAAAAAAAAGAAGAAAGAAAAGGCATGTTCTACTATTTGAGAATATGATCGGGACTCGTTTGATGACCGAGATAAGTGATAAATTCTTTAGTACGTTGCTTATACCCAAGAGAAAAACCCCTATCAAACTCTAGTTTTTTCCCTTTCTCGATCTGGGATTGGGTAACCTCTTCTAGGTTCTTGTTCAGTTGGAGCAGGTCTTCTTTCTCCTTTGTAAGCCGCTCTTTGTCGGACTCCAAGCTGCTATTTGCCCGAGCTAGGTCTTCTTTCTCTTTAGAGAGCTTTTCATTAGCTGCTCGAAGACTCTCAGCTTCATTCATCAGCAACCGATGAGCAGCAGCAATTTTGTCCAGTCTTTCAAGGGAATCATGTTGAGAAAAATAAGCCTCATCATTTTGTATCCCGAGCTGAACAGCTTCATGCTTAACCTATTATGGAAACATCAGAATAAAAAACATTAAGAATTGGAGGACAAGAGATTTCTATTAAAATAAAAAATCCATTTACCTGCTCCAAACCCTTGAAGATGGATTGAACAAGCCGCAAAGAAGAGTGGTCCTTCAGTTTATCAAGCTCCTTGGGCAGAATTGACCCATTCCCAAATTCCAAAATACCCCATCAGGCTCAAAGGTTGCAGGAACGCATGCATCTATGGAGACCCCTCCAGATCGATCTATCGCAAAATCGGTTATTTCTTCGACATGATCTCTTAAAGAACGGTCGTCTAAAAGAGAAGGATCGTCCATGGGATTCTTGAAACTAGATTTGCTGGGACCAGATCCAGTTTTAGTCATTTCTTGAGGAATAGTAGAAGGAGAGAGAACTTGGGTATTTTGAGAACTGGAAACGACAACATTAGAGGTCAGAGGGGCAAAAAGAGACTCGGGAATATATTCCACTAGTCCGCACATTTGCAAATTTGGCTCGACCTCAGGATTAGGAGGAATGGTATCGACCTGCTGAAAGGCTTCTCGATCAGAAGTTTGATTTATTGTGACATTTTGAACAGAATGAGGAGGGTCATCTCTTGTTTGGTCGACGGGAGCAGGAGAATTAACTTGAGACTCCTCGTTCTGATAGGCTTCCAGGATGTTCGGATCGACCAATGGACTATGGATCGAAACCCGGGAAGGACCCGTAGAAGAATCCATAATTTCCTTCGCCTGAGAAGGAGTATTCACCTCTGATCTGGGAATTTCACCCGGAGAGGTAGACGCCTGGTCGGACTGAGACACGGGTTTCCGAGGAGGAGCTCCTCCCTCGGAAGATGGCTGGTGTGAACTTTCAGTTCGGGTTTTTTTTTTTAGTGTTTCTCGTCGGGATGGGCCCCGCAAAGATCGTTTTGTAGCCCCAGAGAATAGATTGGAACTCATGATCAAAAAATCAGAAAATTTGGTGATTATTGAACTCTAGCTCCGATTAATAACAGAGAAATTTTATATTGCAAGCGGGGACGTGCGGTAAAACTTCAAAGATTTTACCTTTATATATAGTCAAGGAAATGACAGTTATGTCCCCAGTCTTTGGCGCGCGCAGTAAAATTTCAAATATATGTCAGAGTAGATTATTAATTGCATACTACGATCATCAAAACGACAAAGGATACTTCGACGGAGACAAATCTAACGCTGAAAATTATATATAGCAAATAAAGGATTTTTACTAACTTCATTTACAAATGTTACAAGTTCTACTGGATAGATTGACAAAAAATTACAAAGATTAAAGGAGAAAACGGATGAGATCCTAGTCTTAAACATGGCCTAAAGTGGGGAATTGGCTTCTTCCGAGGACGACCCTTCATTATCTTCATCTTCTCCTTCGTCTGCTCGATCTCCGTCAACACCCCCGGCTAACTCCAAGTCAGGTGCAGGTACAGGCAATGGAGTTCCAAACTCAGCCACTAAATGGGCTAAAGGATGATTGCTGTACTCCGCGGAAGGCAGGGATTCAGGAGGGTACTCTTGGAGCTTTCAATCTTTTCCGATCTCCATAACCTTGCGGTATTCCTCTCGCTTATCAAGAATTTGCCCAGACTCGATCAATTGATCGACCCCCTTGTAAAACGAGCTCAACAGTAGACCTCCTATTTTCTGATGAATTATGGCCGTATGAACTGGAGAATCAAGAAACTCCCTGACAAAGGACTCGACGTCAAGAGATTGATGATCATCTATGGCCTTATCCAAATTAGAATCATCTTCTTTGGCTGCAAGTTGGGATTGGAGTGAAAGAATCTCCGACTCCAGTTTACTAATCGAGGTGGCATGTGAAACGCGTTGCTCATCCAACTCTTGATTCAGTTGATCAACCTGCGCTTGATATCGACTAGCATCCATCATCGTGCTAATAATATGATGATTATCAGTCTCCAAGTTTGGATTGGTGCTAGGGGCAGGTTGAGTCTCAGCAGATGTACGAGAATTATCGACCTGAGAAAATTGATCTTCAAGCTCTTTGATTCTGGCAGTTAGAATGTTGGTGGTCTCTTCAACAAACTTGCACTGCTCTCTGTGCAATGATGTATCATACATGGTAGTTACCAATGCATTACCAGTCTGCAGCAAGAACATATCATCTAAATAAGAAATGAAATAAAGAAGTTAAAATTTGTTGAAGAGCGAACAGAATAATAATATATTACCACTTCATGGGCAAGAGCGGCTCTTGCCAGCTGATCAAGAGGTTTTTTCTCAAAACTCCGCTGCACGTTCTTGACGAAGGTCGAAGACAGAAGAAGCCGAATTGACTTATCGATGATGTTCTCCTTATCATCGGTCGTCAGTGAATCCTTTTCGGAATATCCAGCCGCCCGTTTTCCCTGAAGATGGCTCTCGATCATGTCTACCAAAGAAGCCTTATGGCTCGTATCTCCAACATGAGTGAAGTAGTCACCTTCTTTGTCATAAAATTGCTTCTTTCTTTTAGCATCAGGACCAGTAGGATTCCGTTCTAGCCAAGTCTTACAGCCCAAAATACCAAATTCCTCCCTAAGGAATTTGGGTGGAAAACCACGTCCTGGGCGAGAGCTCGACGAAGGTATTTCCGTAGAAGTTTGATCAGTTGGGGGAGGAGCTACTCGAATAGGATCTGCGCACTCGAACGACTCTTCCTCAATGTCTTCTAGATCCTGGTGTTGATCTCTCCTCCTCTTTTTGGATTGTCTTTGCTCTATTGGGACTTTTCCCGACGACTTCTTCGAATTTGAAAGGACAGTCTTTCCATCCACAGAATAACGGCATTTCTCGACCATGGAAGCTACAATATAAGGTCGATATCGTTAATAGATGACGAATTGAGAGATCCTTATTAAGGATAGAACAATTATTAATAAAATCTTACTTAGGGAACGATCGTCCAATGGGATGGGAAAATCCAGGGAGCTTAATCCGGCTTTCCGAAGAAAGATCTCTCCAACCAAGTAAGCCGACTGATACTTGTCCGATCTCATTTTCTCCACCATATCCGAAGGGAAATGGTCGTCTGGAGCCATTTCGCCAATCAGCTTCTGACCACCATACACCCATGATTGGTTATAACCCCAATCATAAGTAAATTCTTCAGTTTCTCTGTTCTCGAGTACCCGCTGGGTCGGAGCCTTAACGAAAAAGAAATTCGACTTCCATTCCATATTGTTACTTGAAATGGCGTTTTCGAGAACAGCAAATCCAGGTCTTTGGCTAACATAATAGTAGCCTTTGTTGGAGGAGGTCGATATAGAGAGACGGAAAAAGTGAAGGAAGTTACGAAACGAGGGTTGCAGACCTCTCGCAACCATCAAAACAGAAAAGCCATTCTAAAGGCTATGGCATTTGGTACAAGTTGGGTTAAAGAGACAAAGAAAGTCTCTAGAAGCTGACGAAGAATCAGAGAAAGGGGAAAGCGTAATCCGTGCTCGAAATGAGAAGTATAAAAAGCTCGACAGTTTGGGGGAGGTGTGTTGACTCTCTCCTCGGCGAAAGGAATGATTATTTCAAAATCCGAGGGGAAATAATGTCCATATTCCCTCTTCAATGCTAGTAAATGCTCCTCCTTTAGTCGAGAAGGAAAGAATTCGATGGGGGCAGAAATTTGAGGTTGAGCAGTTTTGGATTTCTTGGATGCTCTAGCAACCATTTCCTCTTCAGGAACGATCTCAACCACCAGACTGTCGACTCCTTTCTCTTCGTAGTCTCTAACTTCCTCGGCCTGTACGCCGTCTCCTACTTCCTCCTCAGAAGAAAGAGTTTCTGGGTTGACGATGTTTAGCGGTGCTTGTTGTTCTTCATTCTGGGTGGAAAAATTGGGATTCTGCGAAGTCGAGGCGATTACTTCTAGAAATGGTATGTTCGATGAAGTAAGTAAATCGCAAGATTATCGACTCAAACTTTTACTGCTAAAAGATCTAGATATTTGGGGTAAAAAGTAAAAAGATCCCGCTTATTTCGACTATATATACGGATAGTGAAAAGACGGTTCAACCCTTCACTACTTTTCAGTTTCCCGCCAGTAAAATCATGAAAAGACTTTATGGATGTCTGACACACGTTACCAAGCTACGTGTCTTTAACTGAAAATTTCAGATGGATATGCACTCTTTTTCCCTTGCTCGGTTTTTATCCCGTAAAAGGGTTTTTCCGAACTAGGTTTTTAACGAGGCATACTTCATGAACTGTTAAAGGATTGACGCTACGACTTTATCTACTTCTACGAGCTCCAGATTACGTTCGAGAAGTGAGGGAGTACTGATGAGGGCTATTTTACAAATATGATTATATAGTGCTTTCCGAGGAAGTTCAGCATCGTTCCGACCTGTGAAGCTGGGATAGGTATCTTCGAAGGCTACATGATCGGCTCGACCTGTCGTAATGTATCTGATCGACCTGAAGACCGATCCTGAAGATTTATTGGGCCACGCGGTACTCCTAGGCCATATAGGACTCCTAGGCCTAACAGGACTCCTAGTTACGTTAGGATGTGATAATCATTATAAATACTGAGTTTTACATTGTATCAAGCATCCAGAATTTAACCTATCAATAATACTACAACTATTTGATTTAACCGAATTTCGTCTTAGGTTTAATCTCAGTAAATTATTTAAGATCACAATTTTATGTATTAAGGGTTTGGTTAAAGTACTCAGGATGGTGCAATTCAAGAACAAGCAAAGTAATATAATCGTGCAACTGATTTAACAATATGAAAGGCGAACAGTAGTAGTATATTTCGTAGGTTAAATTCTGGATCCTCAATACAATGTAAGATTCGCTATTTATAACACTGCTCCTATCCTAATTAAACTAGGACTCCTATTAAGCCTAGGAATCCTGTATGGCCTAGGAGAATCGCATGGCCCATTAAGCCTTCTGAACCGGACAGTAGGTCGACCAGGTGCGTTTTGGCTGGTCGGGCCGATCTTGCAATTTATGCTGGTCGGATCGATCTAGATTCTCCACGGATGATACGGTTTGGATATATACGTGCAAAATAGCCCTCATCAGTACTCCCTCACTTCTCGAGCGTAATCGTAGCTGGAGCTCGTAGAAGTAAATGTAGTAGTTATTTTAAACCTTTCTTCGTTCATTACATATGCCTCGTTAAAAACCTGATTCGGAAAAACCCTCTTCGGGATAAAAACCGTACAAGGAAAAAAGAGTGCATATCTACTTGAATTTTCTATATACAGACACGTATCTTGGTAACGTGTGTCAGACGACGGCTGCGTCTCATCATGACTTTAATTGGCGGGAATATGAAGAGACGCAAAGGGTTGAATCCGTCTTTTCACCGCCCATATATATAATCGAAATTCACGGGATATTTTACTTTTTATCCCAGATATTCAAATTCTCCAGCAGTAAAAGTTCACTTCGATAATCTAGCAATTTTCTTATTTTCTCGAGCACATTACTTGTTAAGATCAATGGCTTCGACCTCTCAGAATCCCCCTTCCCCAATTCAGAATGTAGAAGAACAGGCACCACCCAATGTTCTCAATCCTGATATTCCTTCTTCTGACAACGAAGCAGTAGACAACTCCCAAGTAGAAGAGATTAGAGATTATGCCGAGGAAGAAGTTGATAGTTTGGTCGTGGAAATTATTTCAGAGGAAGAGATGATGTCGAGGGCATCCAAAAAATCTAAAATAGCCCAACCTCAAATTTCCGCCCCTGTGGAACTTTTTCCTTCTCGATGGAAAGAAGAAGATCTACCTTTTCTGAGAAAGGAATATGGTCGCTACTTCCCGTCGGAATTTGAGATCATCATTCCTACTTCCGAGGAGAGAGTAAATACCCCTCCTGCTAATTGTCGAGCTTTTTATACGTCCCATTTCGAGCACGGGCTCCGTTTTCCCTTATCTTCAATTCTTCGTCAATTTCTGGAGACCTTCATTGTCTCATTGACCCAACTTGTTCCGAACGCCATAGCCTTTATTATGGCCTTCTCTGTTTTGATGGTTGCGCGAGGTCTGCAGCCATCGTTCCGTAATTTCCTTCACTTTTTTCGATTTTCTGTATCGACCTCCTCCATTAAGGTTTATTATTATGTTAGTCAGAGACCTGGGTATGCTGTTCTTGAAAACGCCATTTCGAGTAACAGCATGGAGTGGAAGTCAAATTTCTTTTTTGTTAAAGCTCCGACCGTGTCTATCCTTGAGAATGGAGAAACAGAGGAGTTTTCTCACGACTGGGGATACAATAATCTTTGGGTATACGGTGGTCGAAAGGTGATCGGTGAGATGGCCCCAGACGACCAGTTTTCATCTGCTTTGATCGAGGAAATGAGATCAAATAAATATCAATCAGCTTATTTGATCGGAGAGATTTTCCTTCGGAAAGCTGGACTAAGTTCTTTGGATTTCCCTATTCCTTCAGACGATCGATCTTTATGTAAGGTTTTTGTTAATAGCAATTTTATCTTTTTAGCATAAGATTTACGATTTTGTCGTCAGCTAATGTTTATTGGTTTCACGTTGTAGCCTCTATGGTCGAAAGCTGCCGCTTTTCTGTGGTCGGAAAATCGGTCCTTTCGAACTCGAAAAAGTCTTTGGGTAAAGTCCCCATGGAGCAAAAGGAATCCAGAAAGAGGAGAAGAAATCAACTCCAGGATCTGGTGGACATCGAGGAGGAGTCGTCCGAAAATGCCGATCCTATCCGAGTAGCGCCTCCTTTCTCTGGTCCGACTTCTTCAGATATACCATCTACAAGCTCTTGTCCAGGCCGCGGTTATCCGCCCAAAGCTTTTAGGGAGAAATTTGGTATTCTGGGCAGTAAACATTGGCCAGAGCGTAATCCTACAGGGCCTGACGCAAAAAAGAGAACTCAATACTTCGACAAGGAAGGAGAGTATTTCACCCATATTGGAGATACTAGCCATAAAGCTTCTCTGGTAGATATGATCGAGAGTCATCTTCAGGGGAAGCGAGCGGCAGGTTATTCCGAGAAGGATTCGCTGGTGACTGATGACAAGGAAAATGTTGTCGATAAGTCCATTCGACTTCTCTTATCTTCATCCTTCGTTCGGGATGTAGAGAGGACTGTTAAGAAAAAGCCTCTTGAGCAGTTGGCCAGGGCAGCACATGCTCATGAAGTGGTAATATTTTTTAACCTTGTCAACTCTTTTAATAAACGTTTCAATATTCTATTCTATTTTTAGTTAGGTAAATTTCTCCTTGTCACAGGCTGGAAATGCTTTGGTGTCGGCACTGTACGACATGGCATTGCATAGGGATCAATGCGGCTTTGTTGAAGAAAGCAACGGGATCTTATCTGCCAGAGTTAAGGAGCTTGAAGATCAACTAGTTGGGGTCGATAATTCTCAAGCTTCTGCTGAGACTCGATCTGTTCCTCCGATTAATCAAAACCTGGAAACTGACAATCCGCATATCATTAGCATGATGACTGATGCTAGTCGATATCAGGCTCAGGTCGATCAGTTGAATCGAGAGATGGAAGAGCAGCGAGTTTCTCATGCGACGGTGATTAGTAAACTGGAATCGGAGATTGCCTCACTTCGATCTCAACTCGCGGCGAAGGAAGACGATTCTTCTGATGTGGAGAGGGTCATAGATGAGCATCAATCTTCCGACGTCGAGCCCATTGTTCGAGAGTTTCTTGAATCTCTAGTGCATACTGCCATAATCCATCAGAAGATCGGAAGCTTGCTCTTGAGCTCGTTCTATAAAGGCGTCGATCAATTGATCGAGTCTGGACAAATTCCTGATAGGCGCGAGGAATATCGTCGGGTTATGGCCATTGAAAAAGATCGAAGGCTTCAAGACTATCCTCTCGATTGCCTACCTTCCGTCGTATACAGTAACCACCCTCTGGCTCATTTAGTTGACGAGTACGGGACTCCATTTTCCGTGCCCGCCCCTGATTATGAGTTAATAAAGGATATCTTGGAGGATCGAGTAAGCGAAGATGAAGACGATGATGAAGAGGAGGATATCGAAGGAGACCAGGTCGACAAGAGGAATGAAGGAGAAAAGGAAGGATCATCTCCGAAAGAAACCAACTCCAATGCTTAGGATGTTTTTAAGACTATCTTTTATTTTCTACTTTTGCTATTGTAAATTTAGTTATCTTGTGTAGTAAATCTCGTAGGATATGTAGAATCCCTTTTGACCAATACATGAATTTAAATGAAATATTCTTCGTCGTTTCGATGATCATATAGCGTATTGATTGATCCGTTCAGTTGTTTATTTGAAACTTTATTGCGCGCGCTTGGATTAAGGACATAAATGTCTTTTCCTTTGCTATATATAAGGGTAAAAATCTTCAAAATTTTACCGCGCGTCCCCACTTGGAATATAAAATTTTCCTGTCGCTGTTCGGAGCTCATAGTTCGATAGTTCATAAGAATTCTTGATTTTCTGATCATGAGTACCAACCTCTTTTCTGGAGCTGCCAAACGATCTCAGCGGGGTCCATCCCGTAGAGATGCTCCGAGGAAGAAAACTCGAACGGAAAGTTCTCATCAATCGTCTTTCCAAGGGGGATCTTCTTCTCGAGAAGCCATGCCTCGATCTGGACCAGTGTCCTCCCCCCCGGTGGTCATCCGAAGGTAGTGGAGAATATTCCTTCTCCGACACGAAAAACTACGAACTCATCGATGGAATTTTCAAGGGCTTCGATCCGCAGTCCCTTGGTTGATCCGAAAATTCTGGAAGCTTGCCAGACTGAAGGTTCTCGATCTATTTCGCCACCTCCAGCAGATCAAATAACAAACGAGGAGCCTAGAACTATTCTTCCTCCTCCTGTGGAGCAAATAACGAACGAGGAGTCCAGAGGTGCTACTCCTCCTCCAGTCGATCAGTCAATAAACGAGGAATCTAGAACTATTTCTCCTCCTCCCGCGGAACAAATGACGAATGAGGAGTCTCGAGCTGCTTCTCCCCCCCCGGTTGAACGACAAGTGGACGAGCGTCCCCCTTCCGACCGAGATGTAACAAATCAATCTATAAGTCAAGAAGGTTGCACACAAGTCGTGACTACTGCTCCCAACTCTGAGACCAATCCAATATTGCAGTTAAGGGGTTCTGTGGAAGACATTCCTGAGTCTTTCTTTGCTCCCCTGCGTTCTCAAGTTGTTGTTTCAGGTTCTCAACATACTCAAACCGTCTCTCCTGCCCGTATTTCTCAAGATGTGTCAAAAACTTGCTCTGGTCCTAGTCATTCTGGTTTTGAAAATACGGCTGATGATCCGTCTCTTTTAGATGAACGTCCGTTCAAGGAGCAGGTCGAAGAAATAGCTGAGTTTGGGATGCCTCGAGCTGGTGGGGTCTCGAGTGATGCATATATTCCAGCAACCCTCGAGCCTGACGGTGTTTCTTGGAATTTGGGAATGGGTACCATTCTGCCCAAGGAGCTCGAGAAATTGAAGAACCACTCTTCTTTGCAGCTCGTTCAGTCTATTTTCAAACGTCTGGAGATGGTAAGCATAGTTTTGTTTTTGTCAATAGATATCTAGATTTTTTAATTTTCTTATCCATATTTTTTCATAACAGGCTAAGCATGAAGCTCTTCAGCTCGGGATCCAAAATGATGAATTTTATTTCTCTCGAGAGGAATCTCTTGAACGGATGGACTCGATTGCTGTAGCTCATCGAACGCTGATGACTGAGGTAGAGAATCTTCGAGCTGCTGCAGAAAGGCTTACCAAAGAAAAAGAAGAACTTGTTCTACTAAACAGCAGCTTGGAGTCTGATAAAGAGCAGCTTACTAAGGAGAAACAAAATCTTCTCCAGCTGAAAGATCAAGAGTTTGACAGAGGTTTTTCTCTTGGATATAAGCAACGTGCCCAAGAAATGATGACTTATCTTGGTTATCCGACCATTTCTGATCATGCTCAAGAATAGTAGACAGAGATCTTTTTTTTTTTTCTTTTTTTCTTTTTTTTTTTTTAAAATATGGAATGTAAATATACATTTTGCCTGATGAATAGAAGATCATGCTTTTTGCTCTATTTCCGCGTCATTTCGACCTGCCTGCCAATAAATAACTTCTTTCAAAATTCTTGGAAGACGAGAAGTCAATTTGGTAGGTGTGCCGTAACTGTAGGAACGGTTCGTATGCTTTGTCCATTGATTGATTGATTCCTTGTAGTATAAATAACTTATTGGATAAGTAGGAAAAATAAAAGACTTAAAATAACTTGTCTCCCATAAACATTTCAATTTGGTTTCTATGGCATGTCGACTATGGTGGAGATATCAAACCAAATAATTTTTTGGAGAAGCGAGAGCTGGTTAGTTCATTAAAAATGGTGGTGATCCCTGGGGAAGGTATGCTTTTCTGTCCATGCATGCTCGAAAACTTGTCTCCAATGCATGGAGAACGAACCTGTCTCAATTGTATGACAGCAAAGTTCTTTCCTTCCTCGTTTGTAGAAACAGTAGCCTCTGAACCATTCCTTTCTCAGTGTGCTTTAGCTTGATACTGTGATCGACCTCTGATGCAGCATGTGTCTCTTCCAGCATCAGCAAATATACGCACTTCTGCATGTTCCTTGTTTCAATGCAGTGGTAGTAGTCTGAGAGTAAGAAGTAGGTCGAATTTGAAGGAGCAGATCATTCCGAGGCGTAGCAAAATAGGACTAGTATGTGTAATAATTGTATTTAGACTTTGAAGATAAATGTAGATTTTCTTGATGATTTGGCTGTTTCCATGAAATGTAATGATCCTCTTAAAGATCTGAATAAAAACAATTATTCTTGACCAGTTTATCTGGAGTCTCGTAATTCTAGTTCTATGGCATTGATCGATCACTTATCCGACACTGTATATTATTCTAGTAATACTGTTGATCTGGACCGTTGATAGGATCTCAGTATAACACTATTGGATCCTTTATCCTCCTCCTATAAAAGGGGTCATTCCATGTTTCCTCATCCTCAGAAATGAACTTGTCCTACAAGCATTGTCATTGTTACAAGCACTGTCGTCCACCAAAACATGTTACCTTGCGAAACGATGGATCTTTACTTGGTATGGGAGGAATTGGAAAAAAGAGATCTCCATTATCTATGGTGATGGTAGGGCGAATCTCATAACTGGGGATTAGTCGACCATAAACCACGACGTATGATAGAGGTCGAGATTAGAGGAAAGCAGGATTCTATGCTTATCGAAATCAACTTGTTTCTAACAGGTCGACGATGTTATGCATGAGACCCTTCTGATTCCTAATCTACTACGTAAGGAATAAGCATCAGCTTTTTCGAGGTGGTCGAGTTGAGAAGATATGTATTCTTCCCCCGATGATCGTCAACCGTCGATCAGGAGAAGAATGCCTGAACATTAGTTTCTCGTCACTGTTCTCAAAGTAGAGGAAAAGACGATCATTCCGATGGAACTTTGAAGCGTTTGGAGACCAGATTTTTGTTATTTTGTAGGTGTAGCTGCTTAATGTACTCGATCGATGAATATTCGATATGTAATGTAGTTCTCCATCGATCTAATATAATACTTCTATGTTGACCGAATCAAAAACGCATTTATTTCCTTTCCAGTATTTAAGGCTTGTAGTTATGGGTCTGTAACGTAATTCCCGATGTGGCGTCGTTGCCCTTGATTGGATGCGAGTTTCACCGTTGGATTTCAACTCACCCTGTCTATAAAAGGAATCTTTTATCTTCCATTTAGTTACCATCAGAAGTAAATAACCTCAAACAAATGTACTTCCTCTTTGCTCAAAATGGCGGTCGTCCGCCTAATTCGAGAATCCAACGAAACGCTTATCATATCGACTTGGTATGGGCGGAATCGAAAAGTGGAGATTTCTCAAAAACCATGAAATCTCCGACCCCTAGTAAGGGGAATGGATTGGAATGCCTATGACTAACCGACCAACCTACGTTAATGGGTAAAGGTCGGTGTTGTGGGGTTCCGATCCATTAGTTACGTGGTCGGTGGAAAGCTGGTCAGTTAATTAAAACGAGAATGTATGATCACAAAATGCTGACCACCATCGACCGTCGTAACATTATGATCTCTCAAAGCTCTCTCTGATTCCAACGCTTTTTGTGGCCATAATCCTGTCTGGTCCTAGCTGGTGGCAAGAATTCTGAGAGAAATACGGAGATAAATCAAGCTGAAGTTCCTTTGTTAGTTCCTTTCTTCATCATGTAATAGAATAGGCTGTCGATTAGCTATGGTAGTTTAGTTATCTTTCCGATGTACATGTTTATCAGTGATAATAAAAATTTTTACAATATATCAGCTGTTCGTTTACGTAGACCGTTTGATGAATGTATATTTTTCTTGTCTTGGGGGTCTATGAGTTTTTACCGACCCAATCGGTTCTTACTCAAAAAATTTATCATAGTTAGGTGTTTTGCCAATCTTTGAATTTTAACCTTTATAGATCGTTCGTGTAAGAGATCGATGAGTGCATACCGACCCAATCGGTTTTACTCAAAATTTTAGGTTGTATACCAATTATTGGTTTTAACCTTTGTAGGTCATTCGTTAGGAGCCCGATGAGTTTATACCGAACCAATCGGTTTTACTCAAAATTTTAGGTTGTATACCAATTATTGGTTTTAACCTTTGTAGGTCATTCGTTAGGAGCTCGATGAGTTTATACCGAACCAATCGGTTTTACTCAAAATTTTTAGGTTGTATACCAATTATTGGTTTTAACCTTTTTAGGTCATTCGTTAGGAGCTCGATGAGTTTATACCGAACCAATCGGTTTTACTCAGAATTTTAGGTTGTATACCAATTATTGGTTTTAACCTTTGTAGGTCATTCGTTAGGAGCTCGATGAGTTTATACCGAACCAATCGGTTTTACTCAGAATTTTAGGTTGTATACCAATTATTGGTTTAAACCTTTGTAGATCATTCAATCGTCGGTTCCTCTTCGTGCATTTGTTCAGAGAAAAATTAAGCAAAAGCTTTTGTTATAATCGCAGGCGTACTAAGTGTTTAAAAGGAAAATAACAAAACAGACTATAAATTGAAAGACTGAATTCTTTGAAAATCCTATCTAATTTCTAAAATTTCCGGTCTCGATCTTAACGACCATAATATCTTCTGAGATTTACTGCATTCCACGTTCGAGGAAGCGGAGTCCCATCCATATGTGCTATTTTGTACGATCCTTTTTGGCCGACCGCGATCACCACATAGGGACCTTCCCAATTCTGTTGTAACTTCCCCACATGTTTGGATACTTCAACTTTTTTAAGTACCAAATCACCTTGTCGAGTCGACCAACAGGTCGATCCTTGGGAGAGGATAAGGATCTCTAGGACACAATTTATTCAAGTCTGTAAAATCGTTGCACATCCTCCACTTGTTATCCTTCTTGTCACCCTTTGAGACAAGTACGACATTACACAACCACTCAGTAAAGTGCATTTCTCTAATCTGCTTAGACAATAAAAGCCTTTCGACCTCTGCTTTTATTATTTTGTCCTTCACTGGGCCATGATTTCTTTTCTTTTGTCTGACCGGTTTTGCGCTCGGATCTATCTTCAAAGAGTGGGTTATGATTCTTGGGTCGATCCCCACTATGTCCTCCGAGCTCCAGGCGAAAACATCTACATTTTTTCTTAAGAAGTTGATCAACATGATTTCTCCCTGTGGAGATAGTTTAGTTCCGATCCTGGTGATTTTGGTTGGGTCATTCTCGATGAGCTTGACCTCTTTATGCTCTGGCGCACGTAGAGCCAGATCTATGGGCTCTTTCCCTTTTTTGCTGATCGGATCCGTGCTAGGCAACTCAGGCTCACGAGATCTTTCCGTCGAAGATCCCACTGTTTTTCTTTTTGATGGTGTTAGAGGATCGACGTTTCTTTTCAAAGATAGTGACGTGTTGTAACAATCCCAAGCCATGCAGTGGTCGTTGACTATTTCACCGACCTCAGAGATTGTAGGGAATTTGATTTTCTGGTGGTAGGTTGACACGACCGCTCGAAATTGGTTTAATGCTGGTCTTCCCAAAATGGCATTATAGGCGAATGGTGCTTCAACCACTAAGAACTTAATCATTTTGATCACTCGATGAGGTTTATTTCCAAGAGTCACACTCAGGATAATAGTTCCAGCTGGAACTATTTCCGATCCTCCAAATCCTACCAGGGGCGTAGTTACTCTTTGGAGGGTTAATTTTCCGAGGTTCATCTGATTCAGCACTTCGACGGCTATTATGTTAGCTGAGCTTCCGTTGTCGATCAGAATTCTCTTGGCATTGAAATCGGAAATTTTCAATGAGACCACCATAGGGAATCGGGGTGGTCTTCGTTATTGTCCCAATTCTGATTTAACCGAATTTGGTCTTAGGTTAAAACTCAGTAAATTGTTTTTAGAATAGTTTCGTATGTATTAAGGGTTTGGTTAAAGTACTCAGGATGGTGCAATTCAAGAATAAGCGAAAATAATGTAATGGCGTAAAATAACAATAATATGAACGGCGAACAACTGTAGTATATTTCGTTAGGTCAAATTCTGGATCTTTAATACAATGTAAGATTCGCTATTTATAATGTCCCTCCCGTCCTAATTGAACTAGGAGTCCTATATTGCCTAGGAAACCTGCATGTCCTAGGAGTATTGCACGGCCCATTAAGTCCCCTAAAACGGATAGTAGGTCGAACAGAGTAGCTCGATCAGATATGCATTGGGCTGGTCGAGCCGATCCCTTAGCTTTAAACAGGTCGGATCGATCTTGAATCTCCTCGGATATTCCTAGCTGGTTTTATGTGCAAAATAGCCCTCATCAGTACTCCCTCACTTCTTGAGCGTAATCGTAGCTGTAGCTCATAGAAGTAGAAGTAGTCGTTACCTTGATTTTTTCATCGTTTACGAAATATGCCTCGTTAAAAACCTAGTTCGGAAAAACCCTCATCGGGATAAAAACCGAATCGAGGAAAAAAGAGTGCATATCCGTTTGAACCTTCTACGTACAGACATGTATCTTGGTTAACGTGTGTCAGACAACGGCTGGGTCTTTTCATGATTTTGATTGGCGGGGAACATGAAGAGACACGAAGGGCTGAATCCGTCTTTTCACCGCCCATATATATAATCGAAATTTACGGGATATTTTACTTTTACCCTAGATATTTAAATCTTCCAGCAGTAAAAGCTTAAGTCGACGATCTTATCATTTTCTTATTTTCTCGAGCCCATTATTTCAAAAACTAATGGCATCGACGTCGCAGAATCTCCCTTCCCCAACGCAGAATGTAGGAGAACAAGCACCACTTAATATTCTCAATCCTGATATTCCTTCTTCTGACAATGAAGTAGCGAACGATTCTCCAGCAGAAGAGGTTAGAGACTATGCCGAAGATGAAGTTGATAGTTTGGTCGTGGAAATTATTTCGGAAGAAGAAATGATGTCGAGGGCATCTAAAAAATCCAAAACAACCCAACCTCAAATTTCCAATCCTGTGGAACTTTTTCCTTCTCGATTTAAAGAGAAAGATTTACCTTTTCTAAAAAAGGAATATGGTCGTTACTTCCCATCGGAATTTGAGATCATTATCCCTACTTCCGAGGAAAGAGTAAACACTCCACCTGCTAACTGTCGAGCTTTTTATACGTCCCATTTTGATCATGGGCTCCGTTTTCCCTTATCTTCAATTCTTCGTCAGTTTCTGGAGACTTTTATCGTCTCACTGACCCAACTTGTTCCTAACGCCATAGCCTTTATTATGGCCTTTTCAGTTTTAATGGTAGCACGAGGTTTTCAACCATCTTTCCGCAATTTCCTTCACTTTTTTCGATTTTCAGTATCGACCTCCTCAAACAGAGGTTATTATTATGTTAGCCAGAGACCGGGGTATGCCGTGCTTGAAAATGCCATTTCCAGCAACAGCACGGAATGGAAGTCAAATTTCTTCTTTGTTAAAGCTCCGACAGTGCGCATTCTTGAGAACGGAGAGACTCAGGAGTTTGCTCATGATTGAGGCTATAATGATTCTTGGGTATACGGTGGTCGAAGAGTAATCGGCGAGATGGCCCCGGACGACCAATTCTCATCCACTATGATCGAGGAGATGAGAATAAATAAGTACCAATCAGCTCATTTGATCGGAGAGATCTTCCTTCGGAAGGCAGGATTGAGTTCCTTGGACTTTCCTATTGCCTCTGATGATCGACCCATATGTAATGTTTTCTGATAATAATAATTTTAACAAAATATATATATGATCTTGCTGCTCATCTACGTTTATTAATTTCATCTACAGCTTCCATGGTCGAGAATTGCCGCTTTTCTGTGGTTGGTAAATCAGTCCTTTCGAACTCAAAAAAGTCTTGGGGTAAATCTCCCATAGAGCAAAAAGAATCCAGAAAAAGAAGAAGAGATCAGTTTATGAGTTTGGAGGATATCGAGGAGGAGTCGTTCGAAAATGCTGATCCTATCCGAGTAGCTCCTCCTTCTTCTGGTCAAACCTCATCGGACATACCGTCTTCAAGCTCTCGCCAAGGCCGCGGTTATCCGCCCAAATTTCTTAGGGATCAACATGGTATTTTAGGCTGTGAATCTTGGTCGGAGCGCAATCCTACCGGCCCCGAAGCTAAAAGGAGAAAACAGTTCTTCGATAAAGGAGGGGAATATTTTACTCATGTCGGAGATATTGGTCACAAAGCTTCCCTGGTAGATATGATCGAGAGTCACCTTCAAGGGAAACGGGCGGCTGGATACTCCGAGAAGGATACATTGGCGTCTGATGATAAGGAGAATGTCGTCGATAAATCCATTCGAATTCTCCTTTCTTCGACTTTCACTCAAGATGTAAATAGGACGATCAAGAAAAAACCTCTCGAACAGCTGGCAAGAGCAGCTCATGCTCATGAAGTGGTGATGTTCTTTAATTTGTCAAATCCTTTTAGTAAATGTTCTTTTATTCTATATTGATTTAGATAAATTTTTTCTTCATATAGACTGGAAATGCTTTGGTGTCGGCACTGTATGATATGGCGTTGCATAGGGATCAATGCAGCTTTGTTGAAGAAAGTAACAGGATTTTATCTGCCAGAGTTAAGGAGCTTGAAGATCAACTTGCTCAGGTTGATAATTCTCGAGCTTCTGCTGCCACTTCGTCTGATCCTCTTGCTAATCCTAATTTGGAGACTGACAATCCTCACATTATTAGCATGATGACGGATTCTAGTAGGTATCAAGCGCAGGTCGACCAAATGACTCGTGAAATAGAAGAGCAAAGAGTCGCGCATGCCACCCTCGTTAGCAAGCTTGAGTCGGATATTGCTGCTCTTCGATACCAACTCGCGGCTAAGGAAGATGATTCTTCTGACATAGAGAGGGTCATAGATGCGCATCAATCTTTAGACGTCGAGCCCATAGTTCGAGAGTTTCTCAATTCTCCCGTGCATACTGCCATAATTCATCAAAAGATTGGTGGTCTGCTCTTGAGCTCGTTTTATAAGGGTGTCGATCAATTAACCGAGTCTGGGCAGATTCCTGATAAGCGGGAAGAATATCGCAAAGTCATGGCCATTGAAAAGGATCGAAGTCTTCAAGACTATCCTCCCGACTGCTTATCCTCTGTAGAGTATAACAATCATCCATTGGCTCACCTTGTCGAGGAATATGGAGCTCCAATTCCCGTGCCAACACCTGATTTGGATTTGATAAAGGATATTATGGAGAATCAGTCAGGCGAAGAGGAAAGTGATGATGCCGAGGAAGATATCGAGGGAGACCGTGTCGACGAAAGGGACAAAGAAGAAAAGGAGGGATCGTCCCCCAAGGAAATCAATTCACCCAGTTAGGAGAGGGAAGGAAGTATTCGTCGATCTGCCTTGGGTGAACCTTCTAACGTTCAACCCAGAGCACCCAGAGTTAGAACCATTGTCCGTTCAGAACAACCATCTAAAACTGTTCAAGACTTAGAAGATTCAGTAGTCGGGGAAAGTCAACCCGAAGCCGCAGATAGGGTAAAAAAGCCTGCCTATAGAAAAGTGACCGAGGCTGACTTGGAAAAGATTGTGCAGGAAAGAGTTGTGAAGGAGTTAAGAAAGGAGATGCTGGTAAAGGAAACCCGACCCGCAGACGTCAGGGCTCGGGGAACAGTGGCCAAAGAAGATGGGGCCGTTTTCCTTGAGGAAGGACGAGATAAGGAGTTATGTACGAATATTGATTTAACCGAATTTGGTCTTAGGTTAAAACTCAGTAAATTGTTTTTAGAATAGTTTCGTATGTATTAAGGGTTTGGTTAAAGTACTCAGGATGGTGCAATTCAAGAATAAGCGAAAATAATGTAATGGCGTAAAATAACAATAATATGAACGGCGAACAACTGTAGTATATTTCGTTAGGTCAAATTCTGGATCTTTAATACAATGTAAGATTCGCTATTTATAATGTCCCTCCCGTCCTAATTGAACTAGGAGTCCTATATTGCCTAGGAAACCTGCATGTCCTAGGAGTATTGCACGGCCCATTAAGTCCCCTAAAACGGATAGTAGGTCGAACAGAGTAGCTCGATCAAATATGCATTGGGCTGGTCGAGCCGATCCCTTAGCTTTAAACAGGTCGGATCGATCTTGAATCTCCTCGGATATTCCTAGCTGGTTTTATGTGCAAAATAGCCCTCATCAGTACTCCCTCACTTCTTGAGCGTAATCGTAGCTGTAGCTCATAGAAGTAGAAGTAGTTGTTACCTTGATTTTTTCATCGTTTACGAAATATGCCTCGTTAAAAACCTAGTTCGGAAAAACCCTCATCGGGATAAAAACCGAATCGAGGAAAAAAGAGTGCATATCCGTTTGAACCTTCTACGTACAGACATGTATCTTGGTTAACGTGTGTCAGACAACGGCTGGGTCTTTTCATGATTTTGATTGGCGGGAACATGAAGAGACACGAAGGGCTGAATCCGTCTTTTCACCGCCCATATATATAATCGAAATTTACGGGATATTTTACTTTTACCCCAGATATTTAAATCTTCCAGCAGTAAAAGCTTAAGTCGACGATCTTATCATTTTCTTATTTTCTCGAGCCCATTATTTCAAAAACTAATGGCATCGACGTCGCAGAATCTCCCTTCCCCAACGCAGAATGTAGGAGAACAAGCACCACTTAATATTCTCAATCCTGATATTCCTTCTTCTGACAATGAAGTAGCGAACGATTCTCCAGCAGAAGAGGTTAGAGACTATGCCGAAGATGAAGTTGATAGTTTGGTCGTGGAAATTATTTCGGAAGAAGAAATGATGTCGAGGGCATCTAAAAAATCCAAAACAACCCAACCTCAAATTTCCAATCCTGTGGAACTTTTTCCTTCTCGATTTAAAGAGAAAGATTTACCTTTTCTAAAAAAGGAATATGGTCGTTACTTCCCATCGGAATTTGAGATCATTATCCCTACTTCCGAGGAAAGAGTAAACACTCCACCTGCTAACTGTCGAGCTTTTTATACGTCCCATTTTGATCATGGGCTCCGTTTTCCCTTATCTTCAATTCTTCGTCAGTTTCTGGAGACTTTTATCGTCTCACTGACCCAACTTGTTCCTAACGCCATAGCCTTTATTATGGCCTTTTCAGTTTTAATGGTAGCACGAGGTTTTCAACCATCTTTCCGCAATTTCCTTCACTTTTTTCGATTTTCAGTATCGACCTCCTCAAACAGAGGTTATTATTATGTTAGCCAGAGACCGGGGTATGCCGTGCTTGAAAATGCCATTTCCAGCAACAGCACGGAATGGAAGTCAAATTTCTTCTTTGTTAAAGCTCCGACAGTGCGCATTCTTGAGAACGGAGAGACTCAGGAGTTTGCTCATGATTGGGGCTATAATGATTCTTGGGTATACGGTGGTCGAAGAGTAATCGGCGAGATGGCCCCGGACGACCAATTCTCATCCACTATGATCGAGGAGATGAGAATAAATAAGTACCAATCAGCTCATTTGATCGGAGAGATCTTCCTTCGGAAGGCAGGATTGAGTTCCTTGGACTTTCCTATTGCCTCTGATGATCGACCCATATGTAATGTTTTCTGATAATAATAATTTTAACAAAATATATATATGATCTTGCTGCTCATCTACGTTTATTAATTTCATCTACAGCTTCCATGGTCGAGAATTGCCGCTTTTCTGTGGTTGGTAAATCAGTCCTTTCGAACTCAAAAAAGTCTTGGGGTAAATCTCCCATAGAGCAAAAAGAATCCAGAAAAAGAAGAAGAGATCAGTTTATGAGTTTGGAGGATATCGAGGAGGAGTCGTTCGAAAATGCTGATCCTATCCGAGTAGCTCCTCCTTCTTCTGGTCAAACCTCATCGGACATACCGTCTTCAAGCTCTCGCCAAGGCCGCGGTTATCCGCCCAAATTTCTTAGGGATCAACATGGTATTTTAGGCTGTGAATCTTGGTCGGAGCGCAATCCTACCGGCCCCGAAGCTAAAAGGAGAAAACAGTTCTTCGATAAAGGAGGGGAATATTTTACTCATGTCGGAGATATTGGTCACAAAGCTTCCCTGGTAGATATGATCGAGAGTCACCTTCAAGGGAAACGGGCGGCTGGATACTCCGAGAAGGATACATTGGCGTCTGATGATAAGGAGAATGTCGTCGATAAATCCATTCGAATTCTCCTTTCTTCGACTTTCACTCAAGATGTAAATAGGACGATCAAGAAAAAACCTCTCGAACAGCTGGCAAGAGCAGCTCATGCTCATGAAGTGGTGATGTTCTTTAATTTGTCAAATCCTTTTAGTAAATGTTCTTTTATTCTATATTGATTTAGATAAATTTTTTCTTCATATAGACTGGAAATGCTTTGGTGTCGGCACTGTATGATATGGCGTTGCATAGGGATCAATGCAGCTTTGTTGAAGAAAGTAACAGGATTTTATCTGCCAGAGTTAAGGAGCTTGAAGATCAACTTGCTCAGGTTGATAATTCTCGAGCTTCTGCTGCCACTTCGTCTGATCCTCTTGCTAATCCTAATTTGGAGACTGACAATCCTCACATTATTAGCATGATGACGGATTCTAGTAGGTATCAAGCGCAGGTCGACCAAATGACTCGTGAAATAGAAGAGCAAAGAGTCGCGCATGCCACCCTCGTTAGCAAGCTTGAGTCGGATATTGCTGCTCTTCGATCCCAACTCGCGGCTAAGGAAGATGATTCTTCTGACATAGAGAGGGTCATAGATGCGCATCAATCTTTAGACGTCGAGCCCATAGTTCGAGAGTTTCTCAATTCTCCCTTGCATACTGCCATAATTCATCAAAAGATTGGTGGTCTGCTCTTGAGCTCGTTTTATAAGGGTGTCGATCAATTAATCGAGTCTGGGCAGATTCCTGATAAGCGGGAAGAATATCGCAAAGTCATGGCCATTGAAAAGGATCGAAGTCTTCAAGACTATCCTCCCGACTGCTTATCCTCTGTAGAGTATAACAATCATCCATTGGCTCACCTTGTCGAGGAATATGGAGCTCCAATTCCCGTGCCAACACCTGATTTGGATTTGATAAAGGATATTATGGAGAATCAGTCAGGCGAAGAGGAAAGTGATGATGCCGAGGAAGATATCGAGGGAGACCGTGTCGACGAAAGGGACAAAGAAGAAAAGGAGGGATCGTCCCCCAAGGAAATCAATTCACCCAGTTAGGATATTTTTTATGGTTGTCTTTTATTTTGTTGTAAAGCTAGGCCTTTTTAATCTCGTAGATTATGTAAAACTCCTTTTTTGTGATATATATTATTCTAGATCTGATATACTTTGTCGTTATGCTGATCATAATGCATATTTGATGACTCGTTTTTACCTTAATTTCGAATTTTTACTGTTCGCGCCAAGGTTCAAGGACATAATAGTCATTTCCTTAACTATATATAAAGGTAAATCTTTTGGGGTTTTACCGCGCGTCCCCACTTACTATATAAAATTTTCTTGTCATTGATCGGAGCTCATAGTTCGATAATTCACAAATATTCCTGATTTTTTGATCATGAGTTCCAACCTATTTTCTGGAGCCGCCAAACGATCTCTACAAGGTCTTCCCCGAAGAGATACCCCGAAGAAAAGATCCCGAACGGAAATTTCTCATCAATCATCCTCCCAAGGGGGAGCTTCTTCTCGGGAAACCATTCCTCGACCTGATCCAAAATTATCTTCGTCAAGCGGGAATTTAAAAGAAACGAAGGATATCCCTTCTAATGCCCCGATCCGTAGTCCGATTGTCGATCCGAAGATGCTGGAGGTTTTCCAGAGTGAAGGTTCTTGCTCTACTTCTCCTCCTTTAGTAGAGCAAACATTTAATGAGGTATCACGAACCGTTTCCCCCCCTCCAGTCGTCCATACGACAAACGAGGAAAGACAAGCTACTTCTCCTATTCTTGGAGAGCAAACCAATAATGAGGAGTCGCGAACCGTTTCTCCTCCTCCAAGCGTCCATACAACGAACGAAGAAAGTCGAGCTATTTCTCCTATCCTCGTGGACCAATCAATAAATGAGGAGTCACGAACTGTCCCAATTTTTCCAGATGAACGCTTAGTGGATGATCATTCCCCTTCGGGCAGAGATGTAACAATTCAGTCTATAAGTCAAGATGGTTGTGCTCAGGTCAAGGCTACTGTTCTTCATTCTGAAATTGCCACTCCTGTTTCTGAGATCGATCCCACTCTACAATTAAGGGGGCCTGTGGAAGATATTCCAGAATCTTTCTTTGCCCATCCTGGTTCGCAAGTTGTTTCGACTTCTCAAGACACTCAAGTTGTCTCTCCTGTTCGTATTTCACAAGGAGTGTCGAAAACTGGGTCTGGTCCCAGTCGTTCTGCAATTGAAAAGGTTGCGGACGACCCATTTCTTTTAGACGAGCGTCCATTTAAGGAGCAGGTTGAAGAGATAACTGAGTTCGATATAACCCGATCAGGTGGGGTCTCGATTGATGCGAGTATTCCACCAACCCTCGATCCTGATGGGGTTTCTTGGAATCTGGGAATGGGTACTATTTTGCCTAAGGAGCTTGAAAAGTTGAAGAACCACTCTTCTCTGCAACTTGTCCAGTCCATCTTCAAACGTTTAGAGATGGTATGCGTATTTTGTTATTTGTTAAAAAGATCTAGGTGTTTTAAGTGTTTTACTTATATTTCTCAATACAGGCTAAGCATGAAGCTCTCCAGCTCGGGATACAAAATGACGAATTCTATTTTGCTCGAGAAGAATCCCTCGATCGGGTAAATATAATTGCCGCTGCTCATCGAGTGCTAATGACTGAGGTTGAGCATCTCCGAGCTACCACTGAAAAGCTCATTAGAGAGAAGGGAGAACTTGCCCAAGTAAATAGTAGTTTGGAGGCTGAAAAGGAGCAGCTTACCAAGGAGAAAACAGATCTTCTTCAATTGAAAGATCTGGAGTTTGATAGGGGTTTTTCCCTCGGATATGAGCAGCGTGCCCAAGAAATGATGACCTATCTTGGTTATCCAACAATTCCTGCTCATGTTCACGAAACGGTAGACAAAGGTCTTACTTCCGATCATACTCCTGAGCAGTAGACAACAGATCTTCTGCTATTTTTTTTTTTTTTTTTTTTTTTGAAATGTAAATATATATTTTTGCCTGATAAACGGAAGAACCTTTTTGTTCTATTTCTGCGCCTCTCCGACCTGTATGTTGATAATTAATTTCATGCAATATTATTGAAAGATGAGAAGTCAACTTGGTAGGTGTGCCATAACTGTAGGAACGATTCGTATGCCTTGTCCGTTGATTGGTTAATTCCCCATAGTATAAATAACTCATTGGAGAAGTAGGAAAAGAAGAAAAACTGAAATAATATGCCACCTCTGAACAGTTTAACTACGGTGGACTACGGTGGAGATATCAAACCAGAGAGTTCTTTAGATAGACGAGAGCTGGTTAGTTCATTAAAATGGCGTTGCATCCATGCATGCTTGAAAACTTGCCCCCAAGGCAAGGAGAACGATCCTGTCTCAATTGTATGACAGCCAAGTTTTTTCCTTCTCAGCGTGCTTTAGCTTGATACTGTGATCGACCCTAGATGCGATATGTTCCTCGTTTTCACCAGCATCAGCAAATATACGCACTTCTGCATGTTCCTCGTTTTCGTGCAGCGGTAGTAGTCCGAGGAGAAGGTCGATTTGAAGGAGCAGATCATTCCGAGGAGTAGCAAAGTAGGACTAGCGAAAGAATTGTAATGATCCTTGAATGTAAATGTAGTTTTTTGTGATGATATGGCTGAAATGTAATGATCCTTTCCAAGATCTGAATAAAATCAATTATTCTTTTGTATGTTTAGTTTGATAAAAATGAGTGATCATGTTTTCTGATTCTGCGATCCATCCTTATAACGTTTTAAATCTGGACCGTTGATAGGACCTCAATTTAACACCCTTGGATCCTTTATCCTCTGCCTATAAAAAGATTCACTCCATTCCTCTCTTTTTCTCAGAAGATGAAGTCGTTCAAGATGAATGTGCATTATTATAAGTATCATCGAGCCCCAGCTCTGTCAGTTTATATACCTAGGAGTTCGAGACTTGGTATGGGAAGAATTGGAAAGATGAGATCTCCGTCTTATGCGGTGATGGTCGGAAAAATTTTATAACTGGGGATTAGCTGATCATCCACCACGTCGTATGATAGAGGTCGAGAGTAGAGGAAAGCAGGATTCTATGCTTATCGAAATCAACTTGTTTCTAACAGGTTGGCGATGTCATGCATGAGACCCTTCTGATCCCTACTCTAATTGGCGAAGAAAAAGCATCAACTTCTTCAAGGTGGTCAAATCGTGATAGCATGCGGCTTTACTTGCCCGACGACACCTACCGACCCACAGAAGAAGCCTGAACTTTAGGTTCTCGTCACTGTTCTCAAAGTAGAAAGAAAGACGATCGTTCCGAGGAGGTTCAGGAACGTTTTGAAACCAAATTCTTTCTTTTGTTATCTTGTAGGTGTAATTGTTTAGCGTAGCTGATCGACGAATATTCAATATGTAATGCTAGCTCTACTATGAAAGTCGTTGTATTGTCCTCATCGATCTAATATAATACCTCTTTTTCGACCGAGTCAAAAACGCATTTATTCCCATTCCTTTATTTACGGCTTGCGGTTATGATTTTGTAACGTTATTCCCGATGTGGTGTCATAGCCGTTGATTGGATGTGAGTCTCACCGTAGGATTTCAACTTAACCTGTCTATAAAAGGAATCTTCCTTCCTTTAGTTATCATCATAGTAAAAATCCTTAAATGATGTACTTCTGTTTTGTCCTAAATGGCGGTCGTCCACCTAATTCGAGAGTCAAACAAATCACTCACCACGTCGACTTGGTATGGGCGGAATCGGAAAATGGAGATTTCTCAAAAACCATGAAATCTCCGGCCCCTAATAAGGGGAATGGATTGGAATGCCTACCCTCATCCGACCATCCTATGAAGATGGGTAAAGGTCGGTGTTGTGGGGTTCCGATCTATTAGTTACGCGGTCGGTGGAAAGCTGGTTAGTTCATTAAAACGAGAATGTATGTCCGAAAGATGCTGACTACCATCGACCGTTGTAACATTATGATCTCTCAAAGCTCTCTCTGATTCCAAAGCTTTGTGGCTGCGAGCTTGACTGGGTTCGATCGGTTCTAGCTGGTGGCAAGAATTCTGAGAGAAGTACAGAGATAAATCGAGCTGAAGCCCTCTTGTTACCTCCTTACTTTATCGCACAATGGAATTTGTTGTTTTATGTAGCTAGGGTAGTTTATGTATCTTTCCGATGTATATTTCATCAGTGATAATAAAATTATATATATTAATATTAGTTCGTTTATTGTAAATCGGTAGTTATATTTAGGTTTTATACCAACCGTGGTTTTAACTTTTGGAGATCGTTCCTGTAGGAGAGCGATGAGTTTATACCGACCCAATCGGTGTTACTCAAAAATTATTATACTTAGGCTGTTTACCAAATGTGGTTTTAACCTTTGTAGATCGTTCATGTAGGAGATCGATGAGTTTATACCGACCCAATCGGTGTTACTCAAAGATTATTATACTTAGGTTGTTCACCAAATGTGGTTTTAACCTTTGTAGATCGTTCATGTAGGAGATCGATGAGTTTATACCGACCCAATCGGTTTTACTCAAAAATTAGGTTGTATACCAATTATTGGTTTTAACCTTCGTAGGTCGTTTCTTGGGAGATCGATGAGTGTATACCGACCCAATCGGTTTTACTCAAAAAATTATTATACTTAGGTTGTTTACCAAATGTGGTTTTAACCTTTGTAGATCGTTCATGTAGGAGATCGATGAGTTTATACCGACCCAATCGGTTTTACTCAAAAATTAGGTTGTATACCAATTATTGGTTTTAACCTTCGTAGGTCATTCATTTAAAAAATCGTTTTCTGAGCACGTCCGATGGAGAAGTAAGCAAAAGCTTTTATTATAGTTGAAGACAAATTAATGGTAAAAGAAAATAACAAGACATACTAAAAAAACTAAAAAGAAAACTAATTTCTTGGAAATCCTGTCAAATTTCTGAATCTTCTTATCTTTGAATTCTATCGACCATAATATCTTCTGAGATTTACAGCATTCCACGTCCGCGGGAGCGGAGTTCCATCCATATGAGCTATCTTGTATGATCCCTTCTTTCCGACCGCAATTACCACATAGGGGCCTTCCCAATTCTGCTGTAATTTTCCCACATGTTTGGATACTTCAACTTTTTTAAGTACCAAATCACCTTCTTTGAATGACCGTATTCTCACCCTTTGATTATAGGCCTTTTCCATGCTAGATTTTGCTGCTTCTAGCCGAAGACTGGCTTTTTCTCTCAAGGTCTCGCTTAGGTCGATGTCGTCCTTTCTGAGTTGATTATTTGTTTCTTCATCGTACAACTCAATTCTCGGACTGGGAACAAGTGCCTCGACTGGGATGACCGCTTCCGAACCATATACCAAGCTGAACGGTGTTTCACCAGTAGCTGCTTTGACTGTAGTTCTGTTGGCCCAAACGACACCAGGAAGTTCGTCCAACCATTTTCCTTTAGCGTCGTCAAGTCTTTTTTCGAGGGATTTTATAATTTCTCGATTTGCCACCTCAGTCTGCCCGTTTGCTCGAGGATGTCCAACAGATGTAAAGTTTTGTTGTATCCCTAACTTCGAGCACCACTCTTGAACTTGTTTCCCAGCAAATTGGGTTCCATTGTCGGAAATTAAAATCCTCGGAATTCCAAAACGACAGACTATATTTTTCCAGAGAAAGTTTATTACTTGAAACTGTGTTATCCGAGCTAGGGCAATGCATTCGATCCATTTACTGAAGTATTCGACTGCGACTAAGACATAACTCTTTTTTGACCTGGCCGGTGGAAAAGGTCCCACAATATCAATTCCCCATTGGTCAAAAAGGCCAGCAGATCGGAATTGCGTGCATTGTTTCAGCAGGTTGATGTATTATATTCGAATGCACTTGGCAATAATGACAATGTTTTACATAATCTTGTGCATCTGCATACATCGTCGGCCAATAGTATCCAGTTCTTAGGCATTTGAGCGCGAGTGCTCGAGCGCCACTGTGATTCCCAGCTTCTCCCTCATGTATACTCTTAAGGATACTCTCGTACTGGTGCTCGGGAATGCATTTCATCAGAATTCCAGATACAGATCGTCGATAGAGTTTTCCTTCCAATATTGCATACCTTGGTGCTCGATATCTTATCCTTCTAGCTTCATTCTTACGGCTAGGGAGAGATCCGTCGTTCAAATAGGTGATTAATGGAGTCATCCAACTGTCCGCCGCCAAGTCGATATCCATTACTTCATTAGCTGGGACAACATCGAGGTCGATGGAAGGAGTTTTGGAGATTAGCCAGGTGATCACCCTTTTAGATTTACCATCCCTTGTTCCTGTAAATCTGGATAGTTGATCAGCCCAACGATTTTCTTCACGTGGAATATTTTGAATATCAAATTTATCAAATTTCCCGGTTAACTTTTTTACTTTATCCAAGTATTTTATCATATTGAATTCTTTTGCTTCGTACATCCCGCTAATTTGTCTCTGAATTAGCTCGGAATCTGTCAAAACATTCAAAATCTTTATATTGGCTTGTATAGCCATTTCCAAACCCGCAATTAGAGCTTCGTATTCGGCTTCGTTATTGGTTACCACGAAGTCTAAAGTGATGGCATAATTCATGTCCTAGCCGTTTGGTCCTTGGAAATTGATCCCTGCGCCTCCACCATCTCTGCTTGAAGCACCATCGACGTGCATAAGCCATGGCAGGTCATTGACGATCATAATACTGCTATCGCTTGTCGATGTCACATTGGAGCTTGTCTCCGATAGACCCGGAGTTTCAAGGAGGAAGTCTGCCAGTATCTGAGCCTTGATTGCAGTTCGTGGTCGATATTCGATTTCGTATTGTCCCAATTCTACAGCCCATTTGATCAATCTTCCTGAGGCCTCTGGTTTGGATAACACTTGCCTCAGAGGCTGATTGGTGAGTACGCTGATCTTGTATGTTTGAAAGTAAGGCCGCAACCTTCGTGCTGACGTCACCAAAAGCCAGAGCAAATTTTTCAATTGTTAGATAATTCTTCTCAGCTCCCTGCAGTAACTTACTCAAATAATAGACGGGCTTGTGTTCCGAGCCCTCTATTTTTACCATAACCGAGCTCACGGCCGCCTCGGAAATAGCGATGTATATATATAGAGGTTGTCCCTCCGTAGGTTTGGCGAGCATAGGTGGCGACGTTAGATAGTTTTTCAGTTGCTCGAAAGCATGATCACAATCTTCAGTCCATTCAAAGGTCTTAGCTTTTCGTAAAGTTTGAAAAAATGGTAAACTTTTGTCTGCGGACCTTGATATGAATCTATTGAGAGCAACAATCTTCCCAACTAGGCTTTGCACTTGGGTAATATTTCCAGGGGGCTTCATTTCGGTGATCGCCCGTATCTTCTCTGGATTTGCTTCGATGCCTCTCTCATGGACTAAGTATCCTAAGAATTTTCCAGATTTTACCCCAAATGTACATTTTAAGGGGTTGAGCTTCATTCCATATTTCCTCAGGATCTTGAAGCAACGGTCGAGGTGCTCAATATGATCTTCTTCACTCATGCTTTTTACCAGCATGTCATCGACATATACTTCCATTATTTCTCCGATTAACTCTCTAAACATCAAGTTGACCAACCGTTGATAGGTTGCTCCAGCATTTCTCAACCCGAAAGGCATCACTATGAAACAATATACGCCTTGTTCGGTAATGAATGCAGTCTTTTCTTGATCTTTTTCATTCATGAAAATCTGATAGAAGCCTTGGAATGCATCCATCATACTGAAGATTGCAAAACCTGCCGTCGAGTCGACCAACAGATCGATCCTTGGGAGAGGATAAGGATCTCTCGGACACAATTTGTTCAAGTCAGTAAAATCGTTGCACATTCTCCACTTGTTATCCTTCTTGTCTCCCTTTGAGACAAGTACGACATTACATAACCACTCAGTAAAGTGTATTTCTCTAATCTGTTTGGACAATAAAAGCCTTTCGACCTCTGCTTTTATTATTTTGTCCTTCACGGGGCCATGATTCCTTTTCTTTTGTCTGACTGACTTTGCGCTCGGATCTATCTTTAGAGAGTGAGTTATAATTCTTGGGTCGATCCCCACTATGTCTTCCGAGCTCCAGGCGAAAACATCCACATTTTTTCTTAAGAAGTTGATCAACATGATTTCTCCCTGTGGAGATAATTCAGTTCCGATCCTGGTGATCTTTGTTGGGTCATCTTCGACAAGATTGACTTCTTTGTGCTCAGGTGCACGCAGAGTCAAATCTATCGGCTCTTTTCCCTTTTTGCTGATCGGATCCGTGCTTGGCAATTCAGGTTCCCGAGTTCTTTCCGTTGAAGATCCCACTGTTTTTCTTTTCGAGGGGGTTAGAGGATCGACATTTCTTTTTAAGGATAGTGACGTGTTGTAACAATCCCAAGCCATGCAATGGTCGTTAACTATTTCACCAACCCCAGAGATTGTTGGAAATTTGATCTTCTGGTGATAGGTCGACACTACTGCTCGAAATTGGTTTAGTGCTGGTCTTCCCAGAATGGCGTTATAAGCGAATGGTGTTTCAACCACTAAAAACTTAATCATCTTAGTCACTCGATGAGGTTTATTTCCAAGAGTTACACTCAAGTTAATGGTTCCAGTTGGAACTATTTCTGATCCTCCAAATCCTACTAGGGGCGTAGCTACTCTTTGGAGAGTTAATTTTCCGAGGTTCATCTGATTCAGCACTTCGATAGCTATTATGTTAGCTGAACTTCCGTTGTCGATCAGAATCCTCTTGACGTTGAAATCGGATATTTTCAATGAGACCACCATAGGGAAATCGGGGTGGTCTTCGTTGTTGTCCCAATTCAGATTTCTGGGGACTTCGCTTTCGTCGAAC